>JAQFVV010000177.1:2174447-2379447 GCA_028023455.1 Epiperipatus broadwayi | reverse complement strand
AGAATATTAAGTGTGCGTTTTTGATATTAAAATCTTATAATCTTATTTTCACATCTAAATTATAAGGAGGTTGTTTTTCCTTCTTACAAGTGCATGTGTTATAAACATTGTACGAATTGGGTCTGAACCAGGTACCCATAAACAACAAATATATGTTATAACTTTATCTAGGTTTATACAGCCTAGAATCACCCAGGTAAAACACATACATATAAAGAAAACTGAATATAAGATAAATAAAAGTCTGATTTCTTTTTTGTTCAGTTTGATGATATTTAATATTTATTTTTTTTATATTTTTAATTAGTTATTATAACAGTCAGAATTTGTATATCTTGATAACCAGTTGCAACTTCTCTCTACTAGATTTGAAAAGCAGCACTATAGGTGGGTACAGAGACTGCAATGCTGGGTTTGAATCTAGTAGATTGACTACACAATGTATAACTACAGGATAACATACTTGCCACCACATTACCAAACATCCTTTAGGCCATGGGTGTTAGGGAAATGCAAGAGACTGTAACTAATTTTATTACAACTAATATTATTACAAATCTAATGAATGGCCTAGTTATATATAATTTATTTTGACATAAGGCACTATGGCTATAGGGTATTAAAAATAGACATGAAATTGTACATATAATTATAATTATATTTAATATTGATATAAATTTATTTACAAGTTTGGAGTTTGATCTTAGTCAATACTCCTAATATGGCATGAGTTTGTATTATTAAAGCATTAATTCAACCTGACCCTTTGAGTATTTAATTATAGCAAGCTTTATTTCATGCCCCAGATTAAGTACATTAGCTATTGTGTGAGGTAAAAGTTGAATGAGATACACAGCTGTGAATTAACTCATCCTAACAATAGATTATATAAAAAGTTTATTTACATGATTACTTCTAAATAGATCTTGTTATTGGAGAGAATATGGCATGGGAGGCTTGTGAAGTGAAATCCTAAGCAGATAATAAAAGAATAGTTAGCAAAACGAGAGTTGGTATTGAAAGAGATGCTACAGAATAAGTAACAGAGTGGACTTTGAGATGAAAGCATGAAGAGAAATATAAACTTGTGGCCAGACTTTCTTCTGGGGACTCTACAAGACCATTCATAATTGCAAGTCTAGGTGTACAGGAACTTCTGCCACTGTTTCTACCTAACCACATGAGGGACTCAGCTTTACATGGGAGCACTTTGAACTATGCCCTTATGAATGAAGTGGAATGATACCTTTAAACATAGGTATCCAGTGATTTCTCTGGCTTAAAATAAGAGAAAAACTTTGGCATCACTCAATACTAACACCTTTCATTTGATAATAGAAAAGGATTTATATTTAATGGCTAATAAATGATGACTCACTCCCAAGGCCCACATTTATTAGTGATTAACTTACAAGCCCCCAAATAACATGAGATTGGTTTGATTATAAAGTTAAATTGAATGGATACTAATCAAAATTAATAATAAAAGGGTAAATATTATAATTCTAGCATATTTCTATTTTTAAGTTAAGGTATCATCCTGCACAAATTATGGCACACCCACACTCATAGCTAAACATGAAAGTCAAATGTGTCTCTAAAGCTATGATGATTCACTTAAAAATATAAAAAGACACTAGAAAGCACATTAATATAAAATGAGATGCATCTGAAAAATAATTTATAAAATATAAAGATATATAATTTCTGAGCTAGCCAATTTATAAATATAAGACAAGTTTAGTATAAATATATTATCTAATAACTCCATGCATTTCGGCCAAGGCTAACATTTAATAAAGTTAAGAGGTTAGGTTGGAAATTATTAAGCATGAAATTAATTACATCAATAAACATATATTAATAGAAATGGATAGCCATAAAAAAGGAACGATCATATTGTACTTAAACTTTTTAAGGGTTACAGATTTTAAAAAGATTAGTGGTTTAAAAAGATTTACATGAAGAGAAATTATAAACAAAACTATACAAATTAAAGATATCAGTTCTAGTTTGAATAAGATGTGTGAAATGTTCTTAGAGATTTTGGGTACTGGTTACCTTTGATTTAAGCAGAATGTGCATGTTTTTGAATAATCCTCTTGTTCATGAAGTTTGGTGCAATAGTTTTTCCTTAACAGTTCATTTAGTGGTAATGATTGTAAGCAGCAGTTGGTTAGGCAACAGTATACAGATTACATCAGATGGTTTCAGTTTATTTTATAAGCAAATAGGGGATCCAGTGCATCTCCCACTCTCCAACAAAAGAATAGCTTCTGACTACTAGTTGGGCATCTCAATGTTATACATAAAAAAACATATTTTAATAAACAAGCAGATGACAGATCAGAGATTGACATTAGATATTAACTTAGTCTGACATTGTGAGATTCAGATAGATAGATAGATAGATAGATTCAGCCCCATTTTGCTTTGAAAAAAGACTTTATATACCTTTTATCTCCCTTGCTCTTTATCTCCCAGAATCATCTGACATTATGTATTTGTTCACCTTTCAGGTCCACTCAAATATCTGCAGGTAAAATATTGCATTAAGAGCACATGTTCCATTTGTCATTTCCATCTGAACATTTTACTTTGTTTTATTGCTTATTTCACCTACAACCTTATTATACTGCATATGTTTCTTTAAGACTAATTATAAATCTTTCAGGAATATTTCTCCCCACACACTATGACTTACAATTTTACTTAGCAGGGGAATTTGTATTTTTAATACATTTAAACATTTAAAAAGGTTAACACAAGTTTTAGATTTTGTAAATTAAAATGTTATATAATTTTGACCTAAATAATCATTAACACAAAATATTAAATGTTCTAAATTTAATAAATTAATTTCAGTGCATTAATATCTCATATTGGAGTGTGTGTGCATGAGGCATACTTAACAAACTTTTATTGTACTGGTCAAAACATGTTTATCCATCTAACATGAGATGGAACTCACAAAATGTACTTCAAACCCAGTCAAGCCCGAGCTTTAGGTCAGGGACCAGCCTGAATTTGAACCCACTCTCTAAGCCCCAGATCAGACACCTAATTAGTAACATAACAATGATCGCACATGAGAATTAATTCTTAATCTGACACACTAGCAAAGCATAAAGACAACTATGACTAAACCAAATATATATTTAAGCATGGCTGTACTTTTGGAAGTGGAGAAAAGAGAAATTCGAACTACTAAAATAAGTTAGACAATAAAAATATAGTTTAATATAATGAAAAATTATTGACATTATGACTTAATTGTATACATTAGTGTGTGCAAGAATGAGCAAGTGATAGATGATTACATCATGTCATTCATGCTATATTTCTCATATGCTCTTTATTAGCTAAATAATATATTATAAATAAACAAACATCTTTGGTGGGTCCAATATTAAGATGCCAATCAATTACTAGAAAGAAATTACATAGAATTGCTATTAACACTTTTATATACAGTTCTGAAGCATGGTGACTAACATTATTTTGGGCAGCATTATGAGGTTCATTACAGATATAATATAAACTCTTTTCATGCCATTACAGTCATGAACATAAATAAAATACATTTGATAACATGTGTGATTATATGACAAAATACTTAATGAAACTTCTTTTAATCAGTGCTGGTAAGAAGAACACTTTATTTTCCCCAAGGCATATAGATACTCTTAAATACAGAAATAAGTTATGATGATGGGATTGTATAAGATTGAAATAAAATTAAAAAAAAACTAGTAATTGCCATTTATATATATATATATATATATATATATATATAAATATAAAATATATATATATATATATATATATATATATATATTGAGAAGAGCGCAATTTTAATATTATTACAGAACTAAAATTAGGTCATAAGCAAAAGAAATAATAATAATAATATGATGTTTGGGCAGTACTGACATAATGGCCAAAATAATTAAGAAAAAATGGTCATGCTTCTGGATGAGAATGAAGTGAATAGGCATGCCGTGGATCATTGCCGATGTGCAGGCCTAGACACAAAGAAAGTGGATAGGCATAGCATGTGCCAGACTTAGGGAATCACCACCAGAGGCCATTTTATACAAAGAAATGGATCTGGGAAGTGTCAAATATCCTCAGAACAAGGCTTGAAAAATAAATCTATGGGTTCGAACTTGTTGCAACCCCCAGATTAGAAGACTAGAAGCACGTAATATATATATATATATATATATATAAACAAGAAGATAAGGCTAAATATCAATAGCGCAATAATGATAAATGTCACTAATGACATTGAATAAGTTTATTGCTTTAAAATAAATGACCCTCGTTTGAATGCCATAATTTATATAATTAATTTGCTATGCACTAGAATATATATATATATATATATATATATATATATATATATATATATATATATATATATATAAAAAAAAAAAAAAAAAGAGAGAGAGAGAGAGAGATTTCCCTAAATAAAATATATGTTAAGATTTTCTTTAATAAAAGAAACATTAAGATTTACTCCCTTTCCTTTTCTACTATTTAAAATAATTCAATCCCACCTTCATGGATTTTACAATAACTGGAATATTTAAGTACTGTATTTGATATTATAAGAGTAGATAAAAAATAAAGCTACCAGTTATAGAAAACAACAATAGGTCACCTTTACAGCATTAAATAACATTTATAAAGTAAATAAGGTTTCAAAGCATTAATTAGCTTAAGTTCTGGACTAACCCTGGGTAGAAAATCCAGAGTTAAACAAATAACAAATAGTTATATTAAAAAAAAACCTGAAATGTTGATTCATAAAAAAAAACAATCTGGTGAACATATTAATTAATAATGTGTTGTGTTTTAAATAGGGATGTTAATAACCTTGCTTCATGAAGGTTTACTTAAAAAATGACAGGAAAGTTCTTTATAAATTAAGCTCAGCAGTTTGCTTGAGGTTGGCATATTAATAAGAAAAGCATATATATATATATATATATATATATGCTTTTCTTATTAATATTTATTCTTATATATATATATATATATATATATATATATATATAAGACTTATAAATCCAATAAATAATATTATATTTCAACCAGAGGACTGGTTTTCATCAGAAAGAAAAAATACACAGTAAAACATTTTGACTGACCAGATCGTTTTTAAACGAGGAAGTTTGACATCACTGTAAATTGCTTAGTTTTTGTACTACATTGACGGTTTTGACGTCATTTTTTAGAATGCAAAAAGTTTTATAATATACTGCCATCTATTGAATTATTTTACAAGTAAAAAATCAATTAATTGATGATTTATGTCAAACAAAAACTAAGCACTGCCTTCTCACATCTTTTCTTGAATCTTATTGGCTGTTGAAATTTTGTAAACAAAAGAAAATGATAAAGCTCCGCCTTCTCATCATCTTTTCTTGAATGTTATTGGCTGTTAAAATTTTTATATGGCTGCCAAAAAGTAAAAAGTTACGAACGTTTTTGTTTTATTTTGAAAATGATAAACGAATGTTTTAGAGCATTTTAAAATATTTTTTTGATGAAATACAAATGAAATACAAATTATTTTCATATAATATGCCAAAAATAAATATTATTTTACAAAAATAGTTAAGATTTTAGCAAGAATTATTTATTTATTGCAAAGTCGGGAAAAAAAAATCATAACGTGAAATTGATGATTGACGTTTCTTTTCATGTCAACCGTAACAAATATTTTTAAAATTATAAATCAAAATTTATTTTTGAACTAACTTTCGTTTATTTTTATAATGTGAGAAATTACTAATATACTTTTTACAAACGAAACTAAAGTGAATATATTTAATAAACGGTCAATAACTTTTGAAAAATTGACACATTAATTTGTGAATTGGCCAATTAAAAGCTTTGAGTGTTACCACCTGCGACGAATGATAAATTAGTCGCCTGAAGGGGTAAAATGGCGATAATCAAAAATTACAAATTTGGTAAAAGATTAAAAATTTAACAACCCCCCCCTGATATATATATATATATATATATATATATATATATATATATATATATATATATATATATATATATATATATATATATATATATAAAACAAGTAATAAATAAATGACCACACCAAGGTTAAGAGAGTTGAGTATATGAGAGAAAATTAAATATATAGAAATCATTTACTTAAGAGCAAATTACATATTAAAACAAAGTTAAATCACATATTAGAAGAAATGTTGATATATGAATTAGGCTACATTTAGTTTCAATGGTGGTGGTTTGAAATAATTTACCTTGCACAATTTTAAGAGTTCATATTAAAAAGTCCATCTTGTGCATGGCAGTTCTTATGTGACAGAAAACTTTTATTTAGCATCCAAAGTTCTCCATTGGGCCTTTACTTCATTGTACAGGAGCAATATATAATGGCAGCAGCAGATGATTATCCAACAAGGCCAAGAATGGTTGTGGACTTACTACTACATCTTTTTAAGTTTCACTGTGATTTGTAGTATGTTAACAATATGTTTTTTCAATAGTAGCTAATCTCCTGGTGATTTAAAATTCCCCATTTTATACTCCTGCCCAGATCTTTCTGGAATGTTTTTAATTACTTAGTTCATTGGTTTTGAAAGATTCAACTATTAGATAATGTCCAAAAATAATTTCAAATCTTTTTCCAGATTAGAAATAGATTTGACAAAAATGTTTATAACAAAGAAAATCTTGAATTTTAATCCCATTTTAATTAAAAACTTTAATTAAAAATACCTCCCCAGATTAACAATAGTGTTTCCAACCCTTTAATTATTTGTAGACAATTTACAATTGCATCTTCCATTTTGGATTTAAAAACAAAAGTAAAGTTTAATAAGAAAGAAGTAATGACATATAATAAAATATTTAAAAATCAATATTGTTTAGTAAGTTTTTGCTCATATATATATATATATATATTTGAGCCGCACCTATAATACTTTACTTTAAAAGAAAACTAATAATTAATAAAAAAGAATTAATAATAATTTTAAAAATGTTATTGAAAGTTAAAATTTATAAATTTTTAGGTGTGCTTCTCAGATATATACATAAAATATATATACATGACAAAAGGAGCGGGATGGAATATAGGGTTTGAATATAGGTTATTAGGTAGAAACATGAACCTCAATATTAAGCTAAGATTGACTGCTTCATTATATATATATATACCAACACCAAACCAGTAAAAGTTCACTATAACGGTCTATGGTTGTTTGCCCTCTATTGTTTAAAATTTAAACTAAATTGCTTGAGAATCTGACATGTATGATATTATCTTACAAATAAATTAAAATTTAATCAAATGTAAAAGATAATGATAAAAAAAAACCTTTTGAATGTTGGATTAATTACACGACATTAATTAAAATAATTACTTTTAATTTCTTTGAAAGTTAAGATTTTAAACTGTCTACAACTTAAGAATTTAAAATAAAAAAATATATGCTACTGTCTTACAATTACATGAAAATGTATTCAAATGTAAAAGATAATAAAAAAAAAACATTTACCCTTTTAAATATAATTACGTCCTATACAGACTAGGAAGTTGGAGAAAAAAGCGGTATTGCTGTATCTACTCCGGAGGGCAAATTCGTGCAGGTATGATGAAAACAAAGCTTTGCTAGTGCCACATTGGAATTTCAGCTTATGCTTTTCTCTCATCCACATGTTTTCAATATTCTGGGTGTATATGACTCGCTCTTCGGGATCCACGAAGTTTTCCTGATGGACAACAACCGAATGCAAATACACACCATTGTTGAGACTGCTAATGTTATTGTACGCATCCCAGCCATCTGAAATAATGTGCGTACACTGTCTACAACTTAAGAATTTAAAATAACTACATTTATAGCACATGTTGCAAAAAAAAAGACACCTTATGTGTTCAATGGCACGAATTACACACATACGTGTACAGTTTTATAGTTACAAAAGATGTCTGCTACATGCTTAGTACCTGATAGTGAAATTTTAAGTGTTGCTGCTATTCTGGCAGAAGAATGGAATATGCACCAGTTATGGGACATCATACAAATTACAGAATTGGCCATCAAATGGCTTGCACGAAGACTACTTCTGAAGAACTACGCCTTATGCCAACAGTGCGGTGTTCAGTGTGTGCTGGTGAAGTATTCTACAGGCTTAGATGGGTGTAGATGGCAGTGCATAATATGCCACCATCACATCTCAATCAGAAAGGGGTCTTTCTTTTTCCAAAGATGTCTGCCTCTGGGAACAATTGCAAGCATCATGTATTTTGGGGTGCGTAATATGCCCCAACAACACATTGTGCATGTGATCAGCGTGAGCAAAAAAATAATCACTGATTGGGCGAATTTTTGCCAGAAGGAATGTGCCAAATATTTTGACACAAATCTGACAGTTCTCGGTGGATTTGATGACAATGGGGAGCCATTAATCGTCGAAATAGATGAAACCTACTATTTCCACTGAAAATATCACAGGGGGGCTATACAGACAGTCATTGGGTGTTTGGCGGCACAGAGAGAGTGTCAAGAAAGTGCTTCTTGATCGAAGTGGCAGACAGGATGGCTGATACACTGCAGGGCCTGATACAGCAGTTCATTTTACCAGGTACGCACTTTATTTCAGATGGCTGGGCTGCGTACAATAACATCAGCAGTCTCAACAATGGTGTGTATTTGCTTTCGGTTGTCGTCCATCAGGAAAACTTCGTGGATCCCGAAGAGCGAGACATACACACCTGCAATATTGAAAACATGTGGATGAGAACAAAGCATAAGCTGAAATTCCAATGTGGCACTAGCAGAGCTTTGTTTTCATCGTACCTGCACAAATTTGCCCTCCAGAGTAGATACAGCAATAGCGCTTTTTTCTCCAACTTCCTAGTCTGTATAGGACGTAATTATATTTAAAAAGGTAAATGTTTTTTTTTTATTATCTTTTACATTTGAATAAATTTTCATGTAATTGTAAGACAGTAGCATATACATTTTTATTTTAAATTCTTAAGTTGTAGACAGTTTAAAATCTTAACTTTCAAAGAAATCAAAAGCAATTATTTTAATTAATGTCATGTAACTAATCCAACATTCAAAAGTTTTTTTTTTTATTATTATCTTTTACATTTGATTAAATTTTAATTTATTTGTAATATAATAACATACATGTCAGATTTCAAGCAATTTAGTTTAAATTTTAAACGATAGAGGGCAAACAACCATAGACTGTTATAGTGAACTTTTACCATTTAAACCTGCCTAATACTATACTAGCAAAAATAAAAATGCAAAACCATAAAACAATACAATATTAGATTAAATCCAAAATTTTACCAAAATCCTTTCACAACCATGGTTTCATCTACTACAAATAGACCTTCTCAAGTGAAAATCAAACTAGAGGAAAACATATATATATATATATATATATATATATATATATATATATATATATATATATACATATATATATATATACAAACAAACAAACCTTCCCATAATTCATTTCAAACCCAACCTTCCCTTAATATCAAAAGAAGTCTTCATAAGATTGATAGCCTCAGAATGAAGAAGATTTATCATCAAAGTCTCCTTTATTTTTCTTTTTAACTCATTCTTTTCATAAAAAATAACCAAAGCATTGTCAAACAATATGTATCTTAACTCAGCTTTATATATTTATGAATTGAATACAGGTCATAGAATATTGTTTGACAATGCTACAGTTATTTTTTATGAAAAGAATGAGTTAAAAAGAAGAATAAAGGAGACTTTGATGATAAATCTTCTTGATTCTGAGGCTATCAATCTTATGAAGACTTATTTTGATATTAAAGGAAGGTGGAGTTTGAAATGAATTATGGGAAGGTTTGATTGTGTATATATATTTGTTATTTCTTATTGTTTGATTTTCACTTGAGAAGGTCTATTTGTAGTAGGTGAACTAATGTTTCTGAAAGGATTTTGGTAAAATTTTGGATTTAATCTAGTATTGTATTGTTTTATGGTTTTGCATATATATATATATGCACACAGTCCAATATTGGGAAATTTAGGTCGGATGTAGGAGTGGGAAAAAGACGATAGAACAAATATGACTGAGGTGAATCTAAGATTCGAACTTGAATCTTACAGTTTCATTACAAATAGTATCTGTGTGACTTTGAATGTGTATATATATGTGAAAAGTGGAAAAGTGATGTTTTGTTGACATATTATATTGTTAGAGATAAGTATAATATCACTATATTGAAAACACTACCATTTTTATTCTGTTATAATAACTACTGGTATATCTATTATTATTTTAGTTACAATGGCTAGTATACACTACTATATTAATATTTAATAGTTACAATGGCTTCCCAACTGAAAGCTAGAAGATATAATATCTACCTGAGATGAGGAGTAGTCAGAATTGAGATGTGTAGTCAAATAAATAGTTTTTTTTTGTACAGAAATATCTTGGCTTTATGTTTTATTTCAGAATTTTAGATGATGATGTTTATTATTATTTCGTTTTTATGTATCATAACTTGAGTCAGTGTAAATGTTAATAACATTTTTTTAAATGTTTGTTATTAATGAAATATTACTGAAAAAGATAGAGACATGGATGTTGATGGTTATGAGTTACATAATAATAATTTCATGTATATTTGGAGTGTTCATGTTAAAAAAATTATGATTTTGGTTGTTGGATTGGATATTTGATTGTTGGAGTTTGGTTGGTTAAATTGCAGTTTTGATGATGGATGGAAAGTTTTCTCATTGATTTGAGGATGTGATGTATTCATATCATTCATGACTGATCAGTCTCATTCACAGCTCCAACTGAGGTTATGATTTGTTTTTATTCATCATGAAGCAGTTAACGGTAGTCCTGCCATAAACTCAGCCTCTAAGATTCCAAGAAAGTAAGCAAGGCATCGTTTTTCTTAAATATTTCCAGCCCCTAAGATGTTAAAGAAGCAGGGTTATTAAGGATTGTGGTAGACTAAAGTGATTTATTAATTGGGGATAGCTTTATGGGTGTTCATGGTGCATTGTGACTGAATTATTTTATTTGTCTCAGAATTGTGAGCTGATAGCCACTCTGATGGCTGTCAGTATCTGTCAGATCTCTTAAGAAATAGATGAGTATATATTTTGAAGTATGGTCTCTATTATGAATATATACATGTACCATATAGATTATTGTTGGATGGTTCAATAAATAATGGATATTAAAATTGTTTTTATGAAAGCATGAGAAAGCAAGGTGATAACAGGCAAATCAGTCAGTAGTGGATATGTTCCTAGAAGAGAAATAGATGTGCAGGTTCTTGGTGATTAGGGAACCAAAAAGCAAAATATGTTGAAATTTGATTATAAAATATTACTTATTACTTGAAAATATTAAATAAATAATAAGCACGATAAAAAAAAAACACAGTAACATGTAGTCTGACAAGGAATGTATTGAACCAGATAAGTTCCAAATCATGTTATATCAAATAAAATAAAAAAACATCAAACAAAAAATTACAGAATTTAAATTAATAAATGAGAAGCTTGATAGCACATTTAACGAATTAGAAAATAAATTAGTTTATCAATATTTAAATATATATAAAAAAACTAGATAACAGGTTTATGATCCCTAATTATCACTGTGTAAAGTTTGAAGAGAGACTAGAAAGTAAGATTCAGGAATTTGGTGATAAATGCAAATGTGATACTCAATTTAAAGAATTAGTAGACAAAGTAGAAAAGTTGCAAGAAAGATGGAATAACCAATTCCAGGCAGTAGAGAGAAAGATAGTGGACATACAAGGAGACAATTTAAAAGATGAAACAGACAGTTAGACTAGTTCAAATAAAGAAGTAAATGGAAAACTTAATGAGAAGGTGGATAGTCAGACTAATCAAAAATAAAAAGAAATGAAAATGGGAAGAATTGTAAAGTATAAAGATTTAAACTATAAATATCCTTTAAGAATAAAAGAGGGAAGAATTGTAAGATATATAGGTTTATTCTATAAATATCCCTTGAAAATAAAAGAGGAAAGAATTGTAAGGCATATAGATGTATACTAAAAATATCCCATAAAAATGAAAAAGAGAAGGATTGTAAGACATATAGATTTATACTATTAATATCCCATGAGAATGAAAGAGGAAATAATTGTAAGATATATAGATTTATACTATAAATACAACATAATAATGAAAAATGGAGGGATTGTACAATTTTGTATAAAAATTATTTTAATAATATGATTAAAAAATCAATATTTTTTCTTCATAGAAAGGGGGAAGCTGTAAGGTATTGAGTTCAAACCCTATATAACAATTTCCAAATTCCTCAGAATGCTGGAGAAATATATTTTATTCAACTGATTTATTAATCAAAAAAACAACAACACCAATTTTAAATATCTATTAGTTATATAGTTATCATATATAAAGAGTTATCTGTAGACACAGATTCAATGGATGACAAATTTTCTAATTTTGCTTATTAACGTTCCTTAAAGCCTATTTATGTTTACTAGATTATAATAATTGTTCTTTAATTTTTGATTCTAACACTTGTTTTACTGATTTATGACTTTTAAGTTATAACTTTTAAATCATTCAGATTATTTTTTGATAGGCAGGTTTAATATGGATGAGTGTGTGTCTGCATTAATAAACATATTTTGATAAAAGATAAGGTTTTTATTAAAATTATTTTATAATTTTATAAATAAGCTATATTGTTAAAACAATTATACATTATTTGAGATCCATTTATTTTGTTTTATGTAAAAGTATTTCACAAGAATGTCCAACTGACATTCAAAGATCAGAAGTTAATAAGAGAGAGATAAAAGTCAAATTTTAGACTTGAGAAAAGTGGCCATGTGGTAGGAAGAGACAAAAAATATTAATCGGTTAGCTGTGAGATGACTTGATCAATAAATTTTTGGATTTTTTGCCAACAATAAATTTTAAAAAAATATCAATTGACGGAAAAGATGTATAATATACCATGTTTCTAGTAAGAAAAATCTGTGAGATTATGAGACAGACTAATTTATATAAAAAGCTGAAAATAAGTATGTAAGAGTGGAAAAAAGGAAGAAAACAAGACTTTGCTGTAAAACTTTGTAGATCAGCATGGTGGGGTAGAATATAAATATTCTGTCAAGGACCCCATTAGCCATCCATGAACTGCTGCACATGTGAATAGTTTGAATCCAAATATTTAAACATTATATGACTGATTGCCAAATAAGAAGGAACTTATTATCTCATCTGTACAATTATAGAAGTAAAATGATGCTGAAATCTGTGAAACCATGTTATTTCATTTAAACCTTTGGCTGTGTTTAAACTGAGAATAATGCTAAAATATATGGAAAACAGCAAATATCCATGATCTATTAAAAGTGATTATACTTGGAAGAAATGAAGAAACCATTCCAGTGCCAAATGGTCCCTATAGAAGCAAGTGATTTTACCATCATGATCACAGTAAAAGAAGTGCAAGCCTAAACAAAAAATAGGACTGTTCCAGTAAACCACTGTAATTGGTAAATATATGCACAGTACATATTGGTGTGTAACTGCTGTCAAATTTTAAACTTTCAACAAGCTAACTTTCAAATCATTGGACTCTTAAAAGAAGAACTTGTAATATAAATTTTAATTATATTTTTATCAGTGACTACTAACAAATCTTTTAATAAGAAATCCAGTTGTCTCTCTTTTTAAATCTTTGAATCTTAAACAAATAAAAATCAATTATAGAACATTTTGAGTAATAATAGGTATTGGATTATTAATGAATTATGTATTCTCAAATTATTACATTTATGTGTGTATTTTATTTTTATAAAATGTGTTTATTGTATATTGATTTAAATATTATGAAACATTGATTTACATTGTACATCAAAAGGGATTAATAGTTGTTTTATGCATAATGGGAATTAACACATATAAACACAATAGTAATATAATTATGATTTTTACATGTATATTTATTGAGTCTGAATGTTAAAAATGTTAGAAATTTAGCATTAGGGAAGGCGGATTTTTAAAGCAATTAGTGACATAGATCGGTGGATAGTCAGATAGATAATTCAGGGCTTATTTCTTGAAATGTTCTTATCTTTCTATAATCTGATTGACTGCTCTCTAATCACTCTTTTTTAATATTATATTTAAATTTATAAATATAAAAATATATATGTTATACACAATAGGCAGTTATGTGTGTGCATAGAATATTTATTCTTTTTAATGAAATGTGTTTTTTTTTTTGGATATATATTTTTTTATTTATTCAGTATAAAAATTGCTTCAGACACATTACACCATAAAGTGAACATTGTGTAAGTGCATTAATGGAAAGGAGGAACACATTTTGCTAATATTAATATTATTACTTAAATGTAAACAATTTATCATTGTTAATTATATAAATGATTATCTGTATTATTAATGATCAATTGGTAATAAATGTTAATTTGCTTTTATTAAAAGATGCTATATTTTTCTTAAGAGTTATTCATTATCTTGTTAATTGTGATTATTGGCATCAGTGATGGGTCCCAATTGGTTATATATATTTCAAGTCATAATTTAAATGTGACAATATTTTAGTAAATAATTATAGGTTTATAATAGATAGGATCTGTTGTTGTGAGTTCATTTTAAATATGTGGCTACAATCATCATTATTAATATCATAATCTTATTAATCAATGGCTTAAATAAATGGGTTTATTGACCATATGAGTAATGGTTTTCGCTGTATTTATTATTTGAGAGCCATCATTATAAATAATGACTACCATCATACTTAAACAGAACTGGTAATACCTGTGAGAATATTAAGTGTACGTTTTTGATATTAAAATCTTATAATCTTATTTGCACATCTAAATTATAAGGAGATTGTTTTTCCTTTATACAAGTGCATGTGTTATAAATATTGTACCAACTGGGTTTGAATCAGGTACACATATAAACAAATATATGATATAACTTTATCTATGTTTAGACAGCCTAGTCTCACCCAGGTAAACCATATACATATAAGTAAAACTGAATAAAAGATAAATAAGAGTCTAATTTCCTTTTTTTCAGCTTGATGATATTTAATATTTAATTTTTGATATTTTTAATTACTTACAAATATAGTGCCAGTGTGTGACTATGGATGTGTTTTATATATGTGGAAAGAGAAAAAGTGTATTTTCTTTGTCACAGAATATATTGTTAGAGATAAGTATAAGGTCACAATACTGATTCCACTATCATTTTTATTCAATTACAATAACTACTGGTATATATATATATATATATATATATATATATATATATATATATATATATATATATATATATATATATATATATATATATATATATATATATATATATATATATATATATTATTATTATTATTATTATATTAGTTACAATGGCTATTATAAAGTATATATTTTATTAGTTATAATATATATAATTTACTAATATTAGTAAGCCTTCTTTAATTTAAAATTTTACAGTCAAATAAAGTGTAATCTAATTCAAACATTAATTATGATGCAACCCCATTTTTAGTATTTATGGAGCTAAATAAGGAATTGATTTAATATATGTTATTTATTAGTCATATTTATAAAAATACATTTTGACTACAATATCATTTCTATTGTTTTAAAGGTAATCACTTATAAACTGGTGTAAGTAGTTATGTTCCTTATCATATTGTCTCATTTTGGTTATGTGCTCGGTATCTATGTGGTGGTGACTTTTCTCACATTTTGTGCAAACAGTTCATGCCATCTTTTGAACATTATACTATTATTAATTTATGTATTATTATTTAGATGCATATATTATAAAGTTTACTTTAATTTAAAAGTGTCTGCTTTCATGAATGTTATTTTTTATATTATACCTATATTTTATTATTGTTAATGCTATTTTTTCTTTTTATATTTCTTCATGTATTTTGAAATTTTGTTTGCATTAGATATAAATGTAATATCCATAATACCAAAATAAAATGTTAAATATATAAGTAAAGGTATTTGAATAGGCTTTTTCAGACTATTAATTTTTCCTTTCATCTCTAGCAACTGATACATTTGACCACATACATGCAAAACGATACATAATCTTCAATATATTTATTTCATGCAGAACCAATAGTCAGTATGGCCAGATCATAATCTCTCACACATATGTTGAGTTTATATTAAGAGAGAAATTCCTCCAACTTTAATGAACAGGCTTCAATCTTTTCACCCTCCAACTATGCAACCATTCATTTAATTGAAAATATGACAATGGAACACTCATATCTTTTATTGGATTTGATATTGTAGTCACATCCATTTATACATTTCATCAACTAATCTTACCCCATATTATCGGACCACTATATATATATATATATTGTAATTATAATGGAAATAATATTTTTAACGGTTTAAAAACAATTGTAATTGTAATTGTTTTTAAATCGTTAAAAATATTATTTCAATTATAATTACAATATTGTTTTTAATTAATGGATATTATATATATATATATATATATATATATATATATATATATATATATATAAAGTAAGATGTCACATGACTTACATATAGCTTGCAATTACAAATATGTAATATTAAGAGCATGCTAATGAGCTCTAAACAAGCTTTTTATTTTATTTTATTTTATTTTTTTATGATAAATGCTACTACAAGAGAAGCCATTCAAGTCATTTTTATCTTGGATTGTCCCCATCCCCAAACCAATTATTTGAATCTAATGTCCCAACTTCTCACTGAAGAGACCCATAGGTCGAAACCGGTCTGGGGATGGGGACAATCAAAGTTAAAAATGATTTGAATGGCTTCTCTTGTAGTAGCATTTATCATAAAAAAATAAAATAAAATTTAAAAAAAAGCTTGTTTAGAGCTCATTAGCATGCTCTTAATAATAATAATAATAATAATAATAATAATAATAATAATAATAATAATAATAATAATATATATATAATATTATAAATCGATGTCTGTATTTCTTCAAAATAATATACGCAAATTTATAAATAAATATTTAAAAATACAGTATTTAAAAGCTTATAAAAAATATATGTATAATCGTCACTTAGAAGTGCTGTCAACCAACTTGTGGCTTTGTCAACTATCATGTTTAAAATGTCAGGTTTCCCATAATTCTATGATGTCAACTTTCCCATAATTCTGTGATCTTAATGTTTGCTGCTTGCCTATTAATCAAATGTTGTTTGTATTTACATATCAACATCGCCTCTTTAATTTTCTTTTTAATATTATTTCTTTCAATTTCCAATATTTTTATGTTGTTATATGGTCATAAAAGACAGAAGCTGATAAATTATCATTATTTTTAAAATTTTGTTTTGCATTTTGAACCCTTTTAAATAACAATAAGTGTTCCTTTGTTCTTTTTTCCAATATGCACCTCAATTCACCTATATATCCATGGCCGCACCCACATGTCCATTTGTAAATGATACAATTTTTATCTGTAAATAAAGTTTTATCCTTTGAATTGTTTATTAATTTATTTAATGTAGGTGGTACATAAAATGCAATATCACATATTCCTTTATAAATTTTCTTAATGAAACTTGCCTGCTGATTTGAAGTATATGGTATTGATATCCACAATTTTTTATCAGAAGAATTAACACTTTTATTATTTTTATATTTATAAGTAAAATTTTTAATAGTATAATAAACAGAATCATAATTGTATCCAACTTTTAACAATTCATTATAATAAGTTTCAATATTTTTAGTTTTATCTGATGCATATTTACAAAGGTTATTATTTCTAAATAAAAAGGATTTAAAACCTGCCATTTTATGTGACATTGGTACTTTGATTCATAAAAAAATTGAGAACTACTCATAAAATTGAATCAAAAGTACCAATGCCACATAAAATGGCAGGTTTGAAATCCTTTTTATTTAGAAATGATAACCTTTGTAAATATGCATCAGATAAAACTAAAAATATTGAAACTTATTATAATGAATTGTTAAAAGTTGGATACAATTATGATTCTGTTTATTATTCTATTAAAAATTTTACTTATAAATATAAAAATAATAAAAGTGTTAATTCTTCTGACAAAAAATTGTGGATATCACTACCATATATTTCAAATCAACAGGCAAGTTTCATTAAGAAAATTTATAAAGGAATATGTGATATTGCATTTTATGCACCACCTACATTAAATAAATTAATAAACAATTCAAAGGATAAAACTTTATTTACAGATAAAAATTGTATCATTTACAAATGGACATGTGGGTGCAGCCGCAGATATATAGGTGAATTGAGGTGCACGTTGGAAAAAACAACAAAGAAACACTTATTGTTATTTAAAAGGGTTCAAAATGCAAAACACAATTTTAAAAAATATTGATAATTTATCAGCTTCTGTCTTTTATGACCATAATAAATCATGTATATATGGTTTCGATTTTAATTATAACAACGTAAAAATATTGGAAATTGAAAGAAATAATAATAAAAGGAAAATTAAAGAGGCGATGTTGATATGTAAATACAAACAACATTTGGTTAATAGGCAAGCATCAAACATTAAGATCACAGAATTATGGGAAAGTTGACATCATAGAATTATGGGAAAGCTGACATTTTAAACGTGATAGTTGACAAAGCCACAAGTTGGTTCAAAGCGCTCCTAAGTGACGGTTATACATATATTTTTTATAAGCTTTTAAATACTGTATTTTATATATATATATATATATATATATATATATATATATATATATATATATATATTGGGGAGGAGTCGCCTGAGCTTGTACAAAGATGTCATCTATTTCCCAAGCAATATATAATTTTAAGGCAGTGTATATTTTGCTTATACTGAATGTTATATATATATATATATATATATATATATATATATATATATATATATATATATATATATATATATATATCATTTGCGCATCTTTAGATTCAAATTCTTCTACTTACATATATAAGAGACAATCACTATATGCAAGTTGCATACTGCCTTAGAACTAAACATAAATATACAAATAATACTAATTATTCATTTAACATATTCGATTTTATTTTTTTATTACATTGATTGAATTGTATAGCGATTTATATTAATATATAAAGAATTATTATATTTTTCTAAAAATAATTCAGACAATTTACATTTAAAATGATTCTTTGTAAAATGATAATACATAAATTTGGAAATTATAAAATTTATACCTCCAAATCCTGGCCGTATACTGCTATCATATCCCTCTAAAATAGAGTCTAATAGAATACTAATATTTTGGCTGAACATTTTAAGGCGCTCCCGTTCTGTTAAATTTTGTCCACAGGATATAATTCTACAAAATAAATGAATAATAGGTAAATATGTTCATATTTATCTCTTCTTAAAATATACACTTATCTTTACAAATTAACTTTTTTTTTTTAAATTCATAAACACGCACATACAATATATGTATAAAAAGTTAAAATAATTATAATAAAAAAACCACAACTCTGGAATAAAATGTACAATATTCAAAGTACTAATATATAAAAATAAATAATTGTTGTATTCAACTTAAGACGTCTTCCATCGTGAGTAGAAATCTTATATACTTATCTTTATAAAGTAATGTTACGATTTAATTAAGCAAAAGAAAAGACAATATTGAATTTTTTTAATAGATTAATAAGTTCAATATATGTAAATATAAATACAACAAAATAATGCAAATTACTGAAATTCTAACATTTCCGGATTCTGCTTCTCATTTATTTAATTTTAAACTAAAAGAAACGTTTTATTTAATTAAAAATATAGATATTTAAGAACTGAATAAAATGTATTTCTGATTGTTTAGAATATTAAGATAAAAAAACATATCACTTTTACTTCAAATATAAATCAGACAAAGGCCAATTACTAGACAGTTTGATTTTATTTTGCAGATCATCATAACAGAAATTTCTCTAGTTGCATTAGATCCTAAAAATCTAGGATGGTGCTCTCAGATCCAACGCTTCCTCACTGATGAAAGCCATGAACTAAAATTACTCTATGGATATTGGATGATTAGGCACTAGATAGGAATTTTATGCACAAATCTTTTTTCATCCATTGAATAATCTGTCTTTCAAAAGGTGGCACTACTTTATGGAGAGTTTTTCCTGGTTGTAATAGCATGTGTAAGCACATAAATTGGTGACCATGTGATGTTATTATTTTTAATAAACTAAATTTTGTTTTACAAAACATTTTTTAATAATTAATATTTGCTGAGGCTGTAACCTTAAGAAAATGCGTGTAAGATGCGATAGTAGGGACCTCTACAGCTTCGTTTTATCTTTATTTATAATTTCAATTTAAATTATGACTACATAATTACAAAGGAATATTTATTTTAATGAATATTGTGAAATTAAAAATGAATTAAAAGTGAAAGCTATGATCTGAATATGACTTAATGTTATTTATTAAATAAATATTTTAACCTTACATATTTTATATGTACATACAGCCATGAATTGTTTTGGATAGAGAAATCACTTTACCTTTGTATATACTTAAGTAAATTATTTTCCTAATCCTTTTCTTTCTATTCACTTTTCATCATTTTACTCACTAATTTATCTCTGCTCTACTTTTGCAAGTCCTTATGAGACATTATAAAGTGATCGCATTAATATATATTTAAAAGAATGTTGTGTTGGAGAATAATTGATTTGTCAATATGTACATGATAATCCTATATTTTATACTATAGATCACATGGCATGTAAAGACGGTTTGAAAAATGGATGCAAATATTAATTAAATAAAATGGGTCTTAATTTGCGTTCAGCAAAAAATGTTTGAAATATTGTAAAGTTGAGATATATGTGCACAGATTACGAAAATTTGAATATATTTATGTATGTGTATTTCTACGTGTGTATGCATGTATGTACTTATTTATATTGAAATAAAATATATACCTTACTATATATATATATATATATATATATATATATGTGTGTGTGTGTGTGTGTGTTTAATGGATTTTCACTTGGGAAGGTCTCTTGATTAACAGAAGAAGCCATGTTCATGAGAGAATTTTAATATATATTTAATTTGGTAGTGTTTAATGTTATATGAAAATAGGCATATGGCTATGCAGAGAGAATAACAAATGTTTTATCATGCCAGTTAAAGAATGGGCAGCAGTGACACTTCTAATGTGGTGTATGCACAAACTGGGGTTCACACTTACAAAAGAACTAACTTGAAATTAACGATGAGAAATTAATAAAAAAATTCACACTATAAAACCCACAATTAACTAACAACAACTACAACTAATGATATTTTTAATGATGAGTTTAACATTTATTTTAATAAAAATACTAATATATTTTAATGCCAGAATTTCAAAGTAATTGCTAAATAAAAAAATGAAATAGGTTTTATGTCAATGTCCTGTAATAATAAGCATGTGGTGTATTATAAGCCTCATGAACAATCAACTTATTGTAAAAGATAGAAACAATGTAGATGTCTATAAATATTTTATTTATTCATTGAAAACCATACTTAATTTGAGCAAAACTTGAGAACAACTACAATATTTTAGGGAGAGTATTTGGCTATAAAAAATTATCAAGTACAAATATTTAGCAATACTTAATATTATACTCCTTTATAAGATAAATAATATTTTAAACATTATAATTATATAATTATAAAATATAATCTTTAACTCTGACTAAAATGTATTCATAAATATAGGAAGACCGTGTAGAGAAAAGCTTTCATAAAGTAAGATTTTTTTTAAATGTTCTTAGGCGACCATCGACTATTATATCATAGAGGTCTATGACTTGTAATAGTCAAAAGTATCTGCTAAATACATACTGTTTTAAACAAAAACAAGTGAACTTTATGAAAGCTTTTCTCTTTATGGTCTTCATATATTTATGATTGCATTGAAGTCATATATTATTGAAAAATCAAACATAACGTAATTCGTAATTAAAATATTATTTTTTAACAAATTAATCTCAGAATTCCTAGGTATATAAAAGAATAAAACTATAAGAATAAGCAATTATATTATTTAAGTAATATAATGAAAGATGAATGTTCCAACATTCAACAAGAAAACAGGTTAAGACTATAAAAATAAAGATTTTTTGATGGTAAGTATTATCATAACCATAGCACAATAAAGAAATGAGGATTTGTGATCCATAGGTAATGTCAATTATAAATAGCGATGATCAAAATGAATAAATACTGAGAAAATGTGAATGTTATTAAAAAGAGAAAGGATATAGATGTATGGGGTGCTGGATTACTTTTTATTGGTGGCGATTTCTGGCGATTGATAAAGCCTTTTTAATCTTTCTTATTCTATCATCATGCTCTGAAAGGATAACATCAGCTGTGGAATATTCAAAGCAATGATCATAGATCAGCTCATAGTCTAGGAAGAGAGAAGTGTAATTAGTGCTTTTCTTAGAGCATTTGTACATATAATTATGTTAATAAAATCTCATAGTCAACTTGGCATGAGTTTATTTGCGATATTCCTTCAAGAAGGATGAGGTTAGACTAGTTAATATTATAAACGATTTGATGAGAGGTCTCTTTGGGGGGGGGGGTGTTGTCCTTAGAGTAATTTAAAAGTTTGTTAAGTGAAGAAGGTGAATGCAACGAAATATTGTATTTATGAAAACATATGTTATTTAAGTTATTATTATGTAGGGAAAACTAGACCATTTTTGTCATTGGAGGGAGCAAGATTAGGGTGAGAAAGTTTATATTAAAAGTTAGTGATAGTCACGTAAATGTGCTTGAGATTTTATTCTGATATATTGACAAGGTCTCTAGTGAATAATTTGATGTTTTCTTTCATCAGCTTTTGCAGAGAACTAGTATTCAACTCATTTTTTTCACTTTTTGTAGCCATTTTATATAATTAAATGCTATGACTGATTATTAGACTCCAAATACGTATGCTTGATCTAAATTAAATTACAATAAAATAAATATTAATTCGATATATTAAAAACGCCCTTGTATACATTTCATTATTTTAATTTTGGAACTAAACTTGAAACAATTGATAAGAAAAATATTATTGAAACATTGTTCTTTTACTTAAATGTTAAAGAACGATAAAACCTGATTGTTTCTGTGAATTTTACCAGTTGTTTGGTGTTTTCTTTTTAGACAACATGAACAATTGAAATGATTAGTAAAACCAAAATAATACTAACATTAGACTGCGAATAGTGTTTGCAAAACATTACAGTTAAATCTCAGAGGGAATGCATTATGATAAAATATCTATGAAATTTTAAAAAAATCATTTTAAAGCACCCTATAAATAGAATCAACAAATACTAGTAGAAGATAATTATTTCAGGAGTAGTAAATTATAATATACATAAGAATAAGTGACTACATCATTTATGCATTATATTGAAAATTATAGACAAATAGGTAATAAAAATAATTGGCTTAGGGCAGTACAATACTTGTCTCTTTTAAAACATTATAATGTTTATTTCTGAAAACACATAGAAGATGATAAATATAATATCAATTATAAAGTTATATCATATTTTTAAAAAAGAAAACACAATTTTAAAAAATCTGTTTATAAAAATAAATATTGTAAATAAGGATTGAACATAAAACTTTATTGTTTTACAAAATTGTGAATTAGGAATTACTTTTGTTATCTGATACATAACTGTTTGCAATATTTTAGTTTTTACATTCTGGAAATAGCCATTTTTCTGTGCTTTCTGATGAAACCCAGTTTGGTGATTGAAATATTAAAGCAGATTTATATAGAAGTAATTGATATATGTCATTACAATATATTGTTTATTTTATTTTGTATGATATTGATTTTTTTCTTTTCCTCATTTAAGTCATTTGTACTTTTGCATGCAAAACATAAAAACAGAACTTATCATTAACTAAGTTTAAACAAATCAGCCATTAGTTCACAGATATTAAACTTTTAAAAACGTTGGCATCACATTTAAATAGCTGCCAATCAGCATTTGGCAAGGAAGTTATATGCTATACCATTACTGTTTGTATGCAATAGTGTTCCACTGGTAATTTCAATATAATATAGAAAAGTATACTAAACACAGGTCAAAATAAATTTTGAATGAGAAATAAAATATTTTTCATTTGGAAATATTGCATATTAATTATTAATCTTGAAAAAGCTTTGTATATTATATTAGTATTACCAGTGAATTTACTTCCAAAGAAATAATGATGATTATGATCTAAGTAATTCCCATAAAAGGGCTCCTTAACAGATTATTTTATTATGATATATAAAGTCATAAAAGCATTTACCAAAGAATTAATTGACTAATTTATTCAACTATTGTTATGAAGTGGTTCTCGTATATATAATTCCAATATTTTAATGGTCAAACAATGGTTTCATGGTATTATTTTCAGGAGATTCCATATAGTAAAAATAAAATAGCTTAATAACTGATGTGTCAATACAATAACCAGTAACTTCCTTAAAACTTGATTTTGTAAGAAGCTAGATAGTTCAACAGATATAAAAACACATGATCCTAGTGAAGATTATCAATACCATGAATCATCAATATGCGGTCAACTCGTTGAATGATTCTAGGTGTTGATAAGCTTAGGCAATTGTCAATGTATGAATGTAAAAGCATTATCACAGTAATTCTGCAACCATATACCTATTACTATCTTCTAAACAATAACAACAATGTAAAAACAATTTTTATATTAACTTGATAACTTTCATTATCATTGAAAATTATTGGGTATTTATTCTACAGAAAGTATGGTACTTTTACTGCTATAGATTGCATTTTTTAACTTGTATTATTATAGGATTTTTGAATAGATTCACCTTCTCCACCTCCCCATCCCATGATTTTTTTATTGATTTAGCAATTTTTAAAGTATCTGAAAAGATCTGCATTTGTGTGCATAGTTGGAAAATGTCAGTTTATTTTTTTCTGCTGTTCTAGAAGAAACCATTTGATTTAGAATATTTTTTGTTCTTGTTCATACTAAAGTCAAATTAATCACGTAACATTATTATCTGTTAAAATTGACATGTTAAAATTTTTAAAAAATATTTTCAATACTTATAAAGCAAATAAAAAAATTATAATGCAAACATCAGATTTTAAAACAGAACTTAAAATAAAAGAATTCAATCATTTTCTGATAGAGTGTTTGTATTTACATGATTGTTGATGGGTGGCGCTAAATTTATTGAATTTTAGTATAAAATAAAGATTGGATACAGAAATGAAAGATTGAGAATTTTCAAAAATTCTTATGAAATACAATAAAAGAAAATATCAGAATTTATAAAGATCAATTAATAATATGATTTGTTTTTTTCAGAAAGATAGGACTGCTGTTGCTAAGCTAACCCATAGTGACCAAATAACAGGCATTGGTAGTATTCTAAATATAGAATAAAACAATAATAACTCTCATTATACATTCGTTATTTATTATTGTGGACATTAATGTTTTATTCATTGTTTCTCTGTTAAATCTATTGCAAATGTTTTTACAATAAAGTAAGGTAATTCAAAGCTGTTTTACATTATCGACTAGTATATGAATAGTCATATAAAAATACTTCTTTGTTTCTCATGATCTAGAATTCCATCTAGATAAAACTTATTTTTTTATATATAATTGAGAATTATCTAGTTAAACAGTACACGTGTTTAGGCAACTGCCCCAAAGTATAAACAACTTCTAAACAATTACAAATGAATAGATGGGGATGTAATCAATCTTAGCTAGATAATACATTTTAAAATGATAGTGAAATATAATAAACTTTTTATATTTTTCATCTTGGTGAAAATGTTAACATACTGAATATCGTAATGAAATATTTAAATATATTTGGTACCAATTTAATGTTATCATATTATTTTAGCTAATGTCTAATAAAATAGTGAGAATTGTATTTACATTTAACTTAAGTTCTCACACTTATATATAAATTTTATTTTTAATAAACATATATATTATCAAAAACTATGCTATTAAAAGATTTATTATAATTAAGAATGATTACACATTTATATAATTCATTCTGTAAAAATAAGGTTTTATTCGGATATTCTATAACTATTTCACTTTATTTAAAGGGAAAGTAAATCCGTACGCATAATAATTATGATAAATAAAATAATTTTCTCGATGATTGTTTACTCAAAACTGTTTTCATTTTTAATAAATGACATTTAAACGTCAATTATTTTTAAAACAGTATTTATGTTATAATTCAGGAAGGAATTCAACTTCCTATCAACATTATTAACAGTTTCATTATTCCTCTAATAGATTTTTTTTCAATTATATGAAAAATGATCTTCCATGTAAAACCACAAAAATACTTAGTAATTTACAGTGAAACCCTATAATTTTCTTTATTGTTAGAATTTTAGCATATAACTTGAAAAACTTTTTTCCCGATGTTCGCGTAGCTTTCATAAAATATAATAAAAACTATTTTAATATTTTCTTTTATGCATCTGTGTCAAAGCTATAATGATAAGGTGACAAACAGATAAATGACTACGGCCTGATACATGGAACACGACGTTGTGCAGTCTGATGAGGAGAATTTATTACAACCGTTTTAAAATTGTTTAAAATTTATTTGATCAATGGTCAAGCAAGATATATTCTTGGTCTTTAGAGTCAATCATCTTTTACTATTTTGATGATAGAGATAGAGATGAACGATAATCAGTTAACATTCATAGAGTTAGAAAGTTGCCTTTTGCAGTTATGTGCGCAAATGTATATATTTCTTTTTAAATTAATAGGATAATGGCAATACAAATATATGCTATCGTTGAAGTGATGACATTCAATTATTTTAAATATAAACAGTTGAACTCTTATTTAACTATCATAATCCAATCACATTTTTACAATAATAAAATGTATGTTTCTTATCAATATATATATAAGATTTTGTCGACAATATGATACAAATATAAAATTACATATTCACACTATATATAAATTATTATAACTTTTCCTGATACGATTGGTTGGGTGTAGTGTTAGTTGTCATTTCACCATAAAAGAAGATAATTCAAGTGCCCCTATAAGTTCACCTACCACTTTCAGCTCTATCCTGGCAGCAGGTCTCATGAGAGGTATTGTTGACACTTCTTGGTGTAGTCTGATAACTTGCCTTGTATTAGGTTTAGGTTTTATCAGCTCATAGCCCTACTTATAAAACTGTTTCATTATGCTAACAGTATAGTAGACAAACAGCACAATGCCTTTCAGCTTTGATATTTGTTGTCTGACCCTATCTTCAAATGAATTCACTATTTTTGGCCATATCACCATCCATAATGACAACAACTAGATTCAGTAAACATCATCATATATTGGCCATATATCATTGTCTCATAGTAATGAATGCTCAATCCGATGACGATAAGATGGAATCCGGACTAGTGCTATATTTGAAGCCAAGGAGAAATCTAATTGAAAGCTATCCTAAACAACCATCAGGAGAGTGATTGTAACATCACCTGAGATATTTAGAGCAACTTTAATTTCAAATCAATTTACGAAGCAATTTTATTTCTATTCATTATTTTTTTAATAATATATATTTTCAAGTATCAAGTATGTGATGATAGATAATTACATGCCAAATACAAGCAATTAATTACAAGCAATATTAATATAAATAATTAAGCAGCTTCTAAATTTTTTTTGATTTGATACTTTTTACTCTGGCTATTTTAATGCAAGATATTTTTTCATATGAAATCTTGAAAATATAATAAAAAATTACCATTTTCTTAATATAAAAATGTTGACTGATTTATGGTTGTGGAGAGAAAAGTGTTTATTTTAATGATATTTAAAATTTGTCACTTCATATATATATATATATATATATATATATACATATATATATATATATATATATATATATATATATATATATGTTTCCATAATGCTAACATAGTGGTATTTATTCGCAGTGGAAATATGAAATGCACATTACAATCAAACAATGGTTATTTCATAAGAAATATTATGACATATGTTCATATTATTTCTCAGCCAGCCTTTCAAACAATATATCAACCATTTCCATTTGTAAACTAACTGATAATCACAGTAAATGATTTATAAATCTATTTTTACATGCTTCATTATTGTATTCTCACAAAGCGATTTTGTAATTTCAAATTTCCAATATCCGGTTCAGTGCAAAATACAGGAAATTTACATGGTCTGCACATGCACTTTTTACATAGTACGTTAGCATCTTTCTTTCCAGTTTCAGAAAACTTAAGTTTTATTTTACTGCGATAAAAATTGACAATTTTATGATAATTTTTGTAATCAACTTATTTAAATTTTTTGTCATTCTCTCAGTTTTTTCATTTTTAATGGAATTGTGTTAAAACCTGAAATTTATTAAGGAACAAATGCAAGATTTTACTGATTCTAGCAAAGACATCAATTTTACCATAAGTGAGCCTTGGAATATCTTGTAGAAGCTATTTTAATGAATTGTCTGCCAATGAGTACCAGAGAAAAAAAAGAAGACTAAACAAGAAATGAGTGAATACAAATGATGCAGCTCTGTCTAAATTAGGCTCATCTTCCCTATCAGATATGAATACATGAATGTCATTGGATCAAATTTTACTAATTCTCCCAGACTCAAGCTTTCCCACCATTAGTAAGTATTGTAGACTTTTTAAAATTATTATTTGATAAAAATTATATAAAAAAATATATTATTTAAACTAACACATACACTGAACAAAAAAAGCTTGTGATTGGGTAAATTTATCATATTGTGAATTATCTGCATTTTCTGGCATGATAGGGGGCATTTTTTCCATATGTCCAGTACATGAATTAGATGATATCTGGAGTTCTGATATGAGATTAAGACAATCACATTTTGCAAATATTATGACCCAATTTAGATTTTATTCCATATTGTCTTGTCTACATTTTAATAATAATAAAAATATGACAAATGCTAAACTTAAATATTTTGACAGAGGATATAAATTTAGGCCAATTACAGATTACTGCAATGTAAATTTTAAAGCCACATATCAAATGCATAGAGAGTGAATAGTTGATGAAGCTATTACTAAATTTATACTGTTTGTAAAAGCATGAAGCAATATGAGCTCTCATAACCTATAAAGTCAGTCTTCAAATGGTAGATATATGCAGATAGCCATAATGGATGTGTCCCACATGAAATTGTACACAGGTAAAGATACAACTTCAGATGCTGGCTAATAAGTAAGATAAAATTTTTATAATTATTTTAAAGCACATTAGTAAAGCTGGATAATATTTAAAATGGAAAATTTGTGTATAATAAAAAATTTTCAAAAGTTTTTCTCAAACGCCAAAATGAAACGCGTGAATTTATTATCAGTATTCCATAGGACAAAGTTTAAGAGAAAATTTTATTTAATCAATATTAAGAAATAATTTACATTGGTAACTTTAATATTCATAATTTTATAACTAAAATTAATTCTCATGCATGCAAACATAATTATAAAACTTGCCATAGTATTCTCAAAGGAAAGGATTATCGTCATTATTAACAAAATACGCTTGAGCAATGAATAGACATTATTTTTTTATTTCATTTTTTTGAGAAATGTTTTACATGTAATAATAAGGTATTGCTAAATATTTATTTTTTTTATAATAGATGTATAGACAATTATTTTTTTTATTTGTGTATGTTTCACATACGTATTTAGAAAAAGAAAAATGAATGAATGTAATTTCCTACATATATATTATGAGATGTTAACGTGTTTGGTATAATCCGAAGATTATACTATAGCTGATTATATATATATATATATATATATATATATATATATGTTAGGATGTGTGCATAATATTCCATAGTATTATTATTTGTTTATTTTTTTTATTTTTGATTACATTTATTAAGCTGAATTTTAATAATGATTGCTATTTTAAAAGATAAAGAATTAAAACCTTATCAATTATAAGTTTGTTACAAAGGATATAATTTGGAAATTCATAATGCTTGCAGTATAAACAAATGCACGCTTTCGAGGATATATATAATATACATATTAATAGAATAGTCAATTTTTATTTCAATATAGAAAATGTAATGGGCAATAATGGTATCAATAATATTTTTTTTTATTTATGATCTATGTTGATTTATTAATTTTTTTTTTTATATATAATAAATATTTTAATTAAATCAATAGCCTATAGGAATTCCTTAATTGGATACGTTCGATTTTTTTTTATTTCTACACACACATATCTAAGTGTCATAGTATAATTATAGAGGGTATAAATTTGTCAAAATGATTTAAGTTTAGTTAGTCTGTTTGTTGTTAATAAATCCCTGCATTACAATACAAGTAATACATTTAATTTGCTTGGAATAGATAATGATATGGATATAAAGGTACCCGTTCCTAAGATGATCTATTCTATATTAAAATTGATAATTAATGATTATACAGTAATGTAGTAGTTTACAGATGCCCTGGGTGTATTTAAATTAATCTCATGAAATTATTATTTATGGATATTTGTGTTATCATATTGGCCTCATATATATAAAAACCAGACCCTATAATCTCAACTGAGCTAAGCTTTAGGGTAATTAAAACATAAAATCTTTAAAATAAGTTTAAGCACAATTTATAGTTATAAATGTATTCTATCTTGCATAGAGTTGGCGCCTGGGTAATTATAAGTATAGTAAAGTAGATGGTGAAGATATGGAGGTTGTAGGATAGGGTTACAAAATGCTAGCCCAATCGTGACGCTTGATAATCGTGAGGCTACGTATATTGAGGGCTACAATATATATACATATATATATCACAGATGAAAAAATTTAAAAGTATTTTGGGCTACAATATATATACATATATATATCACAGATGAAAAAATTTAAAAGTATTTTTCTTTTTAAAATAAAAAAAAGGTATTTGAACATACTTTTTTTTTTATATAAAGAAGAAAGATTTAAAGATTAATATTTTTTTAAGTAACAAATAAAAATGGAAACAGGTATTAATTAATTCCTATGTAATATCAAAATGGAAATGATTGTTCTTTTAATTAATCAAAAAGCAAACTAGCTCTTGCGACTCATATATAATTAAAAGGTCAGATAAGAGAATAAAAAAATTAACTTGACCAATGCAAGCATGAACCACATCACGGACTGAAAAATGGAACATTAGAAGCAGTGACATCATGTTTGATTGATCCTTGAAAATGCTGATAAAAAGATACAAAAGTATAAAAGGGAAAATAATTGTTGTTGTGAGGGACTATTAATCTACAAGTGGTCTATTAATCTATCTATAAACGGTAGCTGTATTTTAGGATCCATTATGTAAGAGTCTGTAATAGATTTAATTTTCATACAACCAGCTGAGGTCTCCAGATGACAGTTCTTGACCAACTGAATGGCAAGTAGTGGCTCCATTTCAAAGGACAAACAGTCTAAAAGTAATAATGAAAATGGACAAAACAGACTACAGGCATCTACCATGGAAAGTATGAAATTTGTCATTATAGACTGTTTCAATATATCTTCTATAAGCAAAATAAGTTAAACTTAATGTTAAAGGAACTTATCTGACATAAAAAAAATTCCAAATTACTTTTCTGTATAAATTAGCTAAAGTTAATAATCATTTCTGTTTTTTTTTCTTTAATAATTTTGTATTAATTAAATTATTTGAATGTATTTAAATTTAAGTTGGGTGTGGATAGCTATATAGATTCATTAAGTTTATATTAGTTTAAGGGATGGTTAATCTTGGGTTAGTTATTTTGCAGTTAAATTGGGTTGATGGATTGGATATATTTGTTTAATTAGTAAATGTAGTATAAAGAACTGCTACATGCAGGATCAACTTTATGCAGCACTTGGGAAAAATAATTCCATTCTTATTGACCATTGGAAGCAGACATATTCCCTGCTCCTTGAATTACCCCTTTAGCTTATGAAATGGGAAGGTAAGTTGGCAAAAAGAACCACAATCCCTTCCTATAGAGTTTATATTTATTTACTTTATTGTTCTTCTTGTTAGATAGATGTAACATTCCTGTACTGGATGAGAGACAATTTCTTCCATATAACCATACTGTTCAGATGTGTATTCCTGACAGTATGGTATTGTGCTGTCATATTCATGCTGCATTGAATACATTGATATATCAGATAGATTGCATTTGTTTGACTGCAAACTTTTGGCCTAGGGGTTAAATAAGGGCTATAGAATTTTTTTTTTGAATGAATCAGTGTAATGTATCTATACTCAACATTAGAAAACAAACTCTTATTAAAATCCATCTGTGTGAATTTCTAAAATTTAAATGTTAAATATAAAAATAATAACAAATTTAAGATCATCTTTATTCCTCAATTTTTAATTATTTATATACACATCAATAAATTCTTTTGTATGTGTTATTTTTGGCAGTAGATTATTTATTTATTTTTTAAAGTCTTTATTAAAATATATTTTAAGAAGTTATATTAAATCTCTGCATCTCCATGAGCTAGTGGCATGGGCTAATGGTTAATATTTAATATAATAACATATATATGTAAAAATTAGATCTTAACAGTAAGTATTTGCTTACTATATAAATTTTCCAGGTTTGAGTGGCCTGGTGGTGCCCTTGTATGGTAGATATGCTAAGATTCTAATTCACCCTGACCTTTATAATATATTGCAATATGAATAGAATTTAATTACACTTAAGAGTGCTCCTATTTATACAAAACTATAAACTAATATAGTAACCTTTTTTAAAACTCATAGTTTATCTTATAAAAACTAAAGAAAACATGTGAGCTCTAAAATATTATGAATGTATATAAATAGATAAGTAGGTAAATAAATATATTGATATATCGATAAATATGTAGATATGTAAAAAGTTTATAAACAGATAAATTAACAAATAGACATAAACATTTATAAATAGATATGCAGATAGACAAACAATCAAAAAATAGATATAGCAATGACTAAAATATATAGATAGATCAATAGATACAAATAAAGATAAATATAACTATCAAAAATAAAGACAGATAAAGAAATGATTGAATAATCATATAGGTAATTAGATACATAAAAAGTCATATAGGTAAAAAGATAAAAGTAATCAGATAAATAGAAAGATTAGATATATAGATAGAAATATTAATTTAGGTATATGGATAGAAATATTAACTTAGATAGGTAAGCATGAACTCTGCTTTAATATTTTAAATTAATATTCAGAATGACAGAGTATTAAAACACACACGCACGCACACATATATATATATATATATATATATATATATATATATATATATATATATATATATATATATATATATATATATATATATATATATATATATATATATATATATATATAAACATTACAAGCTTAAAGCTAAACATAGGTCAGAGTAGTTTAAGTTTAATTGAAAGAATAAAGGTTCATAAAAGTAGAGTTAAAAACAAATATCTTAGTTCTGCTTTGTATGTCCATGAAAAAGATACAGGTCACACTATTGATTTTGATGAAGCTAAGGTTGTCTTCTTTGAGAGAAATGAAATCAAAAGAAGAATTAAAGAATCTTTATTATTGAAAATTTATTATTCTGAAGCAATTAATTTATTTAAGAGTTCTTTTAATATTAAGGGTGGATGGGAAGTGAATGAATTTGTGGGTAATGTTTAATATTATATATATTGTGTAGTTTTAGTAGTTTTTTACACTTGAGAAGTCTGCTTATAGCAGTGAAACCTTTGGTAGTGTTTTAATATTATTTTTATGCTGGTCTGGTTGAATTTTAGATTTGGGGTAATTTTAATTATATATATATATATATATATAATACAAAGAGCCTGCTAATAGCTCTAAATAAGCTTATATATATATATATATATATATATATATATATATATATATATATATATATATATATATATATAGAGAGAGAGAGAGAGAGAGAGAGAGAGAGAGAGAGGAAGTGAGAGAGTGACGGAGAGAGAGATTAATGACTAGATTGATAGATAGATTGAGTAATTTATTAGTAGATAGAAAAATGAATAGAAAGTGTGTATATTATCATGAAAATGGTTATACAGATATTTGATAGATAAATAGAAAAACATATAAATTGATAAATAGACAGAGAGAAGTAGGGGGATAGAGAGAGGTAGATGAAGAGGAAGATAAATATTAGCAAATAGGTATATAAATAGGTGTTATAAATATAGATACATAGATAGATGGTTTTATAAAGAGATATATAAAACAAGTTTGATGCACAGAGTATTAGATATATAGATATAACAAATTTATATTGCTAGACTTTTAATACATAATTAGATAGAAAAAAATTGGCTAGGTAAGCAAATAAATACACATATTGAAACAGTAAGATTTGATTTACAAATCTTTGTTTCACCTTCTCTCACTTCTTTTCTACCCTCATACCTTAGTTTAAACCCCTATTTATTGTAGTATGTCTGTACTGCTGCTTATATGCTGAAATCCCTCCTAAATTAGATCACGAATGTATAAATGCTTGTGACACATATAATTTCAAAACCCTAACATTAATAATTATAAATTGCGAGCATGTATTCATGTATACATATTCATTTAAAAAGTAGGTCATATAAGACATATTTACACACAGACTGTGATAATATATTTTAAAACTTAAATAAAAATAATAGTTTTGTTATTTAAAGTTATTTTCTTTAAATCTATTTATTTTAGAAATATTACATTTCTAATATTTGTCTTCTATTAATTTAAAATAATTTTCAATTTTAAATAGATTTAAACATTTAAAATTTAAAAGTAAATAGTTTTGGTGTTTTTAGATTTATAAAAATCATGCCACAATTTTATGTAAAAAGCAAATGAGGGTTGGGAAGAGAACAATAGGCTTAATTAATAAGATTTCTAAAATAAATTAATGGCTTGAATATTTGGCCATCAATAAACAACAGAAGTCCACTTTTTTATTTAAAATATAATTAAAACAAAATTAAAGTTCTAATCCGAATATCTTAAAGGTAAGCAACAATTGTAAAATTAATTATAAATTCCCCCGTTTTTAGATTGTCGGATAAGATAAATTGCAGCTTTTGTTTTTGCATCTATTTTACTTTTGTGCCACAGGGTAGTTATATTGTAAGCTCTCTTGGTATATAGAGAGCCAATGTTATTAATTGATATATTTTCTAGTACATTCCATGCTTTTCTAATTATTATATTCTACACTTTCTGATTCAGATTCTATTCTATTTTGATTTGCATTCTGATTCAGAGCTGTTCTGATTAAGTTAAAAATTTGAGATTTCATTACTTGAATTTTGTTTAAATTTACTATTTTGAGAGTTTGATACAGCTGAATTTAGTGAAACTATATATGCCAAGAGGCCAAACTCACTATAATTTTCAACAAATTCTTAGAATACCAGCCTTTTCTAATTGAAAGTAAGATGTCTGAGTAAGCCGGTGGGAAGGATCTCTTTCTTCTCAGGAAGTGGCCATCCTGCGGCATGTACCACCAGATGCTCTGTACCTACTGTAAACTGCCACTGTTGTTAAAATGTATCTAATTTGATCCTGGATCAAAGAAGCTGCCACATCCAGATAAATGCTGCCATTTAACTTCCAAACTCCAATTCAAGTCAAGTGAAGAAGTCAAAAAGTGCACTAACTGTCCAACCTATATAAGGTGATCTCAGTTAATTCAAGAGCTTTTGTATTATATTTTCCTCTAATTCTTGTTAAATTTTAATTGTATTTTTTGATTATAAAACTACATAATTCTATAAAATATTTGTAATCTCATTTGTGTCATTTTCTCTCTATCCTTGGGTTGATATTTTTATATTTTGCTAAGTTACCTTATGTCTTTCATTATGATGGTATGCTGAGATAGTCATCAAATGAGCAAATTAATTATTTCTTTTTTTATTAGTATGCCAATACATTAGTGTAGATAAATTGTGTAATCGACCCTTCATTAAATATCTTACAAAAGCGCTCATTCAAGAGCTACATTATTTCATATTTTATTACTCATTTAAATAATTGTCTTTTAAAAGGATGCATTTCTCATTCTTTTACATAATGTGAGGATATGTGCAAAATTAATAAGTGAACTATATAATATAGAGAAATGCATGATTACATATAATTTTATGAATCGCTGTTTAATCATGCATTCCCCCTCCATTTTTCCTATTTAAAATAAATTATTTTATTATAATTATAGTGTAAGTTGTGAACTATAAAGTTGAAGTTAAGAATGTGCATACCATCTTAAAATTAGTTAGAAATTGGTTAAGCACCTTTGCTTATTTAGTCACCCTCTTTTATATATTCATTTATGCATATTATATTGTGTTACTGGCATAAGCGTACTGGTGGTTTTAACACCTGCTTTGATTTTCTCCAGGGTCTTACAACTAAAGCCATCTCCTCTCCATCTTGCAGTTCCCAGATAGAGTATGTACTAGAAAACCATGCCTGGGAATTTTAAGCCTAAGTCACTGAGCCACAGAGATTCATGGTATGATGCCAGACTTGGACTGATGTGTGATGAAACTTTCCACAGGATTCATGGTGAGATGCCATCCCATCTGTTTTATTTTATTACATACTTTATTTTATTTTAGAAAGTTTAGAAAGCAACATAGATTCAAAGTACCGCACTCCATCCTGTACATTAATCCTCCACTGGTACTACCAATCTTTTTTAATTTTAAATGTTAGTTTTTTTTATATTGCTCATATCTTTATCACTTCCATGCCCCTAGCTCAGCAAGCTGTTGTCCGAACTTTTCTTGAAGTCAATATAAATTCTTTTATCCAATATTAAATGTAGAAATCTAATTTAAGCAAACATTTTTATACTAGCTATAGGCCTCATACATTATTGATAGCAGCCTTTCTTCACCCAAGTGTACGTTGCTTAAGCACACTATTATAATATATTGCATTAGCATGAGAGATAGAGAACCTATAAATTGATAAGCCATTTACTTCCTTTAAATTTGTTTCAAATTTATCTTTCAAATCATTTAAAAGCATGGTCTGGCTTATCCAGACAATGCTTATGTTTATAATTGTTAAATAAACAAACCTATTGAATTTTAAAGAAACTATATTATCAGTAACATCAGATGTGTTATCATGTAGGTGGCACTGTAGAGCATAGCCTTTAGATTTGAACTTGGGGATTTCTTGAAAGCAACCCCTCCTAGAGGCTTGAGTTTCATGTCTGGGGTTTGAATTCTGTAGTGTGTTAATCAGATACACAATTCTGACCATTACAATAAAGATAGATAGTTAGATAGTTAGATAGTTAGATAGATAGATAGATAGATAGATAGATAGATAGATAGATAGATAGATAGATAGATAGATAGATAGATAGATAGATAGATAGATAGATAGATAGATAGATAGATAGATAGATAGATAGATAGATAGATAGACAGAGATACAGACAGACACAGACAGACAGATAGACAGATAGACAGATAGATAGATAGATAGATAAATAGGTAGATAGATAGATAGATAGATAGATAGATAGATAGATAGATGGATAGATAGATATACAGACATACAGATAGATAGATAGATAGATAGATAGATAGATAGATAGATAGATAGATAGATAGATAGATAGATAGATAGATAGATAGATAGATAGATAGATAGATAGATAGATAGATAGATAGATAGATAGATAGATAGATAGATAGATAGATAGATAGATAGATAGATAGATAGATAGATAGATAGATAGATAGATATGTAATAAAAACTATTTAAACCTCAGACTAATATATAATAATGCCAATATTATTTTACTTACGCTGTTAATGTTTTTTTTTTTTCGATAGCTCAAGCTGTAATATTTGGTGAAGAAATAATTTCATTTCTTACTGCATGCACATTGTTATAAATAAATCTGTTATAATTTTCAGATGAAAACTCTTTTGAAATCCAATCTACATGGCAACTCAATTTTTATTTAGTACATTCACAACTTTATATACGATTTTAAATTTATAAATTTGGCCTTAATCTAGTTAAATTCATTTTGTATTGATTTAAACAAACTCACTTTTAAATAATATTTCTTATAAATAAACATTTGAGGATGTATTTGATTAGTGAATTATTTATACTGAACATTGCAAGTGTACTTAAAGAGAAATTCTGTGATTGCCTTTATAGGAGATTCAATTGTTTTCCCACGTTAATGGTATGACATCATGTTTAATGTTATGAACATGTGGCCTTACAATCATTAATTGAATTTTACATCAAACATTGCTTTAAATTTGTATAATAGTGTGTGAGTACATAACGTTAGCCTTATAGGTAGATAGGTTAAAGATACATAGGTAGATAGATAAAACATATTGAGATTTAAGTATTATTAGCTATTAATATAGTCTTAAATATAATAAATTAGAAATTAATAATTAAAATATTCACCTTTTATTAGCTATTAATGTAATCATCAATATAATAACAATAATAATCTTAATTAGAATTGACATCCGGAACGTATTTTTCCACATCTAGGAGCGTCGTCCAATGTGGTTTCTATAAATACCGCACCTAAAACAAAAAAGTATATAAATATACTTAATAATATGCAAATAACTGTAAACAGCAAGAATAGTTATGATGAGGAATAATAAAATAATGTGGAAACCTGATGAAACTTATTTTTTTGCTTAAAATAATTAAATATGATAAAAAAAAAAAAAACAATTACAAATTACCTCAATTAAATTTTAAAAAAAACAACAACGTATGTTAAAACAAATATATAGTCATTACAAACAACAAATTAGTATGCTATCTTTAGATGATGATGATGGTGATAATAATAATAATAATAATAATAATAATAATAATAATAATAATAATAATAATAATAATAATAATAATAATAATAATAATAATAATAATAATAATAATAATAATAATAATAATAATAATAATAATAATAATAGTGTGTAGTACTTCTATATTTTATGTATTGCTTGCATTGCAAGTATCGTTGAGATTAAAGAACTTCTTTAAATCAAATTTTAGATTTCTCTATCAGCATTGAAGAATTCTGTAATGTCTTTACTTTTTTGAGTATAGAAAAAGTTATTCGAAAGGGTAGCTTCAAATGGTTGTTTTAATTCAAATACTTGTCAGCATATATCGAATTAATTTCCCTCTATAATCAAAAAGTTCAAATGAAAAATCACATTAAAAGTTATATTTTAATTATGTATTTGTAGAAGAAATTATTTTATATTTATTATATACCTTTTTTTTACATCAGAAATTGGTAGATGTTCTATTTCTAAATTATTAGAAATAAATATCTACCAAATGATCCAAGACGTTGTTTATAGTAAATTTAACATATTTTTTATTTCTTAATTGATTGTTTTTGAAAAGTGAAATTATATTCAAAATATAAAAATCAAATATAATCTAAATCCATAATGATAAATCAACGTATGTCCTCATGGAATTACTTTGTAGAATCATATATTCTATTTTTTTCACATTTTGCTTCTTCATAAATTTTTGTTTATGACTGTGAAAGATTGTCATATTTTTTTAAAAAATAAATATATATTAAAAATATTTTACTGAGCTTTATACATGATGTAGAATTTAAATGATATAGAGTTTTCAATTAATATCTAAGTTTGAAAATTATATGAGGATTATGTGTTTTTGAAATTGTTAAACCAATGTTTTTTAAATATTATGCTTTATATAAAATCTAGTTTAAATAAGGGATACAATTTTTAATATATATATATATATATATATATATATATATATATATATATATTAAAAATGTGCATATATATATATATATATATATATATATATATATATTGCACATTTTTAATGCATGATAGTACAGATTGATAAATATTGCACTGCTCTGAAACGGAAACAATTAGTATTTTATGATACACTTGTCATAAAATTTATTTTAAATTTACAGATATTATTATTACTGTCCTTTAGTCAAATGTAACATGAAGAAAAAAATATATTGAGCGTATTAACTATCTTGTACATAAAATATAACAATGGTAAATCTTGAATATCTTTTTCATGTTACTTGAATACTAAAATCAATGTGATATTTTCCATTCACATATTTTTTTAGCATTTAAAAAGTTCGTACAATGTAGATCTTTCTTTAATAATTAAGGATCTATAACTTTATTATTATATTTTTTCATGTTTCTTTTACAATATTTACTTATTTTTTAATGCTGAGTGCTTTCATTTTGATGATTTACTACTAGTTTATAAAGTAACAAATGTGTGTGCTGTATTAAACATATTTTTACATGTCTATATAGTAGGTGGACAAATCTTTATATAAGTATACTATATGAAACATAAACAAAATGTGGCAGATATGGGGAAAAAGGGGTAGGAGAAGCGAATACTACACATAGTTACTAGATTTTTTTCGTTATATATTTAATTACATGTATATTAAAAGATTTTAATACTATTTTTTTTTTTTTTGTGTAAAAACTGTATTCCAATATTGCTAGATAAATTTTATTCTAGTAACACTGATATTATTTAATGCATTCTCAATTTTATGGAACATGCTCATATTTCTTTTTTTTATTATTAAAATAACTTTTTGCAATAAGAGGGGATTTGAACCCAGACCTTCAACTCCATCTTACATAATTGATACAGAATGACTACGTGCATGCGAAAAAGATTAATGATCTCCAATATATGTATTTCACTGAACAGTTGGGCCAGATCATCATCTTCCACATATTTATCCAATCAGTACTTGGTTTATATTAATATAGAAATTTTTTAAACTTCACTGGACAAGATCCAATTTTTCCCATCCTCCAACATCTTTACTAAAATACGATTTTTTTAAAATCTTTTTACACTTTACCTTTTCGTGCATATTTCACATTGGCATTTTCTAGAGTTTTAATTCAATTAACTATTAAACAAAATCTGTTTTATTTTTAAATCACTGCTTAATTGAGTTATGCACAGTCTATTTAATTTTATTTTGATTGTAATTGTATTTAAGAAAATCAGATACATATATCAAATTTAATGTTTGCATCTGAGCTAAAAATAAGATGTGTGTGCTTTTGCCTAATCAATGATTTGTGTTAACCATTAATGTGTTTTTTTTTTTTTTTTTTTTTATAAATTGAGCATTAAAGTAAGAGCACAGTTGTATATTAAGTTGAAGTAAGTTTTTTTATATATTTAATTGCTTTTGTATTTGTTATTTACAATATCCTTTTTTTTATAAGAGCAATTAACTTGACTGATTTTACATTCTTACTTTGATCTGATATTTCTGACAATATTTTCTGCAGTTCTGAAGCAATATTTGCAAAAACACCAGTGTGCTTAGAAAAATCTACATGATTTTAATAATATGTATATATTTTTATTCCTTTGATTTACTAGTTTAATTCACAGAATAATTATTTTAAAACTTTTATAAAAAGTTTTGAAAATATGGATATGGAATCATTCTGTCATACATCCTTATAAATATGAATCTTAATAACCTTATGAATTATCATTACTGATATGGCGTTTTGATAAATACTCTTGAGTGCATACTAGTGTTTTAAATACATTTATTGAGTCCCAAACTTTAAACATTGCAATAATGCTTATATAATCACATGCCTTTTTATTATTACAACTAATATATTAAGTGATTCTTAACTATAGTTTATTGTAGTATATTCTAATAAAACCATGTTAAATGCAATTTGTTCTCTTTGTTGCTTTGATTCTAAAGTTTCTGTAGACAAGATGTAACTATTATGGTTAAGATTATGCTGGACTACTGATGTTTATTATTTTTAATGTTTTCTTTATCAAATTTCTTAAATATCAATATTGCTCTACATTCTTCCAAATATCTGTTACATTTATAGCATTTAGACATTTGGTGAATAATTTTACCAACAATGTTTTTTTTTCCATCTCACCTTACATCTTCTTGTTAATCCTCTTTATTGCTTCTCTCACTTTTTTACTTAAAATAATGACAAATAAGTAGATATATTAACGGTAGGAAATAAAATATTTGCTTGTTTTAATTATTTTATATTTCTTTAAATAAATCAATTATTTTATATATGTCTTTATAGAACACTGTCATACATATTATCTACATTTTTAGTAATATTTCTGTTGTTGTTTTTTTGTTGTTGAAATATATTTTTTTCTAATACCACAATATTGTTTTATATGTTTATATTTTTTATTTTTTTTCTACAACTTTCTTTGCCAAAGACCACTTATATTTTCTTATATCAGTATTAACTTTCCCTACCATTTACAGAACTTTAAATATTTGACTATTCAAAATCGATTAATATTAAATATATATTTTTTCTTTCATAAAGTGTCTTGCGTCAGTTGGAAATTCATTGCGGAATCGCTTCCTTTTATAATAACTAACTTTATTGTCTTTGTAAAACATCACTGTCTCTGTTTTTATTATTTGATATTGAACCATCTTCAAAATATATTAATATTTTAAATGATAACAGATTTTTATTATAAATTCGTTAGAATATTTCTAAAGTTTAAGATTTAAAACTTCCATTTTATATTTTAAAAATGGCTCTAAATCAACAAAGTATGTCAGGTTTTCTAAAACATATCGGGTCTATAGTTTTCAGAGAAAATATAAAGGTCACTACCTATATGCAATGATTATAACAAGACAATATAAAGAAGTGAAAATCAGTTTTTCCTTGAAAATATACAGAATACAAGAAAATGTACAATTACATAAATGGCTAGAGATATTTTATATAACAAAATTCGTTATAGAATATTTAAATTAACAAAGAAAAATACTAAAAAACAAAACAAACGATTTGCTTGTAATATGAAGAAACATTATTATACTTTACATATTTCTTTATGATATTATGCCAGGATAATCTTTACCCCTTGTCTTTGTATTTTTATTTTATTTTGCGTTTTTTCTGTTTTGGAGTCAAAATGTTTATTCTTATTTACGGTAGTTACATATATCAGATCTTTGTAACAAGTACTAGGCGATAAATGGTTAACAAATGTAATACAAATTTTTAGAGGAAATATCAACTCTAAACCCTAGAATATTGCAAAATAATATACATTTGAGAGGGGTTTATATAAATATGATATTACTTAAGTTATAAATAATTATCAATATTTTTAATGATTAAAATCAGTTTTATTTTTAATGTTATTTCCATAAATTTCTGCCTGAAATTATAAATCACGTGAATCAAAATTAAAATTACTTTTTTTTTTCAATATATATATATGTATTAAGCTGCATTAATCTCAAATACTGCTAGCTACTTTTAAAACATAAAACATTTTAAATAATATTTGTGCATTTTAAATATATATATATATATAAAGGATTTATTTAATCTCAAATAAATAATATTGTTGAAATTATAAACAGAACGGTATATATATATATATATATATATATATAGTGTATTAGTTTCCTTCATTGCAATATTAATAAAGTACAAAGTATACTTTTTTTTTTTTGTTCTTTGAAATGTCCAAAATGTGTTTACACGAAAATATTTTAATCAAATTATAATATTAATTAAATTCAAGCAAATGTTTTAAGCACCAGAATCATTATAAGTAGGTATATAATCAGTTTATTCACATACAGGCCTTGGGAAAGAAAGATGGAACATCTGCCTGCCATACCTACGATTTGGCATTCAAATTCGGACGAAAATTAATATATTTTTAGAGACTTGGCGTCCGTAGGCACCTTATCTAACTTTCAACATTGATCATGAATTGGAAATTTACACATCGTTACCTATAATAAATAAAATTGAAATCCACTGAAATCTTCATCACCCTGAAATTGGAATCACCTGCAGTACTTTTTTCTTCAATGTTGCTTTATGAGAATATCTTAGACATTTTATTGAAATATATTATTTATAAAAAGGTTGCTAGTGGTTTTATCTTTAATACTATATATATATATATATATATATATATATATATATATATATATATATATATATATATATATATATATATATATATATATATATATATATATATATATATATATATATACACTATGGGAATATAAGAAGGCATTAATTATTTAATATTATAATATAGTAGATATGTAAGTAAAACACTTATGATAATTTTTTTGTTATAATAAATAAATTTGAATTGTTATTTGTTGATAAATATTGTTACAGTTTATTTTAAATGTAATGAAGTTTCTAAATTATTTAATTGAATAATTCATTTTATTAAACAAAATAAATTTAAATGCATATACCCACATACATATATTATACTTATATAATATTTTAATACTTGGTTGAAATGAATTTCAAAAATATATTGAGATTATATTGAGATTTGTTATGGTAGGAAAATTGATTGAATCCCCCTGAAAATAATTAATTGCAAAACCAATAATGAGTTTGAATTTTGACCATAACGGAATAATTGATAATGGTGAAGATTGAATGATTTAATCTAGGTTGAATCTATATTTTCTAATTTAGTTCTAAATGTGAAAATTTAATTTTGTGTTGTTGTTTTTGTTTAAAATAATCCCTGGTTAGAATTTTTAATTTGTTTGAGAGGGAGAAATGAGATATATCCTGCCCTAAGGCATAGTATTGAAAACAAAAAAGTTTATGTGGGAAATGGAGTATGGGTATAAATAACCCCACAAATTTTGGACAATATATGTTTTATTCTTGGATGGAACAAGCTGCTTCAGATGTATAACTTCCAATTTGCTTTCACAAATTGTATGAAGTCACCGCTATTGTCATTAAACCTACTATATGCCTTGCCAGCTTAACTAAGGATGGACTCCTGTATCTCACCTGTTCTTGCATCTTGCCATGAATGTCTAAAGTAAACAATATCAGCTCAATGGACCAGTCATTGCTCAAATCATATCACCCTTGAAACAATAAAATATTCACTTTTAATCTGGAATTTCGCCTCAAAATGATTTTAAACAGACTGTAAGTACTAATTTTATTAATCTGCACTTTTACATCTGTTTTTTAAAAATTTATGTTCACATTAAGCTTGATTTAGATCCCACCTTGATTGAGTTGAATAACGTCATCTCCTAACGTTCATGGCTGGCCTAAAAGGCTCCAAGCCTTCAACAACTAACATGGAAGAGAGGGGTGAATTACTTCAAAAATCCATAGTGGATAGTCAGGGGAAAATATATATAAACATTTAAATTTCCCAATAACAAAGCAAAACAAATCAGATAATTTATCAAAAGCAAAATGCTGTGTTTCTAAAATAAACACCAGCGCATTGAACGATAAAACGTTAAAACTTGACAAACAAACATGAAGGGAAAACGACAAGGATAAGTTTCTTCATACCAAAGAGAAAACACTTAAGACAGAAGGAAACCCTTTACAAGACCCTTCTGATGGAGAATTAACTCCTCACCACATTGTTAAATCAAGTTTAAATGAAAAACCAAAAATTTTTTTAGCCAAACATAAAATCTGCAGCAGCGAAAATACGCAAAAAGCAACTCAAATTAGAACAACGCGATCTGTTAACGTCAATCATGCGAATATTATAGAATACAATACCATGAAGAGTTCTATTAAGCAAATTAATCTTTCCGCAAACAAGAGAAAAAATTATGGACCCAGTTTCACATCAACACTTGTGCCTGAAAACAAAACAAAAAACCCAGATCACACTAGTAGTGAAGAGTCTACAGACATCAGCTCTTCCTCTGAAATAAAGCAAAATATTGGATATTTCAAACATCAAGATGATAATCATGATTCCAATAAAACAACTAATGAACAATTTAAGCAATCACAAAGATAAATAACTAAACCAGATTATACACAAAAAGATAATACAACAGCCAACACTTATGCAAACATTGTAAAATCCAACAATAATGACAAATCAGTAACAGGAAACATAAAACACAATTCAAATAATCTGCAAGACAATAATGAAGCCACACAACAATTTATTGAGTTGATGGGGGAGTTGGTTGAGGCATCAGACACAGGAATGTTTATACATGAGTCATCAAACAGTTCTCATGACCAACTCAATAATCATCAGCTTTATACTGAAACAGTTACCAAATTCAATGAAGCCATGCCACAGGGATTACTAAAATCTTTTGCTATCTTCAATGATAAAGCCTCACTCATTCTGTCCACTACAGACCACTTACTAAGATTATTCCCTTTTCCAACCAGTAAACTCTTCGACCTGCTAAAAGCCCAAGATCTCTGGAAAGTTATTCAAAGGGTATCATATCACCCCAACCCTCATTATATAATCCTCCAATTTACAAACATCATGGCAAAACAAGCTTTTAAAAATAAATATAGGATACTTGATAACAGATACCTAATTACCATCAATCCAAACATAGTCCGTGACACTTCAATAAGTGGCAGGGTAGAAAATTGTGGTCTGGGATTCAATATTTCTGACTTACAAAACCTTCTAATGCCTTATGGGCAAATCACTTCTTTTAAATATCTTAGGGTCCCTGGAATACAAGAAGAAGTTCTGCAAAATATAGCACTCTTTCAAATTACATTAAAAAAAGGAATAGTGCCATTAGATATCTCCCCCACAATCCATATTAGAAGAGTTCTTTTCATTTCATTCTGGGGAGTAGAATCACATGTTTCAAATGCAGGAAGATGGGACACCTGCTGTGAAACTGCCCATCCAGACAATGCACCTCTTGCGGTACCTTTGCGGGTCGGTCACATCGGTGTGGAACAAAAGAACAGCATTTACAAGAACAGCAAAACATGCAACAAAACCCAAAATAGAACATAATCGAGATATAAATTTAGAGCATGAGACTTCTATCAAGCTGAAAACATATAATCATTCAACAAATGATTCTCATCAAAACAACATAAAAGATCAAAACCAATGCCAAGACACCAACCCACTGGGATGCCACCAAACATGTCAAAACAAGACAAGCAAAACTTATTTCTCTTCAACATACACTTGTTCTGACTTTGAGCAAGAAGAAATGGATGCTGAAACTAGACAAGAAGAAACTGCAAGCCTCACAGAGTCTGGGCCTGACCATGTCCCTAAACCCTTCACCACACCACACAAAAGGGAAAAAGCGCTGCAACAGAAACACACAATCCACCACCTTTGTTCACAACAATAACAATAGCGGAAATATCGATTCAAATGAGACCACCTCACAATGACAGTCCCAACTATAAAAAACGGAAAGATGAATCCCTAAAATCAGATAATGACAATACATCAAACTCATATCAAACCCAACCTGAAGCTAATACCTCTGGGCAAATAGCCCCCCAAGATTTAACATTATGGATTCCATCAAATGATCCTGAAGTCTGCCTAACACAAAAAAGACAACCAGCTCACTGCAAGTATTCTAGCTAATGAACAAGAAACCAAGCAACCTACTTCAAAATGTCATTCACAATAACGTCACTCAACGTCAGGGGGTTTAACTCCAAAGACAGGGCATTTGCCATCTCACATTGGTTCAAACTCCAAAAACCAGATATTCTTTGCTTATCAGAAACTAAGTTCACCTTCACACAGACCCCACAATAATAAAAACAATTGAGAGCTTTGGTTACTTTATATACTCTTTCCACATCTCAGCTACCGCTGGGGTTGCTCTTATCATCAATAGAAATTCAATTATTGACTTCTTCAAAATCCTGCACATAGATACCAATTGCATTATTGCTACTATATAAATCTGGGGTTTTCTGTTCACTCTTATCAATTTGTATCTGGTTAAAGATGAACAAATAGTACACAAAGTTATACATAATATAAACATAGCAATTAGATTGAACCCTAGCCCAGTTATCTGGCTTGTTGATTTCAACCACACTTTTGACCATTTTGAGAAAAATATTTAAAGATGGTTGCTAGAAACATACACAGTGGGAAAGCACTCTTTCATGAAGGAGCCTTCTCTTTCTATACCAGAAGTACTCACTCGCTCATAGACCTCATATTCTACTCTCCCGAAATGATCTCGTTCATAGATACACAGCTCTGGCCTATTGCCTTTTCAGATCATCTCACTGTTCAATCTACCATCAAATTGCAACCACAACTTTATACATCAACCAACTTCCCCCAGACGATGAGATTACTCAACAGGCATAATGTGCCCCCCAATTAATCTCAGATATATACATCACCTTTCAAGAACAGAAGATATGGAATCTACCAGCATTACAAGGATGGAATACTTTATAACCTAAACACAAAAGTTTATTAACCAATACAATAGATACCAGAAAGGGCCATTAAGATTACTCTCAGAACTTGATCGGATTACATCTGAACTGAAAAGCATCCAAGTTATAGAATACAACATCCCACAAATTCTACTCCTAAAACATACATATAAGCAAACCAGAATGACTCTTGTGGAATATATTTGTATTAAGTGAGCATGCAATTATCTGGAACAACAAGATTGTTGGACTCCAGGTTATATCAGATGGGCCCTCGGGTCAGGAAAAAGAAATCACACACCCTCCTCTTTGTGCCTTGATGGTATTACTTACTCTGGCATCAGTATGCTTAACATAATTAGGGATTATTATTCCACCAAACTTCAGCCCATTGAAACTGTTACCAGACAACACAAATTTGTGAAAGACTCGAATAACTCTCACAGCTTTACTGAAGCTTATATCATCTCCAAAATTAAAAGCCTGCCTGAACACACTCATCCCGGCATGCATGGAATTCCTAGATTTCTTGTTACACTTGGAAAAATTTACCATACATGTTACAAGGGGAATCATTGATCTCTTATCCACTGATAGCCTACAAGTGGTCCCTCTCATAAAAAAGAAAGATCTACCTGTAGACTTAAATAACATTAGGCCAATATCCAAGGTTCCTCTCCTAATCAAAATTATCAAAAGCATTATGAAAGATAAAATTCAAGAGAAAATCATATCAAAACTTTCCAGGCATCAGGGGTTCATCGACTGGTGATGCTGTAAGCCGATTTCGACTCCTCATTGATCATATCCGTAGAACAATACAATCCCGGCCAGTCACAGTCCAACTAGACTTTGCCAGGGCTTTTGACTCTGTCCGAATAAATGTACTACTTGGTGAACTAGAGGATCTTCAGGTTCCTTTGGCATACATTCAGATCATAGAGAATCTTCTAGCAAATCAAGAGATTTTTTTCTCTAAATGGGAGACTTGCCCCTGGGTTCAAACCCTACATCTCCATTCCCGAGGGCTCCCCATTAAGTGCTCTCCTCTTCATGATCTATATAAATCCCTTGCTTTTGAGCATTGAGGATGCACTCCCTGGAATATCCATCCCTCTTCTTAATAAAAACATCTCCCACATCTCCTACATGGATGATGTGGTGGTGTTTCTTAAATCACATGAAGAAATAAACATTTCTTAAATCACATGAAGAAATAAACATTCTTGAAAGCCTATTACAGCACTATGCTCAGACGCATGGGCTTACCGTTAACAGGAACAAATCGGCAATTTAGAATATCAAAACAGCTAACAGGATAACAGGTTCATTACAAGCTAGTCCTCAGCCTTTCTTGGGATTCAATATGTCACTATCTCCTACAGCAATGAGGATGGAAACACAACGAAGACTACTAAACAAAATAGACATCTCCATAACATGCCTCTCAATAATATATATATATATATATATATATATATATATATATATATATATATATATATATATATATATATATATATATATATATATATATATATATATATATATAAAACCACATTTGGAAAGGTTTCACTCTTAAACTTCCTCATACTTCCCAAGATTATATATTATCTTGCGGGTTTTAAACCAACAGAAGCTTTCATTAAAAAAGTAGAATCGCACTGTCTGCGACTCTGTAGAGGTGGGCGCAGATCATTTATCAGTCTGTGCACCCTTCAAAACCCAAGAGACATGAATGGACTGGGACTGCATTCAATAAAGGTATTTGCAATACAGAGAACTTACAATATAATCTATAAACTTTATTCTGATTGCAGGACCTTCCAATGTCCGCTTCCCAAAGAGCAAGTCATTCCCACTGATAGACAGCCCCCTCACAGGTTCACTCACATCTGGCTTCAAATACAGATCTCATACATTTTTACGCACATAGTACCTTCCGCGACCATGTTCAACTCAAAAATAACCTATTGGGAAGCCTTCAACCTATCCAACTCAAATACCCAGAAGGCACACACTTACCTCCCCATCGACATAAACAAACTGCGCAAACTAGCCTGTAGATTGAAACTAACACCTAAACACACAGTCTTTCTTCTCAAAATTAACCTTGGTAGCCTCTCCACTGCTATATTTCTTAATAGAAGAGGCTTCCGCGTAGATCCCATATGTTGTCTCTGTCTTTCCTGCCCAGAAGATATGGACCATATCCTTCACCTTTGTCCGGTCTGGCAAGGACTAAGACAAAACTTCCAGAAACACATTGATAATAATGGTCCAGATCTAACATCTCTTGAAGGGGTTTTAAATAGAGGCATTTTCTCTGAAATCAGGCTTGCCACCTACACAAACTTTGCCATCTGGTTGACCAGATGCAAGGTGATTTTTCAAAAATTACCGCTTAATGCAATCAATAACTGCTTCCTCAGCATAATTAAAAATATCCAAGAAACAGACAAGAGAGGCCGATCCATACCTGGCCATACTAACCTGGGAATTCACAACTGGTCTAAACAGCACCTCTCCAACCAACCCCTAAATAATTTATATGAAAATATCTATTATGATTTAATATCTTATTATGATTTAATAAAACCCTCCAACCATAACTTGCCAAAACAGGGTTTACTAACAAAGGTATTTCGTTATAGACTAGATGAATAATATTCACCTTGCATCCACAGGCTAAGTTCTTCACTATCATTCATTTTATATTCTACTGACTTTTGAATCATTTCTTCTTTGTATATACCACCATGTAACCTCATCTAGTTATTTCTTGTTATCTTTTTATTTTTATTTTTTTTTTGTAATCACTTATAGGTCAAATAAAATTATCTTGAAAGAGAAGTAAACAAGATCCTGAATTATGCCTCTAAACTTGCTATCTTGAAGAAAAGACACTTGAAATATGAACTTCTTAAATATGTGCACTCTTTGAAATTATGTGAACTTTGCTTTACCATAAGATAAATATTTTTTTTTATTTTTTCAGGGTAAATTCTTTTATTTTAATCTCCAATCAATCTAAAAATTAAATCTGTAGTTTTAATAATCATGTAATCTCATAATTTTTATATCTGTTTGCTTTTAATTGTATTAATAATGTGTATTGAATTCTTAGTTTTAATATTCCAAATTTGCTTTCAATTTTATTTATCTGAGATTGTCTAGTGAGTTATATTTTTATATGCTTAATAGGTTTCTATTTATATGCCTAACTTTTTCTAGATGCTTTAGCAGTCTTGTGTACATTTTAGTTTCATCACTTATCCCTATTTTATCCTCCAATCACTGTGTGTGCACTTTTTGAAAACCCGTTAGTCATATAGATGGCAGTTTATGGAATATATTGTGTTGTTTTTTTTTATAGAGATTTTATTTTCTATAGTTCAGATTATGTAGTCCATAATCTCTGTTTTCTTCTGTGAGACTAACCTTGGCTGGTTTAAACATACATGTCCATGAGCATTTTGCAGAATTATGACATTCTTAGTTTCAACATTTCTTTTCCAGACTAAGAAAAGCTCATCTGTATTGTACTGTTGGTTGTTTACATACATCCCTTTTTTAAAAAAAAAAATGTATAAAATGATGAAATTGGTTTGGGTGAACCACTAACAGGAAGATATTCCTAATTCCCCATTTAAATTCTAGGTGATATAATGTTACTTTCTGCTAAGGCATTTAATGTTTTTGTATTTTCAACTTATATACACTATCTGATAATTTAATTTATAAAAATTTAGATCAAACTTTAATATTTTGTTTACTAGATTTATTTTATCATTTACAAGTTAGTTTAAGTTTATTTGTCAGAGTGTGTACTGGGAATATTCTTTGTAAATTTCTTTTGTAATTCTAATTATTATGCTTTCTTGAAATGCTTGGGCAGACATAGCTAGTTTTATAATTACTTGCCTGTCACTTATTGAGGCTTTTTATTATTGTACTTGGCTTAGTTTTGGCCAATAGTTTGGTTGATGATTCACCCACCTTATATGTTTGTTTTCCTTAAATCTGAGATGTGATATTTTATTAATTTTAAACCATTTATGTCAGATTATTTTTTAATTTTATTATTTCATTAAATTGGAGATGTAAATTTCCTCCTGTTTTATAATTTATACTCCAATCTATTTATTTATTTTTGTTTTTGTGGTAAAATGAATCATGCATTACATTAAACATGCTATGTCATGGGCTATTCTACCGGCAATATGACCTTCTTGGACTCGACACATTTTTCAGGGCCAAGAAATGCTCACTGGTGTTGTTTCATTGATTTTCTACAAGACTGTATTGTTTTCATATCTTTGAACAAGGAAACCAGTGTTGTAGGTAAATTGTCAGCTGAAATAAATTTGTTCTTGCCTTTTCTAATTCACAATTAGAAAACTAGTCTGTCTGCCAGAGTGCTGAATTTTTATAACCATATAACCATATTTATTGTATTGTAAACTTTTACATTATAATTTATATTTCTCTTAAATAAAATTTAAAAATTGTTTAAACTTAATTTGGCTGATGTCTGGCTTATTGCATTTATTTTTCAATTGTATGAACAATATTTAAGATTTCTTGTTTCTCCATGAATCTAGTCAGCACAAACCGTCTTCCTCACCCACTTTCATTCGTGGTAAATAAACTTTCCAGATAAGTAGTGATCTGGTGGTGTCCTTTATGATCAGGAGCAGATTAAGTGTCTGGTAAAATATATATATATATGTGTGTGTGTGCGTGCGTGTGTAAAATATTTGTAGAAAACTTTTATAATAGCATAGAGTTTACATATGAATAAATATTAAAAATATTTTATATTGATGAAAATTTCCAAAGAAACAATATTTTTATAAATATCTACAGCTAATTAATATACTTTGTCCATTAATTAAAAACTATGTATGAAGTTATAAAATGGGTAACAGATAAGTAGATATTGTTAAAAGACAACAATGATAAAACAATGTCAAAATTATTAAAATCCCTTCATAAAATCTAGAGTAGCATAATAAGTATTTTTTTTTTTACTGTTGACCTGAGAAGTATTGTTTAAAAAATATTTCCTTCAGAAAGTATACTTAACATTAATACTTATTTAAATAATATTCTAAAGTCGTAATACTTGCTTTAATACTTCAGAAAAAGAAAAAAAACTTTAATGTTTTTCCCCCTATAAGTTGTAATAAATTGTGTATTAAAATTTAGTATGACTGTTTTTTATTACAATTGTAATGGTAACCATGATAGCTGTAATTCTGTTAAAATTTTAAGACAATACATTTTAGAAAAAAAACATTATTATGGCTAGCTTTATCAAATAAAACACTAATATCTGTTAACCACGTAGATACATAGCGTTCCAACAGGTTAATATTCACCATTTGGCTTTTGAAAGTATTTTAAAGACATATTTAATGTGCAATAAAAATATTTTCATATTAAGAATGACTGCAAAAAGGATTTTGCTATTAACTTGTACTTTGATAGTCAAGCATTGGTGGTCGAGAGATCAGCGATGGCCCCTTTACAAGCAGTTGTCCCAGGTTAGCATGTTCGCTTTCCGGCTAATGCTATGACACATGAAAAAAAAGTCCCAGTTAGCATGTTCACTTTCCGGCTAATGCTATGACACATGAAAAAAAAGTACTTTGATTCGTTTATGATGTCCTAAATTAATGAGCGGGCCAAATTCCTAATACCCATTCAGTGATAATTTCGTTGATCTGTAATTATACTATCATTATTCATAACATTATGAAAAATACATAGAATGCTTAGCATACAATCAGACAGTAATGATTGTTTATTATTTGTTTTTTTATATCTGACTGTAAAGCTATAACACCATAAAATGTGTTCTTGGTTGCCTGGTAGTTCATAACTAAAATTTTCAATGAGTTTTATTTTTAAATATTTATAATTATTACAGATAAAGCTAAATTATGGATGTTATTTCCAAGACTAAATAAAAACAGCCTCTAAGATAGCAGTTGATTTTGACGGTTTGACGGCAGAGGTTGCTAAAAATCCTCTGGTTGACTATTCCAATTGCCATTAAAAGATGATCTTTCTTTAAATTCTTATACTTAAATATAAGTTTCTGATTAGGAATTTAAATGAATTGGCCAAAATACGTTTAGTATTAAAGGGACATTGTTGAATTGTGGACAATAAGAAAATATAGTGAAGAAGCAATCTATTCCAAAAAAATAAATATGATTTTTTTCTGAATAAAATGAGATTTATTATACATAAAAAGTGACAAAATAATAATCTAAAAGTAAATGGCTTATTAGACAGAATGGCATAATTTGTTATACCACTTAATGGAAGATATCAAATGCAGATAACTCTGCTTTATGATTCATCAAGTTTTCATTGTATTTACAAAGTAGAAATGTAAGCAATTCAGTTGATCATATCAAGTTGTGTGTTTAAATAGTCTGGAAGAGATTAATACCAGGAATATAAAAAAACAATTGAAAATAGAAAGTATGGTGGATAAATTTGGTGATAGTTTTAGAAAAGATGAAAGGAACAACCTTGTGGAATTTGCAAAATATTGCAAAAAATGTATTTACAAATTATTTTTGGGAGGAAAGCGCTAATAAAACACACATATAAATATTTAAAATACCTAAATTTAATGTATTTTACAATTGAAATGTTTTCAATAACATTCAAAACATGAAGGTATCATCTATTTATGAAATATAACACATTATTTTTGCAAAACTACATAGATGAAAATTATTAAAAAAATATTAACAGTTAATATACTAATATTGAGAAATACAACTAATAAATTTACATTATAATTTGGAGTAATTTTAAAATACTGAGACTTTAAATAAAATTCAAACTTTATTGTGATCAGTAAAAAGAGATTCAATTAAAAACGGCAGCAGTGAAATTTGTAAACAAACAGCTGCGGTTTTTTTTTTTAGTAAAGTTTTCAATAGGGAAAAGTCAATGCATGAAAATAAGAGAATGTAATTTTATTAAAATGATCCCTTATGAACGTTTAATATCTGTAGTAGCTTCAAGTAGTAGAAAAAAAAGTATGAAATAAGAAAGTATAACTGTGATTTGTCAAGACAATCTGTTGAAGAGGAGATAACATTTTAAATCAAAAAGAAGAAACTAAATATAAAAGATACTATATAGTGAATTGTGTGGAATATTGTTATAAAATATATAGTAATAAAGAACAATTAAAGAATGTCATCATTATAAAAAATATATTTTCTAAATTGTCAAGCGGTATGAATAAAAAGGTCAAGCCTATAGTCAAATCTATGAAAAAAATGTAATTGTAATTGATATCAGAAATAAAGCATGTGACGATATAGAAAAGCTTCTACAAAGTTGCATGCCAAATATCTAAATAACAAAAATGTTCCAAAATATCAACGATAATATTGATATTTAAGAAATATGATAAAGAAAGCATTGAAAATTACAGACTTATCAATATTCTAAGTGGAGATAAAATGTGGCTGCTGGAGAGTTGCATTAGATCCTAAGATCTAGGTGCAGTGCTCTCAGAACCAAAGCTCCTCACTGACAAAGGTCACAAGGAAGGAACTATTTTGGGGATATTGGATGATGAGGCACTAGATGGGGATTTTATGCACAAGTCTTCTGGCATCCATTGATTACTCTGGTTAGGATTGAGTGGTATTGCTGTAGTGGTGGTTATGGCTGTTAAAAAGCTCAAAACTGCAAAATGTATGGGTACTGAACTGGGTTGAGACCCATGTGACTGTATAAGCTATTGAACTTAGATTAAAAATATGTTTGTATTTTCAATTTTATTCTCATAGTTTTGTAGATAAGTAGAGATAAAGAGTGGCTGCTGGAATATTGTGTTAGATCCTAAGATCTAGGTGCAGTAAAAGCTCCTCACTGACAAAGGCCACAAGCCAGAAATTAGTTTGGAGATATTGGATGAGTAGGGACTAGATGGGGATTTTATGCACAAGCCTTCTGGCATCCATTGATCACTTTGGTTGGCACTGAGTGGCCCAACTGTCTGGTGAGTTTTGCCTGCTTTAATAATGTTGCAAGTGTTATAAGAACAAAGTAAGAAAGTATGATTAAAGACGAAAATTAATATTGATAATCATGAAATAAAAAGTTACCAATTGCTTATGTTTGGATCATGTAATTAATGGAAATGGAATCATAATAAATAAAATTAATCATAAAATTAAACTAGAATCAAGAGCTTTTGCTATAAATAATTGAATATTAGATGCTACTTATGCATTTAAAAAATAGATAGACAGTTGAAATATTTTTCTTGATTTCAAGAAAGAGGCCACATGTGAGGTAAATGAATGAAGTAAGAAAGTGTGTTGGGGTAATATGGAAAAGTGACCCTGACCAGTTCTTCATTGTGTAGAGGATGGACACTGATTAAAATGATGCATTTAAAAATAAGCTATTAATAGATTTGTTTCACCATTACTTATTTATGGATCTAGGTCATGGACACTTGATAGAAGTTCAATACAAATATTTCAACATCAATAGAGTATGTTGTAATGTGTATTAATTGTAATGAAATGGGTTTAAAAACAAAATTATTGGATGAGAGAACAAACAGGTATTATTAATCTTAATGAAGAAATTACAGGACTGAAATACATATGATAAGCAAAAGTAATAGGTAGGTAGTTGAACTCTCACACTAGACCCCAAAATATTGTAAAAGGTCTACAGAAAAAATACTTGAAAGATGAATGGATAAAATAAATAAATTGTCAATATAATGAGATGAAAAATTAAGGATAAAATAAACTGGATTAAACATAAAAGACTAGCAAGTTGTGGTAGATCTATACTGATTGGAAATGAAAATGATGACTCATTGATGCTTAGGCATATCTAACCAAGTATTCATCATTTTACTGTATTTTATTTATACTTTTAGTATTTCTTAAGATTTTCATACACCGTGTATTAAAAGAATTCGCAATTTGTAAATATTCCTTTAATAATATTACATTTTCACACCTGTAAAGAGCCATAGGAAATATCAACTCCTGAACAATTTTTATCTTTTCATTTAAAAATCTTTCTTTATATACAGAAGGATTTGGCAGGATTTTTATCTGCAAATCTTGACAAGTTTAAACTTTAATTATAATGTTTAATGTGCGTTTTGAATCAAGGTATTTAATTCTACATCTTCTTCGCATTTAGCTTACCTTCCATATTTTCCACTGGTTTATTCTTTCAGTTTATTTAATCAAGAGTCAATACCATTTCAAAAATTAAGCAATAGATTTTTAAAATGTTATTTAAAGTTAACGTGCTAAAATTTGATAATCTTCAACATTTCGCCAACTCAAATTAAAAGTATATTTGATTCACTAAAAAAAAAAAAAAAATTATAACCTTTTATAATGTTTTTGATTATATATATATATATGCTAAAAGTTTTTTGTCTCTTTCTCTTTCAGTATAATATTGATCATCCAAGACGAACAACATGTTATATATATATGCAAAACTATAAAATAATGCAATAATAGATAAAATTCAAAATTTTACCAAAATTCTTATGCAACCATGGTTTCATCTACTACAAATAGATCTTCTCAAGTGCAAATCAAACTAAAGGAACAATATATATATATATATATATATATATATATATATATACAAGCAAACAAAACCTTCCCATAATTTATTTCTAACACCACCTTCCCTTAATATCAAAAGTCGGCTTCATAAGATTGATAGCCTCAGATTCAGGAAGTTTTACCATCAAAGTTTCTTTTATTCTTTTTAATAATTCATTCATTTGAGAAAAAAATAACCGATGCATTGTTAAACAACATTCTATGACCTGTATTCAATTCATGAATATATAAAGATGAGATATGATATCTATGTTTAACTCTGCTTATATGAACCTTAATCCTTTCATTAAGGCTAAACGCACTCTGACCTACATAAACTTACCACAACTACATGGTATCTTATAAACAATAATAGAAACCGACCTTCTATCAATAGCATGCTTTGAACCATTAAGCAACAAATTCAAATCAGAACTTTTCTTCAATGCAACGTTAATTCTTTCTAACAAATGACTATGTTTATAAACCAAATTATATATGGAAGACTTAAATTGTAAATAAATATACTCATTATTCTTACCAACTAAATTCTTACCATCAAAATCATGACTACAAACATTATTACTATATACAAAATTTGTAATAAAATTATGAATTATAACCCAGCAGCAAATTGATCTCTTTAAATATCAGCATTATCATTAAAATTATTAAGCCTTATATTCCTACAACAAAAATTCAACAAAACATTTTATACGTAAAAGGCTGATAACTATCAGGCCTAATCATATTTCTCAAATACATAGGTTTTATAAAATGACTACAAACAAAAACATCATTAATCTTCTCAATACTTAAATCCAATAACTTTAATTTTATAAAATCAAAACTACCACTATCAATAGTAAACTTAATACTAGAATCAAAATGATTCAATCCTTATAAAAACTCCTCTAATTTTTCTTTCTAAATAACAATGAACAATCATTAATATGTCTAACAAATAATTTTAAAGAACACGAAAACTGATTAATAATACTACACTCCAAATAATCAATATAGATAGCACATATCAATGGAGAAATAACATAACCACTAATCCAACCCTCTCTAAGCTTATAAAGCACATCGTTACACATAAAATACATTGAATCCTCATACAGCAAAATCAAATCATGAAAAACCTTTATCTTATCTGCAAAAAAAAAAAAAAAATCCGATTTTTTTTTAAATTGAAAGAAAAACATTTATACTTTTTAATCCGTCAACTGATTGATCCAAATTTTAATGTCTAAACTACTAAAAACACACTCATCTTCCAAAACAAAACCATTTATTTTCTTAAAAGCTTCAAAAGAAGAAAAAACACAGTATTGACGCAATTCAATATAATCCTTAAAAATCTTATAATAAATTTTGATATTTTATCAACAATTCGTTCTGTAAAATCAACAAAAAAAAAATACATCTCAAAGAAAAAAATATCTTTCCGAAAGGTTCTCTTTAATTTGAAGTCTCCTAAGGATAATTTTCTTTTGAGGTGTATTTTTGATTTTACAGGAGGAATTGTTGATATAATATCCAAATCTGTTATAACATTTTTGAAGGACTATATTGAATTTGGTCAATTTTGTGTTTTTCTTCTTTTAAACCATTTAAGAAAATAAATGGTTTTGTTTTGGATGATGAATGGGTTTTTGGTAGTTTAGACATTGAAAATATGTATCCATCAGTTGATAAATTAAAAAGTCTTGATATTTTTCTTTCAGTTTTTAAAAAAATGGAATGTTTTTTTTTTTCTGCAGATAAGATTAAGGTTTTCCATGATTTGCTTTGCTGTTAGAGGATTCAATGTATTTTGTGTGTAATGATGTGATCTATAAAATTGGAGAAAGTTGTTTATTGGTTATGTCATTTCTCCATTGATATGATCTGTCTATATTGATTATTTGGAGTGCAATGTTATGAATCAATTTTCATGTTATTTAAAATTAGTTCGTAGGAATGTTGATTATTGTTTGCTATTCAGAAAAAGAAATTAGAGGTTTTTTTTATGTGGATTGAATGTTTTTTTGATTCTAGTATTAAGTTTACTATTGATGGTTGTAGTTTTGATTTTGTAAAATTAATATTTTTGGATTTAAGTTTTGAGAAGGTTAATGATGTTTTGTAGTCATTTTATAAAACCTAACAATTTGGAAAATATGATTAGACCTGATAGTTACTAGCCTTTTATACATAAAAATGGCTTTGTTGAATTTTAATGACAATGCTGGTATTCAAACAGGCCAATTTGCTGCTGACTATGTAGAATTGGATTATATTCATAATTTTATTAGAATTTTTGTATTTAATAATAATGTTATAGTCATGATTTTGATAGTAAGAATTTTGTTGATAAGGGTCATAAATCTTCAATATATAATTTGGTTTATACAAGTAGTCATTTGTTAGAAGAAATGAAGGTTGCATGTAACAAATGTTCTAGTTTGAATTCGTCACTTAATGGTTGAAAGCAGTTTATTGATAATAGGTCCAATCCCATTATTGTTTATAAAATTCCATGTAGTTGTGGTAAGTTTTTTGTATGTCAGAATAAGTTTAGCCTTAATGAAATGATTAAGGTTCATACACATAGAGTTAAATATAGGTATCTTAACTCAGCTTTATATATTCATGAATTGAATACAGGTCATAGAATATTGTTTAACAATGTATCAGTTATTTTTTATGAAAAGAATGAATTAAAAAAAAATAAAGGAGGCTTTCACAGGGCTATCAATCTTATGAAGATATATTTTGATATTAAGAGAATGTGGTGTTTGAAATGAATTATGGGAAGGTTTTTTTGTTTGTTTGTATATATATATTTGTCCCTTTAGTTTGATTTTCACTTGAGAATGTCTATTTGTAGTAGATGAAACCATTTTTGTTTGAGGATTTTGGTAAAATTTTGGATTTTATCTAATATTGTATTGTTTTATTGTTTTGCAATTTATTTATTACTAGTATAGTATTAGGCAGTTTTTGATATATATATTGAGAAGATTCTATATGTTTGGGTGAAAATTCAGAAGTGTGAATTTTCAAATTTGTACATAAAAATTAATATTTAGTCTTAATTCTTAACCAAATAAAATAATAAATGTTAAGTTAAAAGTACTCTCGTTTAGTAAAATTATGCAAAGGTTATAATTAATTACAATATTTTGTGTTTGAATTTAGAGAATTGCTTTTAATTGGTGGTTACCTAGGTATGTTATTGCTGAATATTTATTTATACTTGATTAATATCATGAGAGCTCCTATTATAATAGTAATATTTATACAGTTAGGTTAGTGTAGCTATTTAATTGATTAAACTTTTGGAAGCATTGCTAACTAATATGATATTTATTAACTTAATAAAAAATGAAGATAAAAGTGATTTTATAGTGTTATATTATTCCCTTTATATATGATTCATCTTTATTACTTTCACTCAAGAATTATTGTTCCAACAGGCAATCATATAACACAGTCACTGTACATATGTCCAGAAAATATTTTCTTTTTTAAAAATAAAAATATTGACATTTATGCGATTTACTTTTTGTCTTAGGTGTATGTTTACTATTTTGTCAGCCTTCATCTATGTAGAAGCACTTAATAAATATATACTTACTCTTTATACCTTTTTTGTTCTTGTTAATATTTTTATTCATTTTGGAAACATATATATATAGCATTGATTCATATATATTATTTACACAGACTGGTTTTACATTTTATTTTTGTAAATATGGAACAAAGTTCATTTTTTTCTTAAAACAATTTTAATAAAAAACATCTTATTGTTCTGCCTTCGACGAAAAAGGTTATTTATAATATTGCTTTACATTTACATTTTTTGTCCTTAATATGAATTCATATTTAAGTCAATGACAAGGACACGTTTTAAATATAAATACAAAAAAAAAAACAATATTTTTATCAAAAATAACTATAAAAGACAAAATAACTATTAAAACAATAAATAAATTTTACCGTATTTTATTTATGTAAAAAATTCGATTACTTCTATGAACATTTTTTTTATTACTGATATCAAATATACTTTTAAAGTTGACATTACAAAATCGTCAATTTATAAAGTTCACTAAAAATAAAAAATGTATTTTTTTACCTCTTTATATATACTGATTTTCTCATTTTGTTCTAGTTTTATTTTGCTCTTTTATATCGATTCGATTTCGACTTTTTTTTACAGATCTTAAATTTTGACTGGTCGTTTTTGTTCCAATAATGCTTTGAAGTCTGTTTTATCTACAAAATTTTTTATTACAATTAATTGAAAATAATGCCTTCTTTCTGAAATTTCGGTACTAAAATATAATTATAGACTATAGTTTTGACTGAAAATATACTTTTCTAGGATTTATCAACCAGAGTTAATCAAAATCTGGCAATTAAAAACTAAAATAAAATGTTTTTAGCAGTATAGCTGTATGTTATTAGCATAATATTGTTATGTGCAATGATTTTTGAGATTATTAATGTATTGGAAAAGATTGTATATCATACAAGAGAAATATGTTTTACAATACTACATTCTCAAAGTCAATGAAACCTATTTATCTATTATACTTTCTGCCAGGTTTGAGTGGCAGTTTGTTGGATTTGAACTTTTTTTTTTTATTAGTAATCATGTTTTGATTTTCTTTTTTGTTTTTGTTGTTGTTTTATGCATATCATCATCATCATCATCAACAATAATTATCAATCCACTGCAGGATGAAGGTCTCTCCAAGTTTAATCCATCTTCTCTGATCTTTAGCTTCTCTCTCCACATCACCCCTGCACACTTTCTTATTTCATCCATCCATCTCACATGTGGTCTCTTTCTGGGTCTTTTACGATCTCTTGGAATCCAGTTTAAAATTTCAATTATTTATGCATATATACAACTTAATATCAAATCTAATTCCTTATTTGTATTACAATTAATATGTATCCACAAATAACTCACCCAGCTTTAAATAGACTTGCTAAGATAAACAGATTATCTTCGATATTCTACCACAATAAAATGTTAGATTTGCTGTTACTCAGCAGTAGGATAATTTGAATATGTTTCTTCTTTAGATATATCTAATGTATATAATTTAATAATTATATTTTAATGTAAATAATACCCATTGAAGGGAGTTGCTGTCAGAGAGTAAATATGAGCATTGGAAATGTATCAAATATTTTGGAGGGATAATACACATTGTCTAGAAATAATATATTACACACTGTTGATTATGTATTAGTAGAGAAAGAGGGAATTAATAAAGTACAGAAAATTAAGGTAGTTTCATATTGAAGTGAGAGTATGTAATAGTGATCATAATTTCTTTATAATAGAAATGGTTAGTAATGTGATGGAAAATAAAAATAAATGTATAAATAGTGAAAGATGTGGATGGAGAGTGAATGATAAGAGTAAGATAGAAGAATATAAAATAAAAGTTGAAGAAACCAAGAATGAGTTGCTTGGGGTTGAGTATAACGACTTGTGTGATGCAATAGAGAAAGTGGCAAATAGGGGTTTTTAAAAATATTCAGAAGAATAAAAGAAATAAAAAGTGAGAGTTAGGAAAAGTGTAAAAAAGTTGAAAAAGTATGCATAGAATATAAATGTGTTATTAAGAACAAAAAAAATGAAAAGGATGTTAATGTTAAATGGGAAAAATTCTTAGAAAAAAAGAAGTTGGCTAAAAAAGATCATTAGAGAGAGAGAATGACATTGAATAGTAAATTGTTGGAAGATATTAATAATAGTAGAAGAGATGGAAGTAAAAAAATTTGGAAATACATTAACAAAAGAAATGTAGGAAAGAAAGAGATAGTATTACTAGATTATGTTTCATTTATTTTAGGTGACAGACTTTATTAACAGAAAACTTTTTTGCACATATTTAGATGAGGGTTTAAATTAGTTTATATGCACTACAAAAAGGGTCAGACCTTATTAATTATAGACTGTTCGTGGGCAAACTTAGCTTTGTCTGCTGACATTTCTACTTAGGGTTTTCAGGTGAGAAAAAAGTGACATCTTATGTTTTTTTATTCGAAAACTACAAGAAGGAAGGTCTGGATTGTTTAGGACTATATTTCACATCTTGTATGGGTTAGTCTTCCCCAAATTATTGTCATTTGTTTGTTGGTAAGAATCTTAAACACTGTGAAAAATATTTGTTCCAACCTGTATCTAACCTTTTCATCCAGATGTACTTCTTGTTCTCAAAAACAAAGTCATATCTCGCTCGCCAAGCTGTTCTTCTCCAATTATATGTTGTTTTGTTTAATATTACCCAATTACTTTTTGAGATGATAAATATAAGTAGGCCAAAACCAAAACTCTTATCTTTAATATATTATTTATTTAATTTTGTGTGTGGTAGACTGGATTCTAAACCATTAACATTTTTAGTATGATTTATTATAAAATTTTTAATGGTGTTAAATTTAAATATTCGAAGTTGATATTCATCATCTTATTTACATATCATCTTATTTACATTGTTTTTGTTAAATAGGATGATTCAATATGACTAATCAATAAATTAAAAAGGTGTAAAAACATGACATCTGACAATATTTTAGTTATTCAGTAAAATACTTTTCTCAACTTATATGCTTAGAGATTTTTTTATTGTGAAGTTTTATTTGTGATGCATATTTATCACCTGAATATCAGTTTTGAATTTGATAAATGATTTTACAAGATAATTTTCATATTCGATTGAATAATCACATGATAAATGGGCTGCTGCAAAGAATGCAACATGGCAAAGACTATAAGTAATTAGTTTAAAAACTATTACTTTTTAAACTACAGATAAATGTTTTTCAAAGCTACCCTAGAGACTATCTGAGAAGTGCCACGGCACGAAACCATGGTCAGAGGTTGGGGGGGGGGCTTCCTGACAGAGATATTTTAAATGCTTTCTCTGGCTAAGCATTTATCACAAAGCTTGTTGAGCAACTGTCAAATGCTCATTGTTTGTAGCTTATAAGCTTATGAGAATTGGGTCATGTGATCCATGACACTTATTTTGAGTATCACCTGCTGAGTTTTGAAATTCATAGACCACTGCTAATGTTTTGAGTTCTGCTCCGATTCTGTTACCTTCTTATTTCATTCGTAGAAAAAGTTAATTATGCTTTTTCAAAATGCGTAGGCTATTGAATAAAAAAGAACTATTCAAAAATAAAATATTTTGTCAAAAACGAGGTATAGTTGATATATAGAAATTGCTAATAATCATAAAACTTAATAAGTTTCTAATCCAAATATAAATCTCGCTACCATTAAACAAAATTTAATTTATCTTTAAAAAATAAATGGTTACTTGGCCAAACAAGGAAACCTTTGTTTAGGTACTTGCATCTAATTTTTTATTAATCTTTTTCAACGAGTTTCTTGAGGTGTTTTTAGTATTAAAATTAAAGATAAACATAAAATCTCACCTCAACTTACTTTCAATTTGTTTTTTTGTTTTTTTGTAAAATTGTTTATATATTTAGATTTAATATTATATAGATTCAATATTACAAGTGTCTCAATCTGTTTTCATAAGCTCTATAAAATACTTTAATAACAAAATATTTTTTTTCTCAAATACATGTATGTACTTGACACCAACATCGTAAATAGTAATAAATTAAAAATATTAATATATCTATATTTAACTTTCATTCTCAAATTAAAGAATACATCTGAGTTGAAAATGTAATATCTGCTTTTAAAAATAAATAATTGTTTTTAATAAAGAGTTGTAAATTAATGCTATTAAAGTATAATTTCAGATGCATAAAACATAATTATATATGCTACTGGTGAATTTTCTCAAGGCATTTATCTCAAGTAATCAATAAATAAGTAACCTTTCTTGATATTATTTGGTTGGTGTATGTGTAATTTACCTGTAATCTACAATTTACATACCTTGGGTTCCGATCAAAATCATGTATTCTTTCAGCAAGACCTAGAATCCAAGAAAATGTATATCCATCTAATATGTACATGATGCATAATTCAGGAACAATACCAAATGTTAACTTATTTACATGTGCTCCAGAGTCTATGGCTATATGAACAACGATTTTGATGATACTAACAAGCTTTGCATTATTCCAGGCCCAGCAATGAGAATATGGAGAGCAAGAGATTTGAAACAAGATATATATTTAATGGTGGATAGAGATAATTTCTCTATTCAGATCAAATGTCAAAGAACAATACAAGACCTGGCTTGAAGCTATTTTCTTCCTTTTATACTCACAACCCTTTATTAATATATCCTTATATTTTGTTTTATCATAAGACAAGTTTTGTAATCTTGTACAATTATTATTTTTTAGTTACAAAGTCTCTTTTTTATAAAATATATCTGCCTTCTTTAATTAGTTTAAAGTTTTTTATTTATCTGGATAAACAATCTATATACACTTACATTCTTTCCAATTTTAACTTTAATTAAATTATATAGATTATTCGAAACAAAAAAAAAAACACTTTCGTTGTATGTTATCTAAAAATAGGTCATACTAACTAAAAGAAGCAAACTAAATTGAGTCTTTTGAACAATCTTTACATTTTAACTTTTTTAGCTTTTTTTTTAAATATTACCAAATTCCAATATATTTGTACCATATATAAATAAATGGTACTACTCATCCAAGCTCAATAATCAAAAATAATATAGTCAATTGAATTTAATTTATTTTTAATACATTTTAAATTCAGATTATGTGGGTCTTATTAATGTATTGGTGACACTGATATATTTCTGCAGAATGGTCACATGTGGCATATGACCTTAAAGCTTGCATTTTTAGGTCTAATACGGCAGAAATGAGGAAAATTTCCACATTTACTTGTATCCCTACTGTACACACATAAGTCTAATGATAAGAAACACCAGTCTAAGCTCATTGGAACATTGTTCATTCTTCTGAGACTTATAGGCTCATGGTGACTTGATCTGTCTTCCTTTTTCTGTGAACCTGATACTATCAGAAATGATGGAAATTTAAAAACGATCTTAGCATACTTACTGGTGTTTAACAAATCAGGGCCATGCTATTTTCCCTCTCCAGTATTAGCTTACCTAATCACAACTTGTGATTAAGAGACTATGTCAGGCACAATTGTGTTATACATATATATATATATATATATATATTGTAACCAAAATCCCCGGAGCCGTCCACCCTGATGGCTCACAAAGGTGGTAACCAACCTTCCATCACCCCTCCAACTACCCATCATCATGCCGTACTTGTTGCGGCACTATAAATTGTAACCGTAAATTGTGTAATCTCAACTACGTAACGTAAGTGCACTAGGAATTACAACCTTGGTCACTGATCAACTCTCATTGCACATTATCAGCTATTAAGAGCTATATCCAAAAGCATATCATACTATTTATTTTATGCACAAAAGACCACAATCAACATCTGGGGCAATTTACTACAGACAAAATTAATGAATTAACCTAACTTTTTATAATTTATTTGATCGCAGCCAGGGTATACCGCGAAGACCTATCATAGTATTATTATAAAACATATTAAACAAATTATAAGTGCAATTTTATCACCCTTAAACCTCAATTTGCGATTTTTATGGTATGCGACCCTATGGCCGACCATGTACAAGATAGCGTAATTTGTGGAACCACATAAAATTATGAAATTTTAAATCATCTATATGATTTCTAAGACAGATGCTAGTCCAGGTAAAGCTTTGCAATTAATAAACATGAATAATTGGGTTCTTTTATAATTTAATATATCATTGAGACTCTTATTGTATTGACGAATGAAAATTTAAAAATGTTAGGTAAATATATTTAATCATATCATTATTGAATAAATCTGTTCACAAGTTTAATAATTAATTTGTATTTTATACTAGAATCAACTACGCAAAGCCACAATGATGGAAAAGGTAAATGGGATTTTATTGTACCTTACCAATCATATACTACCAAAGACGAAAAGCATCTTAATGTTTTCTCAAAATATTAATAAATTCTTATATCATGTAGACAATAATATGTAATTCAATGTATGCTCTATAATGTATGCTCTATAATGTATGCTCTATCCAAAGTTTATGATTTCTGATGTTATGAATGACACATAGCAACGGCACAGTAAGTTTAATTATAAATCAACTTTTATTTACAAACTTTATGAACAATAAATAGTTAATTTCAATATTTTAAATAAAAACATAAATAAACAAATAAAATAATTAAATGATGGTTCAATAGACTTTCTTCAATACATCTCACAGGTACAGTATTTAAAAACCTAATCATACCTTATTTCAATCTAATATAATGAATATTGAGACAATTATTAAATTCAGCATTAACTTATGAAATATTGAACGTCATTTCCAGATTCAATAACTTCCTACTGTAAACTTATAATCATATAATAAATAATATGATGTCTGTATGATTTAGCTATAATGTAATCATTAATTAAAATGAAAATGTAAACTTACACTCCGGTAGATAATAATTAACCAACAGTTAATTATCATGAAGTACTTGAATAGAATGTCCTGTTGCCATTTATCAATCTAACCGATAAATTATGCTTACAAATGAAGAAGATGATTTGGCAGACTAACTAAAATACTTTGCCCAACTTATATCTGTGAAGCAAACATATTCCTGTGGATGTATTCATCTACACGTAGGAATTAAATAATACTAACGTTTTGCGTATTTAAACACTATCATAAAGTCATACGTATAATCACACAATTCCGCGGATTAACCACCAGCGCAGGAATGTGTGTAAAATACAAAATGGCAATTAAAATAATCTGCGGATTAACCACCAGCACAGATTAAAGCCTTTAACATACTAAAACAACATTATAATTTACTTCACATTAAAGTGCAAAATCATCCTCCTCAATTCTTCTGATTATTCAGAATACGCTGACACTTTAGCAAATGTGGGTTCTTGCTTAGTAAAATATTACAATAATCAGGACAACTAATGTACTACTTATCTTGCTTAAAATAAACATGTATAATATAATGTAAATAATATTGGCATGGGAATATAAATCTGGAAAGACTCACAAAATATCTCATAAAGATTGGTATATCTCATGAATTCATTAAGTACTGTTTAAGCTTTCTCCGCAAGCGCTATTCTTTTGAATAAATATTTTATTCAACCTTTATTAATTTAAATCTAACAAATATAACTTATGAACTTCATATGCGAGTTCATATAACGATAAAATTAAATAAATGTATTATTCATTAACATATAACATTTAACGGTGTGTGTGTGTGTGATAAAACTAAATGTAAAGCATTTTATAGTTCAAATACATGAATTTTAGCAGATGTGTATCACAAATTGGATTGTATAGCATTTTGTAACTCCTAATGTGATCCGTGGAATCCATGTACAATGTGTAGAATAATAAGTATATGAGGTAATAGCTATAACTGTAGTTAAATTCCATACATGCAATTATATCCATTTGATTAGTTATTAAAGCAATATTAGATTAACGATTTGCGTGGCTCTCCAAACATGAAACAATTTTAAAACAGGATACACAGAATTTAAATGAAAATGTTTTTCATAAAGTTATTAATCCCTACATCTCTCTATCAAAAGTGTTCCAAGTTTATCCTATCCATGCAAGTATTTATTTATCCATTGCGTTAATCCAGGAATAACCAATTACAGCAATTACTTTATTCATTTTAAACTGACGATACAATTATAAAATAGCTTTGTTTAATTATTTAAAGAATGTTTATGATCCAAATGTTAAACAAATTAACTAGCAATTATTACTGGCATTATAAAATTAATTATCAATCAATAATATATTTTATTAGAATTAAAGAACGGAAATATTAAAAGATTTTGACAAATTTAACGCTTTACTTTATTTTAACTTAAACTTTTTTCTTTTTAAAAAAACAAATTTTCATTTTAATAAAACTTCTGTAATTAAAACACTGATTCAAATTTTCCAAATTGTAGAATAATAAATATTTCAAAACATACCAAATTCTTGTATTTAATTCTTTCAAACTGGGAAGCTCCGACATTTCAAAAATGCGATATTGGAAAACGCTACGGTGATTTGATTCAGTTGGCCGAACGACTTGAAAAGATCTTTAAGTTTTAGTGATCCATCTTAATTAGATACCACTAAGTTATTTTATGTTTATAGCAAATTTTGTGGTAGTCTATTTACTTATTAACGGTTTCAAAATCAGCTCAGCAAATTTTACACCATTTGCCTTTACCGTTTCTGTTCTTCTTCCCACCAAAAGACAAACTAACAGACGATATTCTCCTAGAAATTCGCGCTCTTTTCTTTTATTACATTGAGACGCCTACGTAATTATTGTATTTATTTTTAATAATTAATTTTGACTGAATAAACGGTTCTGTAAATTTAATAGAAATAATAATTTAAGATCATTTTTAAACAAACAAAACAAAAATATTATTTTTAATAATATTTTACCAAATTTTTATGTGTTGTCAAATTTTTTAAAAGTTAAACGTTTTGATATAAGTTAGTATATGGAATGAAGCAAACTTAAATTTATATTAAAATAATATAAGAAAGTAATCTTTTCAAATGCGAATCAAGCCAACCAAATCACCAAGAGAAGAAAGAGAAATTTTTATATAAGTTACATCAATTAATATATTTTCTACTAAAATATATGGTTACAATATATATATATATATATATATATATATATATATATAGTTGTGTAATCCATTTTACAAGTTGTAATCTAATTTATTATTCAAATCTATTTTTATATATATAAAAAAACTTTTAAATCTCATGCAATAACTTTTTTTCTTTCACATATCAAATTTACATATTCTCCAGCCGTATATTTGGAGCTCCATTTTGGGCGCTACTTTAACATTCATGATTGATTTCAGGCCTTATATTTTACACCCTACAAAGTACAACTTAACCAAAATATTTCATCAAGAATACTCGGACTATGTAGAAATTCGGATATTTCATGAACATAGTTATATTTTCTGTTTAACTCAACCTAATATTTATTATGATTTGAATTTCTAACAGAATCAGTTTTTTTTTATTATTTAAGAGAGTTCCAAAATCTATTGTTTAATTTATTCTGCACATTTCATAGGTTTGCACCAAATGACTAAAATGTAATATTTTAGAAAATAGACTTTTTGTCACTTTAATATTTTATAAGAACTTTTTTCCAGGTTTTTTTTAAACAAGCATATTGTCAAAGGTAATTTGTACAATTCTCTAAAACTTATAATCTTTCTAATAATAACATTTAAATAACTTGAAATTAATAATATACAATGAAAAGTTGACATTAGATGTAAATATTTTTAATACAATTTAAAATATTTAAAAGTTAAATTATTAATAAACTGGAAAGAACATACACATGCTAATCTGGATAATAAAGCTAATGCAGTAATTTAAACTTCTTGTTACAATTTTCTTCTAAGAATCAATGGAAAAAAATGAATGCCTTTTTACCAGTATTTAAAATTTATATCTAACATTTATAGTTAAATTTAGTTCACACACATTTAATTTGACATAATTTAGGGTATAAATAGTCTTATTAATAAGTTTTGTGAATTTATGTTGATTGTAATATTTATGTATTACTTGAGATGAATGAGCTTGAGGCCATATATTTTATTCACTGTCAACATCTTTTATGTTCTTGGTATATTTTTTAAAGCTAAACCCTAAAGCTTTTGGGTTGACCTCTTTATGATGACCTATGTTTGCAAACATCCTGGTCCACTTCTGCATAATGAATTAGTTAAGGAGAGAAATAGTCCTTCCTGGATAGAGACAATTTCTCTACTCAGGATAACCATTAAAGAACAAGACAAGGTCTGGATTGAACCTATTACCTTCCTTTTATTTTCACAACCAGCTTTTAGAACTCTACAGATATATCTTTATCTTTGTTTTACCATAAGGCAAGTTTTGTAATCTTGTACTTATTATTATTTTTTGTTACAAAGTCTCCTTTCTATGAAATATTTCTACCGTTTTTAATTAGCATGTGTTTTTTTTTTTATTAATATGGATAAACAATCTCTATGCACTTACATTATTTCCAATTTTAACATTAATTAAATGACATAGATAATTTGAAATAAAAATAAATTTCATTGTATGTTATCTAAACATAAATTATATCAACTAAAAAAAGAAGAAAACTAATTTGTGTCTTTTGAACATTCTTATAATTTTTCTTTTTTTTTAAATGTAAACAAATTCCAATATATTTGTACCATGTTAAATAAATGGTACAATACATATATTAAAACTTGAATAAATTTTTAATTTGATTTTAGATACCAAATATACTTTCAGTGCCTTAGCTCTTACTCCTGCTTATCAATCCAAATATTACACAGTTAATATTTTATAAAACCATTTCTTTCTTATTTGAATATTGTCTTTATTATCAGGATAAAGTAAGTTTGTTTGTTTTTTTTTCTTTTTCTGCCACATACTAAGATTAAAACCATGTCATATTTTGTTGCCACGATTTATAAAATACAGAAACATTTGTAAAATAAATCTAAACCCATCATCAATACCACTTTAGTTTTACCAAAGTATAATTAAGCATTTATTTTATATAGCGTATGTTTACAATTGTATTACATTCAAATATCAGCCTTTCAAGCTAATTGTGCATACGCTTTTGTGAGTGTTAATAATAATAAGTGGCTGCTCTATCCTCACGCTTTTCTTGCCAGTACTTCAGATTTGCTCATATATAAGCATTTGAGTCATTGGAATAAGTGATTAATTTTATTCCTGCATAAATACTATATCTTGTATTTGAGAGAAAGTATTCATTTATTATTATTAATACTCACAAAAGCGCATGCACAATTAGCTTGAAAGGCTGATATTTGAACATAGTATAATTAAGAAAAATTCAATTGTATAGAAATGCCAACATATAGAATATTAAATCAATTCAGCTTATCACCATTATCTTTTTTTACTATGTATAAAATTATTCAAATTCATAGATGTCCTAAAGCCCACATTGAATGTGTCTTCACATATCATTCTACTTTTAATTCCAATACTAATTTTGCAAATGCATTTGTATTTTGAAACAAATAAAATTCATCGTTCAATACAGGTGGTGAAAATATTTCTGCTGATAATCTGTTTATTTTAATTCCTCTCTATCATTCATTTTTTTAAACAGTTAAACCTCAGAAATGCTTTTGATAGTGATAAATTTTATTTGTTTAAAAACTTCCTATTTAAATTTCATAGATTCTTTTTAAATATATTTAGCAAAATCTCACTTTCCAAATTTGATTTTACATTAAGTTCATCTATTAACTTTACACATGTATTAATAATGTGAGCAACGTGCTTGTAATTATTGAAATTTTATGCTGTTTAATATCAATTTATTTTTATTTTTTTTGTTTTGGTAAAATCTGTTAAAATTGCGTTAGATTTATTTTCTTTAATTTCAACACTTTTGATTATAAATAATAAAAAAAAATCCATAATCTCTAAAGCATTAATTGGATAAGTAACCGGATAAACTACAATGTTTAAATTATTTCAATATTTTATAAATTTTTTTAGCTTGTTATAAACTTTTCTATGTTTGTTTTATTTGGATGATTAAGTCTAAATGCATTTTTGAAAAAAATAATAATTATCTTAGTAATAATATTGTATAGAAAATGGTAGAAAATTGTTAAATCTCTAATTTTTATCTTCTGTTTCATTTTTTTTAAATATCAGTTTGTTCAATCATTCAAAATATGTTTTCAATGTTTTTTATTTCAATTTATTTTATATATTCAATATTTTTTTTCTGTTTTTCATAAATTTAAATGCATGTTTTAGTTTTTTGTTTAAAGCTTATCGTATATGGAAAGATGCAATTGTTATTGTAGTAACTTATATATAGATTTTGGAAAATTACTATTTCATGATGTCAAATTATTTTTTTCAGCAAATAAGCAATACTATTTTTACTGAAACAATATAATTTCCTACAACAATATTCAGTTTGTAATTGTATGACCTTTAATTTGTTGTATATGTTTCTTAAAAATTCAGAATTGTATTTTCTTATGATAACATTATTTTTTTAAAAAAGATTCCTATATTAAATGTTGCAATAAATCATTTTAAAATATATCTACCACCATATTGGAAGTCGGTTAATGTTATAAAATGATATTAAATTTCTATCTTAAATTCATTAATGTATTTCAGTCAATTTACAACATAAACTTTTAACGATTTCTAACTTTAACAAAATATTACAATTAACTAATTAAATAATTACTTTACACCATTGAATCAATTAACTATTTTATAGTTTTTACAACTTTCATATTATATTTGATTTGTTTGGCTTCATGTAAATTTCCCAATTGTTCTACAATAAAAAAATCATAATGTGCAAATTTTCTTCTTAGAATTCCACAAATCATTGTTTTTTTTTATTTATTTAATCTCAATAATCCATTTTTATATATTCAGAATGTAGAATTTGTTGCAGTATAAAATGAATTTCCTGCTATCATTGCTTTCAATTAAGTTGAATAATTATCTTTGCCCCACTGTGTGTGAATTATCACCTACGATTATAATGCAATTCTTTTAACTTTTTTAATAAAAAATATCATTACTCATCAGCTTCCACAATGTATTCTTTTATAATAATGTATATGTCCATTTTCGTGTTCTTAATTTTCAAATTTCCTTCGATATTTGCAATGTCAACAATGTGCTTTAATATTAATCCGTTTTATTTTTTAATTCATTTAATTTTTTTTAAGAAAAGTGACTTATAGTAGTAGGTAGCTACATAAACGGTTATACATATATAATTTTATTATTAAAATATATAATATAACCGATTTGTATTTATTTTATTTTATAATGAATATACATTTTTGTACAATTTCAATTAATTACATATTTACGGTTTGATGGAAAATCAGAAATTTCTGAATTGTAACATTTAATAATATTCGAAGAAAATTGTGCATTGTTCTTTTTTATTTATATAAAATAATAAAAATTCAATTCATTAAAATCAATTCATTTTATACATATACAGATGAACTTAATTACAGAATATGTTTTGGGAATTTAAAAAATAGCAATAACAAATATATATATATATATCTTGAACCCGAAGGTGTACAAAAATTGCAAAAGTTCGAGACGCAACCCTCAAGTGGATACTCCACAAATCTCTCTAATTTATTCTGCCATTTTTTTATATATTCATAATTCTCTAGAGTTATACTTCGTTTGGGAGAATAAAAATAATTGATCACCGGACAAAGGAATTTTATTTAAGCATTTGGTCTAAATATCAATTCTTTTGATTATTTAATTAAGAACTATTTTCCAATTACGGTAGAAATCATTAAATTATTAGTTTCGATTTAATTACAGTCTTAACATACATTTACATTTATTTTATTTTATAGATAACGATTTATATAGAAGTAGATTTGATAATGATTATTTCTCACATATAACAACTTATACCAAAACATATATATATATATATACTAGAAACTAAAATTTATTTTTTTAATTCACAATTTATATTTTGGCAAATATAACAAATGTATGTATTTTATGCTGATTGTATTTTATATTTAAAGTCATACGGATTAAGTAAACTGGGTTATGTTCCTCATAGTCATTTTTATTAGGTGTAAAGTTTTCAACTAAGATAATGATTGAGAATTGAAATCAGAAAAAATTAAGTATAGCATAATTATGTTAATAAGTTGCTTGTTCATAATGGTGTGTTATTCAATAACATATTGCAAATACTTGCAAATACATTGACAAAATAAAGAAATACAAGAAGCGAAATAAATAAAGGCTTATATTAAACGGGGTATTGCTAGATGATATGAATTTAGAAGAAAATTTAAAGCAGCAACTGATTTGGGAAGCAAAATGTCTCTAATTAAAATGATCTAAACATTGGCAGTCTATAATGTTTATTCAAAGTTTTCTTATGATGTCATGGCAACCAAGGATCCTGACATCACCAATCTATTTGAAATAAACAGTCCCTTTCTTTTCCATTTTAGAATATATTAAAGGGTTCACTCCACCAAAGTGCCTCCCTTTCCCCACAACTTAATACATATCTTGCATTATCTGTAATTAATTTTGTTGTATATTTAAAATATATTACATTTATATATTTGTGTTTTGTATTGTTTTATTTTTTGATAAAACATTCTATTTTTTTTAATATTTAAAATATAATGTTAAACTTGCAGCAAATGTATCACATTATTTATAATAATTATTTTATTTATTCAAAAATATAGCGTAAAAGTTGTTGTAATGTGTCTTTTTTTTTTTTACTAAACTTTATATGAATTTACAGTTAAAAATTGTTATATTTTTTTTTTATAAAGTTATTTAAAATATAAGGTAAAACTTACAGTTCGACATTTTTAGATAAAAATACAACTTTTTTTTAGGTTAAAAAATAATCGAAATCTAAAACTTTGTTACAACTCACCATGTTCATGTTTATATATATTTATATATATATATATATATTCATATATATATATATTTCTCTCTTTTTACATAATTAATATATATTTCCATCATTGGAAAGTACATGGTTTTTCTTTTAGATATGAATTTTGTTATTAGGTGTGGCATATGGGACACAAAGCTGATAATACATCAGGATGGGAAGGATGCTTCGATGACACAACTCACAAGGTCTTGTTTTATTTAGTAATGTATGTTTTTTCTGAATATACGCGCCCTAATTTTTTATATTTGAAATTCATATTACACCTGCTATAACATTTTACTCCTATTGACGTATTATTCTAAGTTTGTGTTCTTTTAAAAATAACGCTTTTATGGGATATGTGGACCCACAGCACATTCCTTGGAAGCCTTATTTTAAATATATCGCAAATGTAGACTAATAAGTCATATGAGTAATACATCATAGCAGGGATAATACCAAAGTACTTAAACAAAAAACTGGAATTTTCAAATGTAGTGCAAAGATTTAGAGAACTAATAAAATATGATATTTATGTTGATAAATTTGAATATAAAGACAAAAATTAAAGATCACGATGACTTTTTAGGAGAAAATATATAAAAGTTCTTGCATTTCTAATATACTGTTTCTACACTAGACGTTACGTTAAAAATTGTGAAAAGAATATTTTTAAAAATGCGTTATTGTTTTTTAATGTTTATCAGAAATTTTGAGAAAAATTGAAAGCAGAAATTGACATGAATTCATAAAATAACGGTTTACTAGAATTAAATTATATTTTAACTATTAAAAATATGTTGCTCAAACTTGATTAGAGACATATAATATATAGATTAATAAAATCTAGACAAAAATATTTAAGATGAAATAAAAAAACTGTAAGCTAACTTTTAAGGTAGTTTCCATACTTCTCTTAATTGTAATAGGTTGGTTAATAACACAAAAAGCAAATTACAAAAGAAAGATGCACTGCAGATGATATAGATAGTATAAAAGATATCATGCAGAAACCAAAATGCACTCTAGATCCAATATCTCAACTATTATTAAATCAACACAAATACATACATTAGTCTGTTTTGGGAATTATGAAAAACAATTAGTTTTCATCTACAGATAGTCATTCTATGTGCATGAATGACAATGATAAAAAAAAGATGGAGCCATGGTTTATTTAGACCCATATAAGTTTAATATACAAAAGAGTAAACAACACTCTCTTATCTAATATAAAGAGCACTTAAAGAGACTAATTTAAATAAAAGTGCATGCAGAATCACATTACAGTATAAAAAAGAGCAACCATAATTTACTATAAGAGATCTATGATTAGGGTGAGCTTCACCAAAAAGGACTCGGCTTTATATTGGAAATGAGAAAAAAAATCACTTCCTTAAGAAAGTCAATGATGTATGCAAATTTGAATAGATAGATAGAAAGATGGATGGACAGCTAGATAGCTACACAGATAGAGAGATAGATAGGTGAATGTATGGTTGATGATAGATAGATGGATAGATAGATAGATAGATAGATAGATAGATAGATAGATAGATAGATAGATAGATAGATAGATAGATAGATAGATAGATAGATAGATAGATAGATAGATAGATAGATAGATAGATAGATAGATAGATAGATAGATAGATAGATAGATAGATAGATAGATAGATAGATAGATAGATAGATAGATAGATAGATAGATAGATAGATAGATAGATAGATAGATAGATAGATAGATAGATAGATAGATAGATAGATAGATAGATAGAATATTTTTTCTCTAATAATAAATCTTCTAAAATCTGAGGCTATCAATTATATGAAATCATTCATTGATATTAAAATCAGATGATTTTAGAAAAAAATATGAAATTGATTCTTGTTTACATATATGTGTGTGAGTATGTTTTCTTTGATTTCAACTTGTAAACATTTATTAGAGTAATAGACAAAATCATGACATAAGAGAATTTTACTATAAATTTATTATTCTGCTAGTCTTTAATGTTATATGATTTTCTACTTTATTTATTAATACTAGTATAGAATCAGGTAATACTTATTTATAATATTATACTTATTGATTATGTTAACAGCATTTCTTTCATAAATAATTACTATATCAATATTTGTTGCTACATTAAATGCAATATTAAAACCAAAAAAAAAACACACGAAAAAAAAAAAAACAACTGGTGTATTTCTACCACCATTCTATCATTCATGTAAGATAATAAAATCAATTTCTTGTTTTAGTACTTTTATAGCGATCCATAATCCATTTAAAATATTTTTTTTCCTTCTATATTCTGCATAAGTTATAAAAACTTGGCCATACAGATTGGAACGTTAATATTATACGATTTTATGAAATTTTGTATGTTAAATTTAAACGATAAATGCTACTGGAAATTACACTTATACAATAAATTAATTACAGCTGATATTTATTTATTTATTTATTTGCATGTTGGTATATTGAAAACAACCGTGGAAACTAGATGTTTTGTTTTATTATATATTATAGTGTATAATGATATAAAAGAAGGACGACTGCTAGAAGGTAGTCCAAGTCCCTACATTAGAACATACTAGGAATTTATCTAGATACCATTTAATAGATTTATCAGATTTAACTATGTTTAATCAATCATAATAAGTGTGTGACTCATAACTCCAATCAACAAGATTAAATGCCCTTTAATATTAAATAAATACTAAAGTATTTATCCAATGGCATAAGAATACTTAGACACTCCTCCTTATTGCTTAAATTAATAGAATAAAATATTTATAATAACTGACATTAAAATTAATTTACTCAATAAGTTGCATTATTATGATATTGTAAGTTAATATTTTATTATTTTACTTTTTTTTAGTTAATTATAAATTCCTATTATTATTTTACTTTTATGGCACTATCATTAAGAGTAACCATAATAACAGTCTTATTCTAAGGAGATCTTAGGATTATCATTGATTTTCAATTAGTTATTTGATACACCTATAAAATATCAAGTGAAATTTTACTGAACTTGATAGGTAGTGTATTAACTAACAAAAGATGTACAACATGAATTTATAATCAAAATTGTACCACTATTTTATGTATATGTTCCCTAATACTGACTCTGAAAACTAACATTGTTATCTAAATTGGAATTATCTTTGATGACTTCAATAATAAATAATTGGTAATTTAGTTCCTTATAAATAAGCACACGTTAATAATTCACAATATTATCAACGACTTATGTGATGAAGGCTGACTAAGTTAAATTAAATGGTAATTAATTTTATCATTCTGTGTGTGTGTGTTTGTATTAACCATTTATATATGTAAACTAACTTTAAGTTTTAGTCAATCAGTATATTTAACAACATGTTGGATTTCATTGGATATTAAAACTTTATGTTTATATTGATTCGCATGCAAGTTACATATATGTACATAATAAAAGTAGATTGTTTTAAACTTTTAACTTCTCAATAGTAACAGTAAAATGTTAAATGTTGCTTATTATAAAAAAAAATATGTATTCTTTAATTCATATGCTTATATATATATATATATATATATATATATATATATATATATACATTAAATGAATAAAATGGTTTAAATTTTAATTCATTATATATATATATATATATATGGTTCATCTCCATGTTAAAAAATTTAAATATTAATAAATGGACGTTTCGACTTGATCACATAAGTCATATACTGGATGATAAACTGTAGAAAGACGTTTGTACAGGCTGATTTAAAAAAAAAGTTAATTAAGAATTTGCACTGGTAGAGATTATCACATCTGGATATGATCCTGGTACTAGAACAATCAATTTCATGACCTGAATCTATAGTATAGAGTGAGAGTATTGATGATGATGAGTGTTATTTAACTGCATTAGCATGTTCATCTCTCCTAATACTTATGAAACAATACTTAAAAGTCCAGATTATATCAATAAGTGGGACAATACATGAAAATTTCGTCCTATTTAGATTTTTTAAATAAAAAAAACATTCTTCATTTATCATTTTTGCTATTGATGTAACTTTAAGTTGTTGTTTTTTTTTTCAAATCAATGATTGTAATATCTCTACAACAGTCTTTCTACCTTTTATCACCCAGTAGAATGTCAGTATATTAATATTTAATTTTTTTAACACAGATGAACCCACAAAATATGTCTTTTATTTATGCAACCTGTGAAAAATATCATATATATATATATATATATATATATATATATATATATATATATATATATATATATATATATATATATATATATATATATATATATATATCAAAAAAGAATTAAAGAATCTTTATTATTGAAAATTTATTATTCTGAAGCAATTAATTTATTTAAGAGTTCTTTTAATATTACGGGTAGATGGGAAGTGAATGGACTTATGGTAATGTTTAATATTAGATATATTGTGTAGTTTTTGTAGTTCTTTACACTTGAGAAGTCTGCTTGTAGCAGTGAAACCTTTGGTAGTGTTTTAATATTATTTTTATGCTGGTCTGTTTGAATTTTGAATTTGGGGTAGTTTTGATTTATATATATATATCATCATCATCATTATCAACCATTATCAATCCACTGCAGGATGAAGGTCTCTCCAAGTTTTTTCCATCTTCTCCGATCTTTAGCTTCTCTTCTCCACATCACCCCTGCACACTTTCTTATTTCATCCATCCATCTCACATGTGGTCTCTTTCTGGGTCTTTTACAATCTCTTGGAATCCAGTTTAAAATTTCAATTGTCCATCTATTATCATCTCTTCTAACAATATGTCCAGCCCAACTCCACTTCAATCTTTTAATTTTTTCAATGAGGTCAGTAACACCTGTTTGTTCTCTTACCCATACATTGCATTTACGATCTCTTCTTGTTACTCCCAACATACATCTCTCCATACTCCTTTGAGTGGTCTGAAGTCTCTGAATTGCTCTTCTATTAAGTGTCCAAGTCTCAGATCCATAAGTAAGAACTGGTAAAACACATTTGTTAAAAACCTTCCTTTTCAAACACATAGGCATATTTTCTTTTAGTATCAAGTTATTTCTACCAAAAGCACTCCAACCAAGTTTAATTCTATGATTAATTTCCTCCATTATGTTTCCATCTGTATTAATAATCTGACCAAGGTATTTGTAACTGTTAACTTCTTCTAATTCATCATAATCAATCTTTATTTTCATATTTTGTGCAAATCGATTAAACATTACTTTAGTCTTTTTAACATTTATCTTTAGTCCTACTTTCCTACTTTCATCTGATAATTCCTGCAACATTTCCTGCAGATCTGAAGCATTATTTGCAAAAACAACTACATCATCTGCGAAATCTAAATGACTTAAATAATCACCATTTGCTTTCACTCCTTTAGTTTCCCATTTTAATCCACAAAATACTTCATGCAGCACTGCTGTAAAAAGTTTTGGAGATATGGAGTCACCTTGTCTTACACCTTTCTCAATGTTGACTTTCCCAGTGTCATTATGTAATCTAATTGTTGCTGTCGCATTTTTATAAATATTCTTTAAAATATGACAATATCCTGGATCTATACCTTGATGATCTAATGCTTTAATCACTGAAGAAATGTTTATAGAATCAAATGCCTTTTCATAATCTACAAATCCTAAGCATAATGGCAACTCATATTCATTTGTCCTTTCTATAAATTCTCTCAATACCTGGATATGATCTACTGTACTAAAACCACTTTTAAATCCAGCTTGTACTCTTGGTTGGTGGAAATCCAATGTTCTCTGTAGACGAGTAGTAATTATCTTGGTAAAAAAATTATATAAAACTGATAAAAGGCTGATAGGTCTGTAATTTCTAATATCTTCTTTATCACCTTTTTTAAATATTAATATTATTACTGCATTCCTCCAATCATCCGGTACATCTTTATCATTTAGACATTTGGTATATAACTTTGCTAATATTTTTTTCTATTTCTTCACCTGCTTCTTTTCATATATCAATTATAATTCCATCATTACCTGGAGCCTTTCCTTTCTTCATACATTTAATTGCATGTCTCACTTCTTCATTTAAAATTCTGGGCAATTTGGAAGATGTAATAGATATAGGAGGTACTTGTTCTTTATTACTATATAATTCTTGATAAAAATCTTCTACCAATTCCATGATGTCATCTCTCCTTTTAGTAATAATTCCATCTTTTTTTCTTATTGCAGATATAAATTTTCTACCAATACCAAAATGTTATTTTATATTCTTAAGACTTTTATTTTCTTCTACAGCTTTCCTTGCTAGTTCACAGTTATACTTTCTTATATCTTTTTCAACTTTTTCCGCACCATTTTACAAAATTCGAGATATTCAATTCTTTTTAATGCATCATTTTTGTATATCTTCATATTCCTTCTTTTCTTCATAAATTCTCTAGTCTCAGTAGAAATTTTATTGGTCAATTGATGTTGCTTTCTACCAGCTATCTTTGTTGCAGTTTTCAAAAGTGTATCAGTTATTTTCATATTAATTTCATTCAAATCTGAATCATGTTCAAAATCTACTAATACTTGAAACCGATTTGTAAGTTCTAATTTAAATTCATTAGAATGTTTCTGAAGATTAGGAATATCAACTGTAAATATTGTTTTTCTTAATAATTTTTGTCTCTCTAGTTTTACATTAACACGTATCTTACACCTTACTAATCGATGATCACTTCCTGTGTTAAATTTATTAAGAACATTACAATCTTGAAATATGTATTTCCTGTTAGTCAAAATATAATCCAATTCTGCTGTACCTTCATTTGGATGCTTCCATGTCCATTTCTTTTTAACATTTTTCTCAAAAAAAGAATTCATAATATAAAGTTTTTCTTTTTCTGCAAACTCCACAAGTCTATGTCCTCTCTCATTTCTATTACCATAACCAAAATTACCCACAGCACTTTCATCTTTCATTTTTTTTACCAATTCTAGCATTAAAGTCTCCCATAACAAATTTAAAATGGTGTTTACTCTGATCAAAAGCCTTTTGTACATCCATATAAAAATCTTCTACTACTTCATCACTATGAGAACTTGTTGGGGCATAAACCTGAATTATCTGCATTTGGTATCTGCTATTAAGTTGTATAACTAATCTTGCCACTCTGTCCGATACACCATCAATCTCCACAATATTGTTCTTCCACTTTTTATTTATAATAAATCCTACTCCACTTGTGTTTCCAATATCTGTGCCTTTATAATAGAGTATATGTCCACTTTTTAAATCAATTGTCTCTTCACCTTTTCTTCTAACTTTACAAAGTCCAATAATGTCCCATTTAATATAAGAGAGTTCTTCTTCTAATTTTTGCAATCTTCCTTCACTTGAAAGTGATCTGCAGTTGTAAGTACCTAAATAAAAAGTCGTCATCAAATGGCAGCCTGGGTCCGCAATCAGGGGATTCTCAGCACCCTCCGCTTTTGGCCACCAACCGCTGCCTTGGTTGGTGACTTTACAGCCTCCTGGGAATAAGGGCCATGCTTTATTTTTGTCTGTCATAATTATATATATGTATTGGGAAAATATTTATCATTTACACAAACATTCATTCTGCCTTATCAGGCACTGAGAAGAAAGACCATGATGTTTCTTGATCTTAAACTCAGAGGTAAAAAGCCAATAAACTCACTATGCTGGCTAATGCGTGTTGGTGAGCAGCCCATCCATGTTCGTATACTATATGAATAATCACATAGTAATAACAGCTGCAACGACAAGAACGTAGGGAGTGGACATTAGGAATTTGCCCTGCTCGGTTCCTTTAAGACCTCCAATAGGAATCAAAGGGTCTCCTTTCAGTTAATAGCAAAACTCCTTTCTGCAGCCAATATATATATATATATATATATATATATATATATATATATATATATATATATATATATATATATATATATATATATATATTGTACATAATGTAGGCTGGAAATTAAATTGATTGTCGTTTGTTTTCGTAACAATCATTTATAAATATACACATATGTGGTATTTGTGCTTAAAATTTAATAATATTTTAATATTCCCCTTCAGAAATTAATTTACAATTTCATCATTAGATACATTTAAAAAGGTAGATCAGGCTGTAGTCATTTTATGTTTACAATTAGCTCCATAGCATGGCACTATGATTAACTATGATCCAATAAATTTATTTAAAATCTTAAAATGATATTTATTTTTATTACAATTAGCTTTCTAACTTAGGACTTCCATAAAAATAAGCCAAATTACAATGGAATATAGTTTCCATTACAATTGGTATCTTGTATGTGTGGCTTGATTAATTGATTGGTGCTTACAAATTATACTGTTGCCACGCATGAGCTCAATTGAATGATTGATTAGTGGTTGTAAAGTTTTCCATTACAATATAAAAATATATATTATAGCAACATTATAGTGAAAATAATGAATATGTTGTATGTGCAATGCAAATGTGTATTTAAATCTTAAACAGTAATCGATTTTATTATAATAACTCTCAGCAATGTAGTCTTTATTTATTTTTAGACTAACAATAATAATAATGATACTTATAATAAAAGTTATGATGATAATAATGACCTTCGATAATTTAGTGCTTTGATAGATAATAGATTTATGTGTTAAATGATTCTGCGTATAATTCAACATATCTTAAAATCTTTAAATCTAACATCATTTCACAATTATAATTTTTGAAAACAAAACTTATGTGAAATTCTGAGATGGAACATTTCTTGGAATTGTCCATTTGGTCAATATCAAAAATAGAATTTGTGTCACTTCAATACATACCCAGACTCTGAATTTGTGGGAAAATAGGTATCCTACAATATTATGTTCTTAATAATTTATAAATATTTTTATATAAATATGTGTGATGAATAATTATTTATTATAAAAGTTTAAAAACTCAATAAAATTTCATTGAGAGAATAAAAAAGAAATGGAATAATATGTATTTGGATTGAATTTATTTTACTTATAATAAATTTATTCAAACATTTTTTTTTCTTTCAAACATTTGATAATTTTGATTACGATCTGATACTAGCAACAATTCATTACCCTAATGGAATAGTTATATTTGTTGAACTAATTTAAGGTAATGAATTTTTTTTTTTTTTTTTACAATATAAAGTTATTTAAAAATATTATGATTATGGAACTGTAAATCAAAATCAGAGTTATAATGCTGATAACAACACTAACATTTTTTTTTTGTTTATTTAGATTGTTTTTTAAGATAATATGCTGGCAGGTAATAAATTTCAACATTGAAGTGATAACACTCATAATGATTGTTAATAAATTGTCATTGACTGTTATCTTAAATTTAGAAATACATCATAAATGACGAAGAGTTTTACAACACTAAAACAAATTACTTGAGTTTTTTGCGTTTAAAATTATCTATTATAAAAAATGTACTTTAAAGATGGAAAACTAACACGTTTACGTAAATAATAAAATATCTTGAGTCACAATTGAAATAAAAGTATGATAATTATAAAAAATAATGCGTTATGTCTAAAGACTTACCTAAACATCTTCATAATCAGATTTCAGACTGTCATAAACGTATAATTTTCTTCCTCCTAATTAATAAATGAGAAATTACTGTATCTGAGTGCATATTATTTTTTCTGACTTAAGAAAAAAATATTGAGTAAATAACAGATTACTGTATATATATATTTATAAATTACTTCTAATGTCCACTCTTACATTTCAAACATAATTTTAAAAAACGAATGTCTTCAACATATAATTTGAAAGATAAGAGTGTACGTTAAATATATATATATATATTTTAAAACACAAAAAAGTAGCAATATAAACAAATACAATTGAAATTCATTAAATCAAACTTACAACTAAGTTTAAATGAAGTAATAATTTCTAAACAAATAAACAATTTTTAGACATAATAAAAAGTTGGTTGCAATTGATATATGTTTACTATCTATCTATCTATCTATCTATCTATCTATCTATCTATCTATCTATCTATCTATCTATCTATCTATCTATCTATCTATCTATCTATCTATCTATCTATCTATCTATCTATCTATCTATCTATCTATCTATCTATCTATCTATCTATCTATCTATCTATATATATATATATATAATGTTTACCTGATTATACAATGTAAATAAAGCAGTTTTTGGATTAAATTGTGGGTCATTTTTGCTTACTTTCCAATATATCAATTGCCAAGGATAGCTTTTCAAAGAAAAAACATTAGATTTCAAATAATAATTAGAGTGAATCAAGGTAATAAATGAGATTGAGTGTGAAGTAGTTGAGCATATAGAATATGTGAATTAACAAATGGTAATTTTCTTCACTTTCACCATTATTAGTTTTCATGTTTATATTAAAGAAAGAGATAAAAATAAATAATATCTATGAGGTTGAAATACATTGTGTTTCATCAGATCTATTTAAACTAATTATTCTCTTTAGTATTTAAATTTACATCCTCATGGTTCTCAATTCATACTATTCCAAATTTGCAAGTATTTTTGCATTATGAAAATCAGGTTTGTGATTAATTTCTAAAAAAAAAAATGAAGTAAAAGCTCTTGTATTTAACTTCTCATTCACAATATTTATCATTAATTCTGATATTACTTTTTGTGTTAGATTTACCTACATAACTTTTTGCACACTGTAAACATGGAATTTCATAAACTGTATGGTATTCCAAAAAGACTCTATCTGGAAAAAAAATCATCAATTGTTTTGCTAATAAAAAAAGTTGACTTTGTGTTAAAATTAGATAGTTTTCCCATGATTTTATCAGTGACTCCTTTAATATAAAATAAACCCATTCTACAACTAGTTTAATGATCAAATGTTATCCTTTTTCTTTTTTTATCAATGCTATATAACAGCTTATATATGATATTTTTATTGTAACCATTAGAAAGTAAAATATTTTTTGTTAATTTTATTTCTAGATTAAGATTACCTTTATATGAAAAACTACAAACTCTCATCAAAAGATCTTTTTGATACAGAAAATATTTGGCCAGGATGATTATGAGAATTAAAATTAAGTTATCTGTTTGTATGACCTAATATCAAAGGTAACCAAATGTGGAAGATGAAAGCATACATCTACTATGTAATTTTATTTTACTTACAATCAATATATAAACCCAATAATAGGATTCACACCATGATGGAAAAGGAAATAAAATGCAAGTATACTAAACAATGGAAGCCGAGTCCAGTATAAAGACAAACCCAGTTTATTTCTGTGATCCTTTACTATTTTCAATGAATGCAAAAACTATATAACAACATCAGAAAATCAAATATATGAATCTAAGAATACACAGATGGCTTATTCAAACAATCTAAATCATTTATTCGATCATTGTAACACAAATTGCAGCTGATATTTAAACAGAAAGATTTCTAATATATTTGTGCAGTTGGATAAAATAATTGAAAGATTTTAAATAGACATTTTGTAATAAAAAGGATCACACTATTCTGAAAATATCAATAAAATAACAAAATAGAATGTCATTAGCATAGTTATATATATATATATATATATATATATATATATATATATATATATATAAAAATGATAGAATAATTTTGTTTTTATAAAAATTATTAAATACCAAATACTGAATTAATAACATTTTAATTGTTTATGAACTGCAAAACAATGTACTCCAGCTAATTCAATAATGTCATAGGGCTAGTGTTATTAGCTCTGACCATAGGTTTTGTGCAGTGGTTTAATATTCAATGGTGTAACACCTGATGAAACATCAAATGCCCTGTCTTAAATGTCCCAATGTATACATAATGAAAACAACAATAGAAAATGAAAATAACATCATTTCAAATACATCACCAAGAAATCCCATGAGTAATGCATGACATACTGTAGAAGTATGACAAGAACAGCAATGAACTGTATCTGTTAGAGATATTATTTGAATAATTCATGAATATTATGCAAAATAACTTGAAGAAAGTCTTAATTTGTTGGGTAATCTTTTTTTTTTTAAATTTTACATATATATTTATAAAATTCTATATTTTTTATTTATTTCACTTCAGCACTTGGAAACCTAAATCTCTTAACTTGGAAAAATCCAGTGTAGTTGAAGTCAAGAAAGTGCAGGGAGGAAGGTTGTTAAGTTAGACAATTAATTTTTTTTTCTCTAGTGAATAAAATTTAGGTTAACTCTTCATCTGTAGTGATATAATATTAGGAATTATCATCTTTTTTTTAATTTCAATATAAAATAAAGGTAATATTTTATTTGATATTATTCCATATTTAAAACATGCACTTGCTACAGGACACAGTTTGTGTTATTTTTTTTATTAAGTAATGATTGTTTATATTTGTTTAGTCAGTATGAGTGACTAATATTCTTTCATGAATGTTTTTTTTCTATCAATCATCTACACAGGTAGGGGAGTCCTCAAAGAAGATAGAACCTCTACAGCTGGAATTAGACTATGAAGCTATTGCACACTCCTTCAAGTAAATTGTTAAATTGCTAGTTAGCTTTACGATCATTGCAACATTGAATATATATTTTTTTTTTATTTTAATTACTCTTATCTGGTTTGTAAATAGAGTTTCTTTATTTATAATTACTTGTGGGATGATTTGAGTAATAAACATATTTAATCATTAATACGATAGGGATACACACTTTATACACACATATATAATTATTTTTTTGTTAAAATAATTTTTCAATTTTTATTTTGTTTGTAAATAAACATTATTAATTTGATTGTTATTAAATTGTCTCTAGTTTATCAAAGTTATTTATCCATTTGTTCATCAATTCATAACCATACATATATGCAGTCCACATCTTTAACATTATAATATAGTAATATGGTTAAGTGAGTCCTTTACTTGCTTGCAATTCATGTAAAGGTATTGTAATTGCTATTTAAGCTAAATTATCCCCTGAAGAAAGATCAGTGCAACATCCATCCTTGGTTTGAATTCTAAGGCATATGTGGAATCTGAAAGAGGGGTGATGTATAAATAAACTACTTGGAATTGTGTCTGAATTTAATGTGTAAATCTAGAGGGAGCCCATTGGAGGGAGAAATGATCAATGGTTAGGTTCTTTCTTGCAACAAACATGGCATCCTTCCCGAAGACTCTAGGTCCAACCATAATCAAATACATTCCTCTTCTGGTGAAAAACCCAGACAGTCACTATATATATATATATATATATATATATATATATATATATATATATATATATATATATATATATATATATATAGTAAAACTAAAATAGCATTACCATATATATATATATATATATATATATATATATATATATATATATATATATATATATATATATCTGTGGGGTTTAATGACCAACATAATGACAGAATTTTATAACTGAATGTTCATGGATCTGTGCTCAGTCTCTGTTATTGTCAGTGCTCACACTAATAAATCATTTAATTTATTATTGTATATCTAATATTATTTTAATACTCCAGATAGCTTATCAGAAACTTAAGCTTTTCTATTATTTTATAAACTTAGACTACTATTTACAATTTATTAAGTTATATATCTTTATCCAAGTCGGTAAGTTTGATACATCATTAAAGCTTAAATTTAATTTTTGTGTAATTATTTCAAAGTTAACTAACTAATTAATTATTTTTATCACCTGTTCAGAAGTCCATCATTATTACATCAATATCACCATGATTTTTTTTTTTTAATTTTAATGTTATTTTACTGCTGTCAAAAAAAATGTAAAATAATCATTATAAACAAATGATTAAATCTACAATGCAATTTTAATATATCAATAGTAATAATTTTCCTATTAATTGTTCAACATATTTTAAGTTGGAAGTTTTTTAAACTGCTCAACTTCCAATTAATACTTTTGTTAAATGAAAAGAACCACATAATTATGTTTAAGCAACACATTATAAGCTAAGAGTATAATCGATTTCAAATATTCAGACTTTTTCTTATTAGTAAATCCAGCAAAGATTTATATTGATATAAAAGATTAAATTACACTGAATGAAATAAGTCTATGAATTACTAAAAGGACAATCATTAAAATCCATATATGTATTTTTTATTAATTGTTTAAATTAAACTCTAATCGAATAATAGATGTTATAAAAATGGAACATTGAATCTATACCAATGTTTTAAACATATAGCAAGATCATAATATCGATCATGATGATTATCTATAATGCTGAACATAATGTGAAAATGTCAATTATAGTAAAATCATATTTGTTTTGCATTGGACAAACAAATCCATTTGAATATTATAAGAATTTGTGTTTTTAAAAACAAGGAATATTGACATTTTGTTAAGTTGTAAAGATTGTCATAAATATGCCTTTTAGAAGTGTACAAATGATTTCTCTCTTTGAAAAGATAAGATTTTAAATAGAATAAAAAGTTAACTACAATTAGACAAGGATTTAAATGCTTTTTGAAATGCTTACTGTAGAAGTTATAAGATCAGATCGTATTATAAAATATCATAAATTGAAAGATTGATGCAATGAATCGACAGATCTATTTGTTGTGGAAACTACATGTATTCGAACTGATTGCAACAAAGTGCTAGACATCATCATGCCAAAGCAATCCTAAGAACCTAAAAGGGTCCCACTGTTCTGTTATTATTTTAGTATGCTTTCTAGTCTGTAAGTATTTTTGCTATGTATAATTTGTTAATATGTATATAGAATTTTAATATTTTCTGGTTGTATTAATAATGTATTAAGTATAATCATAAATTGCTGCTGTATTATTTTACATAGTGAACTATATATGCCTTTATTTGTTTCTTAGTTTAAGGATCACTTCCAGATATTGACATTATAAAACTAACCTTTGTTATATACTTTTTGACTTGGTACATATTTTTTTCACATGAAATTAAAATCGCATTGTCATTTGTAAGTAAATGCTGCTGTTAATATCTGAAATAGTATTACTATTTCAATAACACATTCGTATGATATAACTAATCTATAATTTGAAGCCAGACTTTCAAACTCCCTATAGAAATCCATTCCATCCAATATAACTGATATACATGATCACATGTATGTGAAAAAGATAAATAATTTCCAATACACATATTTTATGCTGAACAAGCACTCATCAGATGTTCTGGATCATCATCATCACACACCCACACTTATATAAATAATTTCCTAGTGTATATTAACATATCAATTCTACACATACTAATAGAAAGGCTTCAATCTTCTTAACTCTCCGAATCTACAGCCATCCATATTACTAAAAATCTGATGAGGAATGCTCAAAGATTCTGATGATGCCAATAGTGTAGTAATAATTATGTTGACTTTAAGTCAATCTAAGCCCTCCTACATCGGACTTTGATAGGTTCATTTAAATACACAGAATACATATGGACAGAATACAGAATGAATATAATACAAATTTAATGCATATACATAAACTTGATGTAATTAAATGGATTTGAAGCCAGATTTTCAAACTCCTCACACTCATTCACTCTATCTGCTTCACCATATATATGCACATGAAAAAGAGAAATGTTCTCCAATAAACATATTTCATGATGAAACAGCACCCATCAGTTGGTTCAGATCATCCAGGGTAAGTATGTACACTATACTCACCTCTCAGTATTGCATCACAAGCCTGCATTTTCTCCATGTTTCTTCTGTGTATTTAAATAGACTTATTATAGTCTTACATATGAGGGATCGGATTGGATTAAGGTAAACATGGGTTTGACTGTAATATTGGCATCATCAAGAGCTTTGAAAAATCCATCATCATGTTTTACATGATATAGATCGCTGAAAAATTGGATAATAAAGGACTGAAGCCTGTCCTTTAAAGTGTAAATATTCGCTATCTTAATATAAACTGAGTACTGATTATATATATATATATATATATATATATATATATATATATATATATATATATATATATATATATATATATATATATACCACTAATTAATGCTGGTTCAGCATTAAATACATATATTGGATATTTTATCTTCTTACTTTTTATGTGGTCATGCATATCATTTATATTAAATGAGGCAGATGATTGTACATAGCTTAAAAATCTGGGTTCAAATCTTCTTTAATTATAACTAGAGTAAATATATACATTATACTTGTACTCAAATAATCTATAACCTGCATAATGACTTGTAGTCGTATTCCCTATATAATATGATCTTGATTTATAATCTGATTTTTAAGGTTATAACTGTCATTCCATGCAATCTACTTGAGCTTGTATGCATTCAAGGTTTTATTTGAATAACAAAGAATTTATAATATACTCCTTGTACAAAAATTCAATTACATCAAAATATTTGAATATTTACTAATTTTGGTTCAAAATTTAGCATTTCTACTAAAATTTGTTATAAAGTTTCTAATATAAATAAATTTAGATTTTATTTAATATTTATGTAAACCATTTTCTAACATATGATAAAAGTTTTCTTCCTTTTATTCTTCTGAATCAAATGTGAGGCGGAAGTACTGATAAATTAGGCAGAAATGCTGTTATATAAACACTACATTAAATAATTTATTTATTAATACTTTAAAATTTTCAAAAGCAAAATATACAAAATCATGACGTTTTGTTTTATTTGATAGCATGCTTTCAAAAATAACTGCATCTAATCGCTTAACTTTTTTTCCAATCGAAAAATAACTTAGTTAACACGAGTTATTTTTAAATCTTTACAATTTGTAATCCTTCCTCTCTTTTTAGACCTTAAAAAGTTTACATTAATCAAAGTTTTATTTTGTATACAAGAATATTAAAAAATGTTAAAATTAAAATAAAAGTCCCTTGATAACATTTTACATTATCATCATTACTAGTTTTTCATTCTACAATTATTTTAGTATTTTCAGCTATTTACAATCTAATGACTTAGCCAAAATAGAAAAATAAACATTGTTAGACAATTTTTATTAGATGAACATATTTCTAGTGAGCTATTCAAATATTTAATTATTTTTCAATTTAAAATATCTTTCCTAAATCTAACCTCAATATTACTTATTATTTTTTTCTCATGTGTCATAGCAGCAGCCTGGAAGCGAACCCGCTAACCCCGGGACAATTGCTTGTAAAGCTGCAGTCGCTGACCTCTCGACCACCAATGCTTGAAAAGTTAAATCCATACCCAATGCGTATTATATAGCAGCAACCAATCAGATTGATTTTTTAGGTTGAAAGACACTAATAGTAAACTTCTGCTAGCTATTTCTGATCAAAAGATTATCGTTTTTTTTTTGATTGATTACTAACATTATTGATGAGATAGTAATTGGATATTATAGTTATAGGAGTTGAGATACATTGTGGTAATATTTTCTGGTGCTATACATTGCATATAACCTCTTATATCTATAATATTTTCTTACTATCTCATAAATAACCATGTGAGTGATAAATGAAAAATGATCATCTTTTGATCAGGAATAGCTTGAACAAGTTTATTATTGTTTTATTTAACCTGAAGAATCAGTATGAGTGGTCGTTGAACTTTAATAAACAATGGCTGTGTATTTTACTTTATTTGAATTACAAAACCCAAATTTATTAAAGGTTTTAAATCAATATAAATCTGTTAAAAATATTAAATTTATAGAAAATAAATAAACAGCATGTGACCATTATTTCACATGTTTACATAGGTTGTTAATAACAATAATAATTTTCCCAAACAGTAGTGCCAGTAAGTGCAAATCTTAGTAATCAATGGATGCAACAATGTTTGTGTATAAAATCCCTACCTAGTATCTACTCATAAAATATCTCTAGACTGTGTTTCTTTTTTAAAACTCAAAAAACCTAAATAAATAGAAACTGAACAGAAATCAGATCTATATGATTATACAAATGGATGAGGTTAATTTTAAAACATTATTGTGTTTTCATCTCATACTCCTATATTTACCATCACTAAATTAGTTAAAGGAGGTTGTTGGAGGATTGTCTTAGATCGTAAAATGTAGGTACAATACTGTCAGATACAAGATTATACACTGATGAAGGCCATTATTTAGAAATTACTGTGGGGATATTGGATGAGAGATAGATTATGTGCACAAACCTTCTTGCATCCATTGATTACAAAGATTTGCACTTGGAGGCAGTACTGTTTGAAATATTGGCTATGATTAAATTATATATATATATATATATATATATATATTTTTGCAAAAGTTAAATTACATAAGTATTAAAATATTTATATATATATATATATATATATTAAAACTTTTAACTTTTGCAAAAACGAAAAAGTCAGTTAAATTTTTGTTCCAAGACATCTAATATATATATATTGCAGAGACTTCTACTATGTGGTGATGCTGAACTGATATCAGACCCATGTAGCTATCTGGCATGCGATGCTGAATTTGAAGACATTACATGTCTAAAAGATTCACGCTCGCAAGATGAATAGAAACTGTTTCTTAAACGCTCAGAGTTTGTGTTTTAGATCTAGTTTCTTAATCCTGTCCTTCACTGACGATAGAAAATAGCTTGAAATCATGATATGAAGGTGGAAATTAAGTTAGAGATAGTGAAATACTCGCTCTGACATTTATGTAAACAAACACTTGAAGGTGTTTTTGGTATAAAGCCATCTATTGTCATAAATACAAGCGTATGCAAGTTTTTAACTTGTGTTTTTTGTTTTTCATAAATGTACCTTTGAGATCTTTCTTGCAATGATATATATATATATATATATATATATATATATATATATATATATATATATATATATATATATATATATATATATATATATATATATATATATATATTGCAGAGACTTCTACTATGTGGTGATGCTGAACTGATATCAGACCCATGTAGCTATCTTGCATGCGATGCTGAGTTTGAAGATATTACGTGTCTAAAAGATTCACGCTTGCAAGCTGAATAAAAACTTTTTCTTAAACGCTCAGAGTTTGTGTTTTAGATCTAGTTTCTTAATCCTGTCCTTCACTGATGATAGCAAATAGCTTGAAATCATGATATAAAGGTGGAAATTAAGTTAGAGATAGTGAAATACTCACTCTGATGTTTATGTAAACAAACACTTGAAGGTGTTTTTGGTATAACGCCAACTATTGTCATAAATACAAGCGTATGCAAGTTTTTAACTTGTGTTTTTTGTTTTTCATAAATGTACCTTTGAGGTCTTTCTTGCAATGATATATATTGCAGAGACTTCTACTATGTGGTGATGTTGAACTGATATCAGACCCATGTAGCTATCTGGCATGCGGTGCTGAGTTTGAAGACATTATGTGTTAAAAGATTCACGCTCGCAAGCTGAATAGAAACTGTTTCTTAAACGCTCAGAGTTTGTGTTTTAGATCTAGTTTCTTAATCCTGTCCTTCACTGATGATAGAAAATAGCTTGAAATCATGATATGAAGGTGGAAATTAAGTTAGAGATAGTGAAATACTCGCTCTGATGTTTATGTAAACAAACGCTTGAAGGTTTTTTTGGTATAACGCCATCTATTGTCATATATATATTGTTTAATTTTGCAATACATAAATTATTGCTAATATTTTATAGAGCTATCGTTGTAACATTTTAGAGTTGTTATGTCAATATTTTATCTACTATCCAATCATAAATCAATTTTTACATAGCTTAAATAATGAGTTTTAGTTTAAGTAAATGTTTCAAATGTTAAACATCATTAAATTTTACAACAGTTGATAATGCCAATAATGAAAAGTTTAATTTAAGGTTAATGATGTTAATTTAGTTTTAGTTCAATGGTCAAAGTGTTTTCAAAAAGTTCATATTATATTAATTAGATTATTTAGAAAAAAATAGAATAATTAAAATTTTGACATTTTGTGTAAATTTTATTATGTTTCATGACTATTTTTGCTCCATAATTGTGAAATAATAATTAGAAATAAAAATTATGCATTTACTCTTTTATTTTATATGTGTATGTTCTATATTTAAAAATAGAAATTAAATTGTAGCATAATGATAACAATGAAAATTATACAATTGTGATAATCACTCAATGTGAAAATGATAAATAAACATCTTTAATAACACTATGTTAGATATTCTAAAAAATCTAAAACTACTTCATCTTTTTTTTATTTGTCATAACATCGGCCGGGAAGCAAACCCGCTAACCTGGGACAACTGCTTGTAAAGCAGCTGTGCTGAACACTCAACCACCAATGCTTGACACAATTTCATAATTTAAAATCAGAATGTGATAGATTTATCAGAGATCAACAATTATTCATACACATTTTAAAGATAGCTTTTAATTAACAAGATTTGTTCATTTCTTGAAACTGTTTACATAGACCATTTTTCTGTAGATTATTGAATGATGAGAACTTCATTTGTTCTCATAACAAAATTTTTTTCAATATTTTCAAATTTCAAATATGCTTTTTTATAATGTTTTTCATTTAAAAACACATATTTCTACAAGATCAAGTCCAATTTATTGAATTGTGATATAGAATAAGAATTTAATGCTACCATCAAAAGTTGAAAGATTATTAAAAGTGTATCCAGGTAGGGATCAGTTATTGTGAAAAAGGTGAACATTTAATAATTTTAGTAGATAAAAGTAGAAGTGACCTTTAATAAATTTAAATATTTGACTTGCATAACTACCCAATCGTCTGTGAAAAGGAATTTATGATGACATAATATAAGATAGTTATATGAATTTAATAATGACATTAGATATTCATATATTCTATATAATTAAATTAAAATACAACATGACATTATAGAGAATTAGGGATGCCAATTTATTGATTTAAATGTCAAATTTAAGCTGACAGTTTTTTATGGACAGTTGTTAATTTCATTTACTAATAAGCAAAAACCGAAAAATTTGCTTCTTTCATAAATTATCCTAATAACTCTTTAAGTAGTTAATTTACCATCAGTGATATTAAATGTATAGCAACGAGTAATGTCAAATTAATTAATCTTTACAGTAGATCTTAAGAAAAACAATAGGCAAGTTTTGTTTTTCATTAAAAAATAAACAAGAGGTGTTTGTTATATTAATGTACAAATAATTAAATATTTATAAGATCTAATTTTAATTTACAAGAACAAAAATGATCTTTTCTAAACTAAGATTCTTGTTATAAGATTGTATATTAATTTTGTTAATTTTGTCAAAAAATAATATTGATTTACATAGATCATTGTTTAATATTAAATAAAATTCAGGTTTGTTTATTATGTTGAAATCTAAGATCCAGTTAAAAAAATATTTGTTATTTTTGTTGAGGAACTATGAAATGTAGTCGTAAGTGAATCTTTATTTTATGGTTATTATTAAGACTTGAAACTAAAACATCAATAATCGTATAACTTCGTTTTTCAGATGTATTCTAGTTGCTTAATTATTACTCACAAATGAATAGTTGGTTATGTTTAGGTCGACAACAAAGCAATGAATAAAAGTTTTAAATCCTCATTAATATAAATTTTGTTTGTCCTGGTGATTAACGACATTTTCTACACTAAGATCTTCTGTAAATTATTTATAATTTGGTCTGCTGCCTGAAATAATATCAAAATTTTATTATGTAATAAATTGAACCAAATATGTATGTTCAAGCTTGATAAGGAATTCAAATGTAGAAAATATATATATATATATTTTCTGGCTTACAATTATATATATATATATATAAATATAAGTATGATAAAAAATCCACTAGAATAAAACTACAAAATTTTAAAAAGTGTCTCTACAAAATTGAAGATTAATATTCTTTACTATAGCCAGCTTCGGCGTATTCCGTGAGCTTATTAACGTATTCCTACTTAAGATGGCGGAATAAGGCAAATCCGGTTATAGTAAAGGATATTAATCTTCAATTTTATAGAGACATTTTTTTTAATTTAGTAGTTTTATTCTAATATATATACACAGTCGCTCTTAAAATTCATTAAATTTCTTAATCCAATATTTTTCTAACTATATATATATATAAAGAGAGAGAGAATATGAATATTGGATAATATCTTTATATATATATATATATATAAAGAGAGAGAGAATATGAATAAATGTAAAACTTTCAATGCATTTCATTTTTTTATTTGAATAACATTTTTTTCAAATAAAAAATATTCAATTTACATTCATTTATATAAAAAAAACTTTTTTATATAAAACATTCCTGTATAAAATAAATAAAGACTATATATATATATAACCTAAAGAAAATGATAAAATAATGCTTCATGGTGTATAAAGCTAAAATTTTAATATAATGGATAAGCTCAGTGAGTTTAATAATGAAAAATGTCATATGCTAAATAAAAAAGACATTAGGGAAAGTATTTATAATAAATATTATGAGATATTATTTTATATAGTGCTATGTTTTTTATGTAATAGTGATATTAGTGATTAAGCCAATGCACATGAGCTTTAAAGATATATTATAAATATTATGTAGATACGACACAATATCACTAATAAATCACGAAACAACATCACTAATAAATCACGTCGACAAGAAATCACAATTGACTTTAGCACACATGAATACTAAACTCTTAATATTGTGAGCATATGCATTGATGTTAGATTTACATTTCGTTCTTCTAGAAGCACCTACTATAACTACCACTTAATACATATTCTAAATATCTTCTATACATCACATTGCTTTAATAGATAAAACTTTTTGTTTCATTTTTATAAAATTTTAAAATGTTCTTTTAAAATCTATGCTGCTTAAAAAATCTATCTTTGAATGTAATCTCTTCATTTTCAAAATAAATTTAATAATATGGTGTGTGAAATTATATTATGGTGTTTCAGAATAATATGATCTCATACATTCTTTTGACTCTTAAGATCTATTCAATAATAAATGATATCCTGGTTAATTAAATAAATAGGTCATGCACTTTCCCAAAGCTAATATTTTGTCATCATTATAATAAAAATTATACTATTACTAACTTAAATAAAATAAAAAATGACTTTTTAATTTTAAAATAAGATAATGAATAATCTAGGATTATATACTGATGTTAACAATAGGTAAATGATTTAATAGCCATTCTAAATATTCTAGAATAAATCTACTTAAACATTTTATAAATATGATCTCAATTCTTGTAAAATCAAATGTTATATCTAGTAACAAATATAATCATTAAACATGAAAATAATTTTCAAGTAATGTGTACAATGATTTGAAGTAAGCAAATCAAATTAGGTTAAGTTATCCAAAGTGATAATCAAATTAATAATTCTTTATTAAACAAAATACATCTTTCTAAGATTTTTTATTAATGGTTAAATAATTCACTAAAGTGGTTATTATTAGCTTCAATATTCAAGTGCTCTTTTAGCAAATACACTTAAAATAATTTATAATATTTTATAAAACATTTACATTTTTATTCAATATGTGGAATAATTCCTAGTTGTTAAGTGAAATTTATGTGGACAAATGACTATGGAAATTGCTTAAATAACAATAAGTTCATTACAAGTTGATTTTTTTATCATCCCACATGGAGTTAATGACTTTTTTCCAAAGCAGAAACACACAGAAACAATCATAATAAGTTAATCATTTTATTTGTGCTTTAACAAGTTAATAATATAATGGCTATATTTAAATGAACAAAATATATTTTATTGCAGTATGAAATTATTAATTTAATTATTTCTTTCATAGACTTAATAAATTATTTTTAAATCATTTGATAAATATATTTATCACACCAGAATATAGTTCTTGTCTAATGAATTAAAATACTTTTACTCAAAATCAATAAATTTCAGATAATATTTGATATGAATGAATATTTTATGTAAAATATTGTAACAGTATGAAAAGTAGAGCTGCTTTAACCCAATCTAAAGATGCAGGTTGAGGGGGTTTGAACATCACCTATTCTTCCAGATTCCCACTAAGCGACTTACTCTCCAAAACCTCATTAGAATTTCTTCTCAATGTATGCCTGGTGTTCAGGTAGAGATAAGACTCGAAGGAGGAATTTACAAATAAGAATAAGTGATATGTGAATGTATTAAAAAATAAAATAAAAATATTTGTTGTTCACAAAAGAATTAAAGTTTATTATATACACAAAGAAAAACACAAGATCACTATCTAAAGAAGCAGTAACTGACTTCCCGGTCTACCCAAGAGCATCAGTGTACTGACAATAAATACATATAGGCAGTAAAGATTGGTTCTAGTTCACAAAATCAGATTACATTTATTTGGCATGGGAGGAATGATTTTTGGAAGAGAGAGAGGAATCACTCAGAGGTGGCAGAAAAAAACAAGAAAAATCAAATAAACAAATTACTAGTTAAATAGATGTTTTTTGAGCTGTAATAAAACATAGCCTGTAGCTTAAATTTGAATCCCCTTTCTTTTCTTTTTTATTTACATCACCCACATCATCAGTTTTTCTGTGTAGTGCTTTGAGCATAGAAGATAGTCAGGCTTAATAAAACAAATGTATTAACTAAATGTATTACTCAGAGATTCATTATTTTCTCTTTTTCTTGGCAGGCAGTTTTTTCCGAGATATTTCTCTCTATGAGAAATGTAGAATGAAATGAGGCTGGATAGTGCTCCAGCCCTAAAACATAGTAGGGTGAGAAGGAAATCATTCACAGAGCATGATCCAAGTTCAGAACGGAGCATAACGCTTGTGTCCAGTCCTTAATAGGTTTTACGTATAACAATTTCCGGAATCTTATCCAGAGATGTCTGTAAAATAAGCCCACCAATATGGAGATTGAAATAAGACATAATTTATAAAGATATTTCAGACTCCCCAAGTAATATACGAATGATTAACATGGAATAATAATCCATTTAAAAAAAAATCAAGCCTGAAATTAAATACTAATATCTAAATTCTATATATTTTTAGTGGTTTAATAAAAGGATACTAAAACTCTATTTAACCAACTCTACCCACCTCTCTTAATGAAACTTCTTTAGCATTTCTAGATTATATAAACACTCTCTCTCCAACTTAAATATACATGTTATTTTTTATCATTTCACCCTAATTATATGACTACATATATGCACATATGCAATTCTAATCGGATTGTAAAAGCAAAATGTAAAACCAAAAAAAAAAAAAAATTATAAGCTGAGTTTAGTTTCAATTATTTTGCTTTTTATTTAAGTAAACCGAAATAAGAATGATCTACAGATTTCTCTTTTCAACAAACTAAAACAAAAAACAATCTATTTAGAATGACTTTTGTGCTTCTGCTGAGGTAAAATACCTTGTATATAATAAAAAAAATAACAGAATATTTTATTATTCTGCTTTTTAATAAAACGTTTTAAAACTAATTAAATAACACACACACACACACTTATATATTATATATATTGAACCTGATTGAAATCCGGTTCAATGGTGTTGTTATTAAACAAAAAAAAAAGAAATTTATTAAGCTTTATTAAGCTTTTAATTTTAATTAAACGTTTAGGGTTTAAATTTTCATTATTATTTAAAAAGAATGCGTGTATCAAAACACAAGAGTTTATATGTAAAACGAATTTTTTTAAAAAATGTTTTTTGATTTATTTTAAAATAGTTTTCATATGCCGCCTGTTTTTAAATCCATTTGATTAACAAAAAACAAGCAACCTAGCTAATAACATTCCTGTGGTTTTTATTTTAAAGAGTGGAGATTTGATTTTTATGTAGTTGTTTTCATTTCAATAATCCCTGGGTAGAATTCCTAGATAGATTGAGTGGGAGATTAATATTAGCCCTGCCTAAGGTGAAGAAATTGAACAACAAGGAAAGTGTTTCGCGGGAAATGGAGCAACATATAAATTGCCCCAAAAATTTGGAGTGAGAGTTAATTCATTATTCGTAAATAGACAAGCTGTTTCTAAAGTAAAAATTTATATCAGCGTGGACATTTAATTTCTTAAAGGACATCAGCTGTGATTAAATACTTTTGCCTGCAACAAAATAAAAAAAATTCTATACTTGTTGCCACCACCTGAATGGCTTGCTAACTCCACAAAAGACAGATCCCTGACTTCCAAGTTTGCTCCAGTAATGCCTTGAACAGCTAAAAGAAGCCGTAACCTCTTTACATCTACCTTGCTGCTTAAAGAACCTGAAAATGAACTTAAGTAAAAGTGCGCACTCTACGTGAACATTGCTTTTACCGAAAGGTAACTATTTTCGTTTTTATTCTTCCCAGGGTAAATAAATTATCATTAAATCTCCACTCAATCTAATCATAAATATGTATTCTTAAATCAATATAGCTCATATTTAATATTTGCTCTAATTTCCAATATTTTGTAGTGTGTCTTGGAATCTTAGTTTTAAGATTCTAATTTGCTTTCAGTTTTGTTTATTGGAGAGTGATGAATGAGTTTTATATTTTATGCCTCGCTTTTGTAAATTCTTTAGCAGTCTTGTATATATATTTTTTATGCTTACCTGTAATTATTTAGTATTCAATAATTAATTTTATACTCTATGTTTGCCATCTTGCTAAACCTCCAAAAATCTTTTGGCTGATGACTTTATTGTCTAATTTTCCGCAGGTGGAGATTTCATTTCTAATATCTCTAAAAGCGGAAATTAGAATTGTGTTTTTCTTTGTAATTTTATAAGTCATCAGCAGGAAGATAAATTTTATCCTTTCTTAAATTACAGGTGAGCAATACTTTCATTCTGCTAGAGTATTTAAACTTTTGATATTTCGTACTCATGTGCACTCTCCAATAGATTTCTTTTTATAGATGTTATGTGTGCTTTAAATTTAACAGAGTGTGTACTCAGATTTGTTTGTAAGTTTATTTTCTGTTCTTTATTTGCTGGGGCAAACATAACTGTTTTTCTAATCATTTACTTGTCTCTTATTGGGACCATTAATTATTAATTTTAAAGTAATTTTTGCCAATAGTTTGGCTGGGATTCACCAGGTTTAATTGTTTCTTCATTTCAATGATATTTTTCGATTGTTCTTGAGGTGAATCAATCACCATTATTTTAAATGTAGTAATTGGTGCAGTTCATACCGATATAAGGACATTCGAGATCTGACCATGCTTAGATCTTGGAAAGCTCATTGGCACCGGGTTCTTTGATCTATTTCGGGGGCATATGGTTTAAGTGTCTGAAAGGGAAAACCAATGTTTAGATGAATCCTCTGCTGAATAAAAATTGCTTCCTCCCTTTTAAATTTGTTTATTAGAAGATCAGTCAGTCTGTCATAGCTTTGCCTTTAGTATGTCTGGTACACGCCTGAGTTAACCCCCATATATTGTGTCATAAACTTATATTTAATAATTTATTTTCTCGTAATAAAATTTATGAAATATGTTTAAACTTAATTTGGCTGACATTTGTCTTTGTGCTTTTGTCTCAATTGTCTAAACAATTTAAGATCTCTTGTTTCTCCCTGAGTCTAGTCGGCGCAAACCATCATCATCTATTCTGATCATAGTAAACAAATTTTCCAGACACGTAGTGGTCTGGTGGCGCCCTCTGTTTCAGAATAGATTGAGTATCCGGTATATAGGATAATAATTTTTAGTGCTACCAATGTGAGGCTTCGAGTTTTCAAAGTCATGTGAGATTTTGTTTAGACAATTGAGAAAGATTTCAGGTGTAAGAGGCAAAATCTAGTAGGTGGAGGTTCGGTTTTTGTTAATTATTGTATTATGGTTAGAGTATGTTTGGTAGAATGGGGTTCATCTTCTTTTTAATGAAATAAGTTATAAACAGTAAAAAGAGTATTGTCTAAAATGTCTGTCTGAGTAATTTTATTTGAAGAGTTAAATATAGTTCGTCTTTTTTAGACAAACAAATAAATAATAAATAGCGTTTTTTCTAGATGAAAATCTTTCGGAATTAATTTTTCGAATTCAAAAGTGTTTAAAATATATATATAGTTCATTGTCATTTGGCATATAAATAATTAGTGAACAGGAAATAATTAATAAATAGATATTTGCTTTTAGATTTTTAGATTTTTTTTAAGAAGTTAGTATTGCAAATTTAGTCTGGTGTGAAAATGGGAATAGTTAACAAAGAAGAGAGTGAGTCACAGATGATGATGAAGATGTTGATGAAGTTGGTAATAGAAATGAAGGAGAAAATTAAGCAGGGCCAACAGGCAATGAAGGAAGAAATTAGTGAAGTTAAGCAGGGCCAGCAGGCAATGAAGGTAGAAATGATTAGGGAAATGAAAGAAATGAGATGAGAAATGATGGGAGAAGTAGAAGAAACTCAAGAAGTAGAAAAAGTTGAGGTAATAAAAGATATAGAAATTAAGGTAGCACAGGATAGTGTTAGGACAGAAAAGGTGGAAATAAAGTTACAAATAAGCACAGATGGGTTACAAGTAGAAAGTGTGGCAGAAAATTTAGTAAATGTAAATAAAGCAATAGAAGAAAGTTATAAGGTAAAAACAGAAAAGCAGGTAGAAGAGTCTCCGAGGGAAACTAGAAATAAATTGGTCTCAATAACTGTTTGTTTTGAAAAGAAGAAAAGAGGTAAAAGAATGATTAAGAAATATGATTTTAAAGCAGAAATAGAATCCATCTATAGAACAATCTTATTTAGAACGTTTGAAAAATAAGTAGAAGATAAAAAAAATATTTTTGCTAGTGTTGATATGCTCAAAAATAAAGTAGGATAGGAGGAAGAATTGGGAAGTTTTGTTAAGAAAAAGATCCAGGTATATACACTAAAAAAGAGAACAGAATGAGAAAGAGACAAGAGAAATCCATATAAGCTAAGAAAATATAAGAGTGGGAAAGGAACTTATTTTAGTAAGTTAGTAAAAGGAGTAAAAGAATTGCCGGACAAAAGTTAAGGGTTCAGCATTTAGCAATCGGACGGATTGTTTTTAATAAAAATAAAAATAAAAAAAAATTTGTTAATGAATTACGAGAATGGAGAAAGGTTTTGATTCAAATGAAATATTGTTTTGTTTTTCATGACTGCGAGGCAAACGTTCGGCCAAATTTCTAAGAATATTTTTAAAGTGTTTATAGTTTTTTTTTTAAAAAAAAGCTACAGGAATGTTTTTTTTTTTTCATCACGTTTTGAGGCAGTTGAACCTGATTGAAATCCGGTTCAATGGTGTTGTTATTAAACAAAAAAAAAAAAAGAACTTTTTTAAGCTTTTAATTTTAATTAAACGTTTAGGGTTTAAATTTTCATTATTATTTAAAAAGAATGCGTGTATCAAAACACAAGCGTTTATATGTAAAACGGATTTTTTTAAAAAATGTTTTTTGATTTATTTTAAAATAGTTTTCATATACCGCCTGTTTTTAAAACCATTTGATTAACAAAAAAACAAGCAACCTAGCTAATTACATTCCTGTGGCTTTTATTTTAAAGAGTGGAGATTTGATTTTTATGTAGTTGTTTTCATTTCAATAATCCATGGGTAGAAATCCTAGATAGATTGAGCAGGATATTAATATTTGCCCTGCCTAAGGTGAAGAAATTGAACAATAAGGAAAGTGTTTCATGGGAAATGCAGCAATGTATAAATAGCCCTGAAAATTTGGAGTGAGAGTTAATTCATTATTCGTAAACAGACAAGCTGTTTCTAAAGTAAAAATTTATATCAGCGTGGACATTTAATTTTTTAAAGGACATCAGCTGTGATTAAATACTTTTGCCTGCAACAAAATGATAAATTCTATACTTGTTACCACCACCCGAATGGCTTGCTAGCTCCACAAAAGACAAATCCAGGGCTGACTTCCAGTTTGCTCCAGTAATGCCTTGAACACCTAAAAGAAGCCGGAACCTCTTTACGTCTACTTTGCTGCCCAAAGAACCTGAAAATGAACTTAAGTAAAAGTGCACACTCTACGTGAACATTGCTTTTACCGAAAGGTAACTATTTTCGTTTTTATTCTTCCCAGGGTAAATAAATTCTCATTAAATCTCCGCTCAGTCTAATCATAAATATGTATTCTTAAATCAATATAGCCTCATATTTAATATTTGCTCTAATTTCCAATATGTTGTAGTGTGTCTTGGAATCTTAGTTTTAAGATTCCAATTTGCTTTCAGTTTTGTTTATTGGAGAATGACGAATGAGTTTTATATTTTATGCCTCACTTTTATAAATGCTCTAGCAGTCTTGTATATATTTTTTTATGCTTACCTGTAATTATTTATTATTCAGTAATTAATTTTATACTCTATGTTTGCCCTCTTGCTAAACCTCCAAAAAATTTTTGGCTGATGACTTTATTGTCTAATTTTCTGCAGGTGGAGATTTCGTTTCTAATATCCCTAAAAGCGGAAATTAGAATTGTGTTTTTCTTTGTAATTTTATAAGTCGTCAGCAGGAAGATAATTTGTATCCTTTCTTAAATTAAAGGTGAGCAATACTTTCATTCTGCTAGAGTATTTAAACTTTTGATATTTCATACTCATGTGCACTCTCCGATAGATTTCTTTTTGTAGTTATTATGTGTGCTTTAAATTTATCAGAGCATATACTCAGAATTTGTTTGTAAGTTTATTTTATTTTATTTATTTGCTGGGGCAGACGTAACTGTTTTTCTAATCATTTACTTGTCTCTTATTGGGACCATTAATTATTAATTTTAAAGTAATTTTTGCCAATCATTTGGATTGGGATTCACCAGGTTTAATTGTTTCTTCGTTTCAATGATATTTTTCGATTGTTCTTGAGGTGGATCAATCACCATTATTTTAAATGTAGTAATTGGTGCAGTTCATACTGATATAAGAACATTCGAGATCTGACCATGCTTAGATCTTGGAAAGCTCATCGGCACTGGGTTTTTTGATCTATTTCGGGGGCACATGGTTTAAGTGTCTGAAAGGGAAAACCAATGTTTAGGTGAATCCTCTGCTGAATGAAATTTGCTTCCTCCCTTTTAAATTTATTTATTAGAAGATCAGTCAGTCTGTCATAGCTTTGCCTTTAGTATGTCTGGCACATGCCTGAGTTAACCCCCATATATTGTTTCATAAACTTATATTTAATAATTTATTTTCTCATAATAAAATTTATGAAATATGTTTAAACTTAATTTGGCTGACATTTTTCTTTGTGCTTTTGTCTCAATTGTCTAAACAATTTAAGATCTCTTGTTTCTCCCTGAGTCTAGTTGGCGCAAACCATCATCATCATCTATTCTGATCACAGTAAACAAATTTTCCAGACAAGTAATGGTGTGGTGGCAACCTTTGTTTCAGAATAGATTGAGTATCCGGTATAATATATATATATATATATATTTATAAGAACGAAATGTACGTATACATTGTGTTGATAATATTTTTAAAAAATTAAACCAGTAATACAAAATTTATATTACCAGTAATTTGAAATGTGTAATTCTTTAGCTAGATAGTCTTATGGAGATTCCAATGCACTGCACAAGTAACAACTTATTTTGATTTTAGTCCTTCATTATTCATGACTGGCAGCAGGAATTTGGTCAGGCAACAAATGTTCTATCACCAACTCAACATTACAATATTATACCTTTCCAGTTCCAACAAAAAAAAAAACAGAAAAACCAAGAAGAGAGAGGGAGAGAGAAATCTATTCAGACATTTTCATTATCGCACCTGAAAATTCTTTAAGTTTCTTTGAATATTTGTGGTTCCAAACTCTGCAACAGGGAGATAATATACTTTTATTTGTGGGAGCTTTTATCCACAAGTTAACTATATTTCTTCTTCATTAAAATACCTTGTGCTATTTTTCAGTCCTATCAGTTGAACTGAGCCAGGCAAAAGCCGCACAGAAACTAAACTGTTCTCTCTATCTACACAACTTGTTAGCCATCTTGCATTCCAATCCCCATTGTTCTCTATCTTATTTTTAATTACATTCCTTTTTTAATTAATTATATTTTTAATCTAATTAATATTTTTTTCTCTAATGAGTTCTAGAAATTTTATTTCTTTATTTAAAATGAAATCTTTTCATTTTATTTTCTAAACTTAAAAGAACATTCCATATTTTTTTTCCTACTTTAAATTTAGTCTACATTCATTGTGCTTGAACTCAGGGTCTTTAGTTAAACCACAGCAAATGGTGAAGCATATATATATTGTACCCTTACTTCTCGATGTATAATATAGTTTGAAATACGACTAGCTCAATTAAATTATTATGCTTAATTAAAATTTGCATATCTATCTTTAATATACTTTTATATTATCATATTCTAATTAAATTTATTATTAATTATCAAAAATCAATATAATTCTATAGTATGTACTAATTAAATAAGTATTTATTAAAATCATGAGACTGTGAAGTAAAGTTACAAAGTAATAAGTAGATTTACATTGAGTCAATATCTTCTAAGACATTGTCTCAATGGCATAAGAATACTGTCACTTCCTTATTAACTTACTACTACCTCTACAGCATTCTTATGGCTTTTTAAATAAAATAAATTATCTTTATTAATAATAAAATAAATAAATCTTAACTTTTAATTTTTTAAAATATAATTAAATAATCTCAGGTTCTTCTAATTATCTTAAAGTAATGATAACTCATGTAAATAAGTATGATATGGGATTTTATATCAAACCTAAATACACCTAACTTATTTTAATAATTATAATACTAATCTTAGAGTATAACCTAATCTTATCTATTTCTGATATATCATCAATCATTAAATAAATAATCATATGTATATCTTTTATTTTCATATAACATCTTAATTTTGGAATAGATCAAAATCTTATAATTCAATAATCTGTGGCAATAAATAATATTGTACTCTTATATTATGCATTATAATTATTCTATGACCATTGTAATATAATGTAATAATGTCAATCAATTCTCATAAATGATAATCAGGAAAATATTGTATTTATTTCTAAAATAATATTAATAAATTCACATTGTGCAAATATTATGTTTATCCAAATTATCTGCTGTCAAGTGCTGTGGTGTAAAATAATGAACTCAACACACTTTTAAAACAAATTAAAACAAGTTTATTTACATTAACTTCAACTAAAAATTTATTTACAATATTTACAGTTCAAAATTATGAAAACAAAGAAAATAAAAATAAGAAAATAATAATACAATATGTTTACACTATTATTAACTCATACTCCTATAAGTAATTATACATTCTTTAAAATGCTGTATTAATAACATTAAAGAATGTTTTCAAAACTCAGACTTTAAATAAATATCAGTGAACTTCAATTATTACACAGAAAAATTTATGTAAATAATCTTTATGTAGCATATGTAAACAATTAAACTTTATTAATTAAATTGCTACATCACTTAAGTATTACTGTTATTCATTTCATCATGTACTAGTATGTGTTTATTTTACTATCAGCATTACTCTAATAGCATAATATAGAAACTAATGTATCTTTGTAATGTAATAACCAAGAATTGATTATAATTTTATATTTCACTTATTGCAATTCATGTTACATGTTTTATCAAATATGCATTACATATATGTACTGTTAAAATAATAATATTTCAATTATTCATCAATTTCAAATTCATAAAGCATTATATTAGATAAATTCTATGATTCTTTTCTATGTGAAATTATTACTCTACTTTATGTGTTATTCTACTCCTTCTTAATAACTTTCTATCTACAAAACATCCTTTTAAACTTATTCAAACTTTCCGGGAAAACAATCATCAATTTAAATAAATACTAATTATCCATACTATTGATACTTCATCATCTATATTCAGTAAATCTCCAACTCAAATATAAACTTCTACATAAAACTTAACTTAATTCATCCAATAAAATAAAAATAAAATATAAACTTTGAAATCTCTTCCTAACTTTTAAATAAAATAATTACTTATATGAATAATAAATATAATTTTAATACTCCAACATAATAATAATAAAAAATCAAAATCAAAATTTATTTACGAAAGAATCATATAATTATTTCTAAGCTTTTTATGTAATGTTGTATCATATTTATATCATAAATTTAAATTATGCATATTTAAATAAACTGTTACTGCCAATATAATGTGTGTGTATTTTTAAAATATTCATACATCCATTCAACAATAACATATCATTCGGTTGATCTAAAGAAAAACATATTAAATACATCAAAATTATTATTATATAATTTTACCATCAATAATGATTTAATGTACAGTCCATCTTCCAATATTCTTCGGAATTACAGCTTCATAGAATAAATCACATTTATACTCACAATCATTCTTTAACATATTACGTTTTATATTAATTATAAGATAAACTTATGCAATTAATTATTATATTACTTTAGTTATTATTTTAAGAAATGTACCTATCTTATTTTTAATAGATTAATAATATTTAACTTTTATATTAGATAAATAAAACAAAATTCATATTACATAAATCCAGTGATGTTTCCTTTTCAACATAAAGTTCTTTAATCGTAGGCACATATTCATTAGAACACCATTTCCTGTTTCCGGTCCTCCACGTGTTTTTTAAAAGTTTATGAAAAAACGAAAACGTTCTTTTAAAACCAAAACAAAAGTTAATTAAATTAAAATAGTTTATCTGATCCGGATGCAGTTCTTTAAAGAATATTATTTAAAAGTTATTATTTTAAATTAGTCTATAGTTTATGAAAAATTATCATTTAATTATTTTAAATTTAACTTGGACGTCCACGTATTACTTGCACATTTCTTAACAAAATATCCAGGTAAGAATCAGCTTCTTTATCTATAAACGACCCGCGTTTAAATTATTTCAATATAATAATTTTATTATATTAAGATTTTTTGCTAATTATATTTCAATTGACTTGCCTTTAAAATTATCAACATTCAGTCTTTTAAACATAAAGACTTAACAAGGCAAGCATTCAAAGCTACTTTCATTTCTAATATCTTTACTTAAGATATATATTCAAATTTATAGCTTGCAAAAATACTTTCTTCATAAAGAAGTATTTTATTCTTTAAAATATCTATTTTCTAATAGGCAATAGTAATTAGCTTTTAAAATTATATACTATCCAAAATACTACTTTTCTCCATCTTGTAAATTTCCGAACTAATCCAGCGTTTGTCATATTTCTAAGGTAAAGTTTCCGATATATTTTCACTATATATGATGTTCCCATGACTATTTGCTTGTAAATTGAGCTCAATTAGAGACGACCGATAGGGAAAAAAATTAAGTTAATACTGCATGTCTATCTTTTAAAACTTTTATAAATTATTTATAATAACACTCTTGTAATTTTAAAATTGATTTTAAGAGCGTCTATCAAATTTACTTTGCTATTTTTAATAACACAATTAACTTGAAAAATCAATCACGAAGTCCTCTCCTAACAATTGAATTGAGCTTTTATACCGGAAGAAACTTCCCATCTGATTGGTAGATTAAACAATCAACTTTGCTGGCTTATTTACATATTTACCAACAACACAAAATTAAAAATAAATAATGACTTATTTAATATTTAATATTTATTACACTATTAAATTTCTAAAATAATCTTTATTGTTTATTTAAATTTATTAAACACTTTTAAAATATACTATTACTTGATTTTAATTTTAACTTTTATAAGATTATTTTTAAATAAACTAAGTATTTTTTTATACGTCATATTTTTAAAACAATATTTTAAAATCAGACTTAATATTTTACATTAAATATCTTTATTTTAATCTCGTGATAACTCACGTATTATTTATAAATTTTACAACATAATTAAAACAGTCTTGCAACTTTACTAAATAACTTCCATGCATGTGTGTGTAAATTTAACAAACATCTGTTCTTTTTACAATAAAAGAAACGCTTCTCATAATCTAAAAATAACTAACAATTGCATTTTTTAAAATAAATATTTTTAAAATAAATAAGATATTATAACAAATTTTTAAAATAATTATTTGATATCATTAAAATCAAATATTAATCTTCTATTTAAGTATTTTCAATAATTAAAATATTTATATTCTTTTATAATATTATTTTATCAATAATAAACATATGCATTTAATTTTAACTTGTCTTTTAAACACTTTTAGCTTTAAATACCTATTTATTAAATATATTCATGCAGTATTGATTATGGCCATTATTCCCAACTATATATTATAATCATCATCATTTAAAATGTCTCTCTCAATATTAGCACAATTTTACATATCAAATACTCATAGATTGCTTTAATTAAACTTTTTGAAATATTACCATAAGCAAAATTAACATCACATATTCAAATATATCTTAAATTTAAAATTTTTAATAGATTAGCACAAAATTAGAAGGTGACCCATACAAAAGGGCACAATATATATATATATATATATATATATATATATGTGCCCTTATATGTATATATATAAAATCAATATAAATATATATATATATATATATATATATAGCTTCAATATCAAGAAATTCTTAATGCTTTCTGTAATGTTCTACCCAATAACAAATTTAAATATCTTATGGTAACTTTAACTACAATGCTCATGTTCAAATGGAATTTGCAATTGACAATAATTTTGGACTCACTACAATGACAGTATAATAATAATTTTTGACATGTTCAACAAAGAAAATTTAAAAGATAATATTCTAAACTTTGCAATAATTAGTGATATTACCGTTAAATCTAGCAGTTCAGTTAAGTGTGCCTAGATAGTTTTAATTCACCTAACATAATTAGCTTAAAATAATAAAATTTAAAGAAAATTGCCCATGTTAAATGTAATTGGAGATTTAAAATTCAACTGCTACAAATAAAAACAAATTTAATACTGATTGATGACCTTGAACAGGTGAAAATGTCACCTATTTGTACTTCTAGTGATGTGATAATTTTATAAAAAGTTTTGATTAACCTTTTAACATTTGTGCTATTTCATTATTAGTTTGAATCCTGATATATTATATGCTGGGAATGTTGTTAAGTAAATTTACCTAATTATTATTCAGTTTTACAATAAATTATTTTTTTTAATCTCATCTACACAACTAAATTCATTAAAAACACTTCCAACTTGCAAAAAATAATTAAAAATGACAAACACTAGGATAAAACAAAAATATTGCTTAATTAAACCTTATATTACATCCTTCATAAAACAAATATTATGAATAAGATTTTATTCATTTAGTTACCATTGCTTAAATCTACACAATTTTCAAAATAGATTTTAAAACTACCTTTTAAAATATATTAAAAATAAATAATGTTAAAATAAATACATTTATTCATAAACTCATTATTTAAGCTTCTTGATCAAGTCAAGCAGCGAGACTCTCTGCCTTTGCCTGTGAGTGTACATGATGATACTTGGGTGAAAGTTTTATTTTCCTCTTAATCTTATTAAGATACCCTTTTCTCTGCATTGACCTTTTCAAGTTTCATTCTGAATGCTATGTACATTTTTATAAAGTTTAACTGTCTATTACTGTGTTACTCTGTTTAGTAAATTTATTTTAAAACAACTCATTATTTATACACATATTACTTTAAACTTTTACCCATAATTATTAGCTTTATTAAATTCTTTCTAATTTAATGGTCTAAAATATTTAACTAGAATATTATATGTCAATAAACATCACATGATCACCATTTGAGTGGCAATATATATATATATAAGAAAAACAAAAAACACAAGTTAAAAACTTGCATACGCTTGTATTTACTATAGATGGCGTTATACCAAAAACACCTTCAAACGTTTGTTTACATAAACGTCAGAGCGAGTATTTCACTATCTCTAACTTAATTTCCACCTTCATATCATGATTTCAAGCTATTTGCTATCGTCCTTCACTGACGATAGCAAATAGCTTGAAATCATGATATGAAGGTGGAAATTAAGTTAGAGATAGTGAAATACTCGCTCTGACGTTTATGTAAACAAACGTTTGAAGGTGTTTTTGGTATAACGCCATCTATAGTCATATATATATATAACCAAAGGAAATACATATTAAACAAAAAAAGACTTATAAATCCAAAAAATAATATTATATTTCAACTAGAGGACTGGTTATCATCAGAAAGAAAAAAATAATACACAGTAAAATGGTGATAATCCAAAATGTCAGATCTGTCATTTTTGATTATCGCCATTTTACTGTGTATTTTTTCTTTCTGATGAAAACAAGTCCTCTGGTTGAAATATAATATTATTTCTCAGATTTATAAGTCCTTTTTGTTTATATATATATATATATATATTGTAATGGAATATATGCCGTTACATTATTTTAAAATGAAAATAAAAAGATCGTAAATAAAATTTGATTTATTAAAAAGAAAAAAAAACTTAAAAAAACTGAAAATTAAAAGTTGTTTAATATATATAGATCGCATGATGGACAACTTTAAAAACTTTTAAAAAATAAAAATATTTGAAAGTAATTTTTTTTTTGTAAAAAGTAAAGATATAAAGATTGATATTTTAAAAATAGAAATAATGTTGATTTCTATAGTCTTAGAAAATGGAAATGATTGTCTTATTAATTAAATGATTGTTCAAAAGCAAACTACCTCGTGAGGCATGTAAAATAAATTAAATGGTCAGATAAGAGAATACAAAGGAATTAAATGACCAATCCAAACACGAAAATGACCGCACGGACCATAACTGAAACACAAATGGATTAGTGATGTCTTGCTCGTTGAATCTCAAGATCTAATGATAAGAGACTAATAAAAATATAAAAACCAAATTATTATTATAATTGTTATCTTAGAGCTGACTATGAATAGATCATTATAACTAGCTATATTGCAGATTTTCACGATGTGGAAGTCTGCAATAAATTTAATTTTCCGGACAACCAGCTGAGGCCTCTGGATGACAGCTCCTGACCAAATGCATGGCAAGTCGCAGTTTCATTTCAAAGGACAAAATCTACGAAAGTGATCACGAAGATGGACTTCTCAATCTATTAAATCCATAAAGTATAAACTATTGTGTCTATCTAATAAGAACTTTCCTAAAATTGCAAGGAATTAATAACTGAAAATAACTCTTATCTGACTTAAAGAATGCAAATTCAATTATTGCTATTTTTTTATGTAGATGTTTAAGCAATCATTTCCAGTTCATTTTTTTTGTGTGTGTATTATGTTCTAACTAAAATGTATTAAATTTAAGTTGTTTATAGACACTTGCATGGATTCGTTTGCGGTTAATTATATTTTGGTTTTCATATTTTATCAAAATATATAGACATTCGATAAATAATGATACCTTACGGTGAGTATCTAAAATGTATTTATTCGGATGTCTTTTAAGTTATTGGTGACAACGCAAGTATCTTATGGTAAATACTATTGGGTTACTTATAAATTTCCCTCTGCGATTGCTGGCATCAATAATTTTGTATTTTGATCATTTATGTTTATTTTGAAATGTTTTTGACCATGGAATCTATGTAAGCGATCTGTACCCAACATTTTAAAGCAAATCTGTGCGATCTATTTAAAATAGTAATTTAAATTTTAAAAAAAAATATATATATTAATGTTAAAATCTAAAAATAAATTTAATCTTCAATTTTAAATGTGCGTTAATAAAAATCTATTTGTATGTTAATTACTGGCAGTGGCTTCTTTTATTTTATTGTTCTAAATATTTAATATATACTTTGAGAATAGAAGTCTATTGAAACTTATAAATGTTTTAAAATCTCTGCTATTCCACTGAGCTAGTGACATGGGCTAATGACCGGAATCAAAATTTAAAAAAAATTTTTTTTTTTTTTGACTTACGTATCTGCCTACTTTATAAATTTTTCTAGGTTCAAATGCCTAGATGGCACCCTGTAGTGCAGTTTACGTAAGTCTCTTTCCCCGATCGTTAAAATGGTGCCCAATGCCTAGATGGCGCCCTTTGGTAGTGCGGTGCGTTGCGATGCGATCTCCCACTTCGTTTGGATCATTATAATTGGCATCCCAAGTGTGGCCTTACCTCAGAGATTGACCCTGAGAAGGGGAATTGATGCTGAAATTTCCTATCTTGAATAAACACGAGTGCCCTGAGAATGTTAAAAATAAATGAAGCCCGTAATATTTTTTCTGAAATCAGAATATATTGTTTGTATTATATAAAGTTATGAATTTTGTGTAAAAAGTGCTGCCAGTAAGAAAAATTGCGCATATGTAAAGAGAAATACGAGGAATAAAAAGTAATAAATAAAACGTAATAATAAATCTAAATCATAGATTTTTTTTAAAAAGTCTTGTTAAACTAAAATCTAATAGTTCAACTTGCCTAAGAAATGGTAAAAGATAGGAGAAATGAAACTTGGAAGGGAGGGGGCAGAAATTTAGCTGGTAATAAGGAATCAACAGTCAACTTTTTTTTTACCATTATATTTGTAATTACAGTTTTGTCTTTTAAAAAAAAAAAATTAGTATAATCAATTTGTGTAACGTCATTACTAACACTAAGTAAATTCTTTTTTTTTTTTATGTTTTTGTTTTTGAGGAAGTTTACTGATATGTAACGGAATATATGCCGTTACATTATTTTAAAATGAAAATAAAAAGATCGTAAATAAAATTTGATTTATTAAAAAGAAAAAAAAAACTTAAAAAAACTGAAAATTAAAAGTTGTTTAATATATATAGATCGCATGATGGACAACTTTAAAAACTTTTAAAAAATAAAAATATTTGAAAGTAATTTTTTTTTTGTAAAAAGTAAAGATATAAAGATTGATATTTTAAAAATAGAAATAATGTTGATTTCTATAGTCTTAGAAAATGGAAATGATTGTCTTATTAATTAAATGATTGTTCAAAAGCAAACTACCTCGTGAGGCATGTAAAATAAATTAAATGGTCAGATAAGAGAATACAAAGGAATTAAATGACCAATCCAAACACGAAAATGACAGCACGGACCATAACTGAAACACGAATGGATTAGTGACGTCTTGCTCGTTGAATCTCAAGATCTAATGATAAGAGACTAATAAAAATATAAAAGCCAAATTATTATTATAATTGTTATCTTAGAGCTGACTATGAATAGATCGTTATAACTAGCTATATTGCAGATTTTCCACGATGTGGAAGTCTGCAATAAATTTAATTTTCCGGACAACCAGCTGAGGCCTCTGGATGACAGTTCCTGACCAAATGCATGGCAAGTCGCAGTTTCATTTCAAAGGACAAAATCTACGAAAGTGATCATGAAGATGGACTTCTCAATCTATTAAATCCGTAAAGTATAAACTATTGTGTCTATCTAATAAGAACTTTCCTAAAATTGCAAGGAATTAATAACTGAAAATAACTCTTATCTGACTTAAAGAATGCAAATTCAATTATTGCTATTTTTTATGTAGATGTTTAAGCAATCATTTCCAGTTCATTTTTTTTTGTGTGTATTATGTTCTAACTAAAATGTATTAAATTTAAGTTGTTTATAGACGCTTGCATGGATTCGTTTGCGGTTAATTATATTTTGGTTTTCATATTTTATCAAAATATATAGACATTCGATAAATAATGATACCTTACGGTGAGTATCTAAAATGTATTTATTCGGATGTCTTTTAAGTTATTGGTGACAACGCAAGTATCTTATGGTGAATACTATTGGGTTACTTATAAATTTCCCTCTGCGATTGTCGGCATCAATAATTTTGTATTTTGATCATTTATGTTTATTTTGAAATGTTTTTGACCATGGAATCTATGTAAGCGATCTATACCCAACATTTTAAAGCAAATCTGTGCGATCTATTTAAAATAGTAATTTAAATTAAAAAAAAAAAAAAAATATATTAATGTTAAAATCTAAAAATAAATTTAATCTTCAATTTTAAATGTGCGTTAATAAAAATCTATTTGTGTGTTAATTACTGGCAGTGGCTTCTTTTATTTTATTGTTCTAAATATTTAATATATACTTTGAGAATAGAAGTCTATTGAAACTTATAAATGTTTTAAAATCTCTGCTATTCCACTGAGCTAGTGACATGGGCTAATGACCGGAATCAAAATTTAAAAAAAAATTTTTTTTTTTGACTTACGTATCTGCCTACTTTATAAATTTTTCTAGGTTCAAATGCCTAGATGGCGCCCTGTATTGCAGTTTACGTAAGTCTCTTTCCCCGATCGTTAAAATATATATATATAAAACCAAAATTGTCTAACACTATACTAGCAAAAAATAAAAATGCAAAACCATAAAACAATACAGTACTAGATTAAATTCAAAATTTTACCAAAATCCTTACACAACCATGGTTTCATCTACTACAAATAGACCTTCTCAAGTGAAAATCAACCTAAAGGAAAACATATATATATACAAACAAACAAACCTTCCCATAATTCATTTCAAAATCCACCTTCCCTTAATATCAAAAGAAGTCTTCATAAGATTGATAGCCTCAGAATCAAGGAGTTTTATCATCAAAGTCTCCTTTATTCTTCTTTTTAACTCATTCTTTTCATAAAAAATAACCGAAGCATTGTCAAACAATATTCTATGACCTGTATTCATATATAGATATATATATAGAGAGAGAGAGAGTTTTTCCTGTTTTAATATATGTTAATGTAAAATGAATTAAAATATTATAGCTTTAATTTAAATGCCAGCAAATCAAAATATAAGGTTTTAACCTGGTTTCTTAATTTAATATTAACATAACCTTTCATAACATTTTACATAATTAAATAATGACTGAACAAACATTATTAATTTAAAATGCATTATTTAATATCTAAATTACTAACTATTCAAAATTTAAAGACTTTACCATTTTAAATACTTGTTTAACTATTAAGTATTACAATTTAATCAATGTTAAAATTATTCTACAGCTGTACTGATATAGTAATTTTTATATGCAAAAATGTATAACATTATAAAATACTAGTAACAATTTATTCATAACAAAATTATATATATATATATATATATATTATAATGATCAGCAAGAAAAGAAGTTTTAATGTATCTGCACTTCAGGGTGACACTATGCATTTGAATCTAAAAAAATTATATAGTAGGCAAATACATAAGTTTTTAAAAAAAATTATATTTTGATTCCGACCATTAGCCCATTGTCACTAGCTCAGTGGAGATGCAGATATAATAATATATAACGTTGTTTAATTTCATATCTTAAACATAAAAAAATAAAAGCCACTGCCAGTAATTAACATACAAACATTTATTAATGCACATATAAAATCGTTTTAAATTTGAGGAATAATATTTATTATTTTTTTATATTAATTTTTAATTTAAATTATTATTTTAAAATTTTAAATCATCCACACAGATAAATTTTATATTTATTTTAAGATTGTCGAGTATGAATAAACTACATAGATTGTATTTGAAAAGAAAATATTCTATCCCTTATTTAACCTTAGGCTAAAAGTTCACAGTCAAACTGGTGTCAATCCATCTGATACATTGATGTATTCAATGTATCATGAAAATACAACAGCACTAAATACTATACTGTCAGAAATGTACATCTGAACTGTATGGTTAGAAATATATTGACTCTCAACCAAACCAGAATGCTACATCTGTTGGCAAAAAGAACAATAAAAATAAAAACTCCATAGGAAAGGACTGTGTTTCATCTTACTATCCCTTCCATAGGCAACAAGGGAGTATGCAGTGTATAAATCGATCCTGCCCATAATGGATTTCATACTGCATCTACTAATTACAGCAATATATCCAATCCATTGACCTAATTTAACTACAAAACAAATAACCTAAGATTACCCTCCCCTTATTAATTAATATAACTTTACAAATCTATATATCCATTCATGCCCAACTTAAATTTAACAATTATATATATTTGCACAGATGGATTTTATAAAAGTTTGTTGTTTAATGTTGAGAATAGATCAATTATATAGATTATACACGCTCAAAAACATTTCAACATAAACATAAATGATCAAAATATAAAGTCATTGATGTAATTGCAGAGGGAATTCACTAGAAACCCAATGGCATTCATCATATGATGCCATATTGACACCAATAACTAAAAAGACATCAAAATAAATACGTTTTAGACATTCAACATAAGATATCATTATTTACAAAATGTCTATATATTTTAATCATATATAAAAACAAAAATGTAATTAAACATGAATGAATCCATGCAAGCATCTATGCCCAACTTAAATTTAATGCATTTAATAACTTCTACAATAAATGTTAATAAATAAAAATGGAAATGATTTTTAGCAAACCTAAATGTAAAAAAAATAAATAAACAATAATTGATTTGGAAAAGCCAGATTATAGTTCATTTTACAAAAATTAGATTTAGCTTATTTATTAAACTTGTCAAATCTTGATGAAAGTTCTTAATTACTTTTAAATATAGCTTTACTTCTCACTATATGTAAAATATATAATTGTTAATTAGAGAAGATATAAATTAGTATTAAAGTTTATCGGCTTAATGTTTTCAAGGAATTTTAAAATTGTTCAGTTCAATAGCTTACAGTAGAAGAGTTATGGTTCTTGGTGCCAATTCCCATGATGTCCCCATTGGAAGAATGGTCTGATGTACTGGAGGTGGTCTTAGCTGTTTCCATTCTGGTATCATAGTCATTTCATTATTTTAAATAGAGATAGATGGTGATATGTGCATCCTATCACACCTCTCAAAAACAATCCAGCTGGAACTGTCTGGCACTGTCCTTAATATCAATATTTTTTCTTTTATAATCATCCTATGGATTCAACACCAAAACATCACTTATCCAACATTTTCATTAGGGTCCGAGCTGAGGCTTGGTGCTTCCATTGGTCAAGCTAATTCTTTTTATTCTCTTATCTATATCTTGCCTCTGACTTTTTATATATATAAGAGCCCCAAGGGATAGTTTGCTTTTCAATAATTAATAAACAATCATTTCCATTTACAAAAATATTTTATCTTTAGATCTTGTACTTTTTTATAAAAAAGTATGTTTAAATACTTATTTTTATTCTTTATTTTTTAAAAAAAATATTTTTAAAGTTTTGCATCTGTGCAAATATATACATTTAACAACATTTTAATTTTAGCTTTTAATAAATTTATTTATATATATATATATATATATATATATATATATATATATATATATATATATATATATATATATATATATATATATATATATATATATATATATATATATATATATATATTGAACTGGATGGGAGAAGTATCAGAATAATACAAAAAAAAATATAGAATAAAATGTTTTCTCTTTAATTCGTTCTACTCCAGCTGCAATTTACTATTGCATCATGCTGGTCTCTCAGGCAGAGTAGCATAATAACCAGAGGGTATCTGTAGCCAGGCCAAAGCTATATATAAGGTATATAGCTTGCAACCACTTTTCTAGGTTACAGATCTTCTCAACTGCTAAATTCAACCCCTGTCACTCAATGCATTTTATTTGTTTTGAAGTAAACTTCAGAGACCAGTTAATTACATGAAACAACTGAAACACAGGCATAATACATACCTGTGTCTATATATTTAATATATAGGGTATATGAGCATAGACTTTTAGATGACCCATCACTCTCCACTCTATCTATTAACACTGATAAATAATCACCAATATACATATTTCATGCTAAACCAGAAATCATCATTTGATCCAGATTATCATCTCCCACACATATATATTATAAGTGCTCAGATATATATTAAGATAGACAATCTTCATACTTTAATGGACAGGCTCTTACCTCCTACACACTCCAACACCTCTACCATCCATCCAATTGAAAATCTGATGATGGAATGCTCGAAGGCCACCCTGAGGCTGAGATTCTTGTCACACCCATGTTGACATAAGGTCAATATGAACCCCACATGTACAGGACATAATCCATTTAATACATATGGAAGGATGTTATATTGTTGCACATTTTCTTATTTTCTTTTAAATAAATGAAAAGAAAGAAATAAACAATTTTAAATCTTTTTTTATTTAGTTAACTGTCTACCCTCTCAAAATTGTTTATTATTATTATTATTATTATTATTATTATTATTATTATTATTATTATTATTATTATTATTATTATTATTATTATTATTATTATTATTATTATTATTATTATTATTATTATTATTATTATTATTATTATTATTATTATTATTATTATTATTATTATTATTATTATTATTATTATTATTATTATTATTATTATTATTATAATAAAATAGTAAAACTTATAGTAATACATGACATATTGATTTGCCCTGTGGTGATGTACGCTTATATAAACTTCTTTATACTTTCTAAATTATACTTTTCTTTCTTTTTTTTATCAACAAAACATAATATTTATTATACAAGAAAACTTTGTTACATTGAGTTGTATTCAACTTTCTGATACATTTGTATAAATAATGGTTTGAACGAAAAACTTTTACTTGATTAGCACTTACCGATAATTGTATCCTAGCAAGAGTTATAGATCATTAGCAGAATATAACCTTTTTTTCATATTTCTTCAAATAAATGTGTACTGGCCATGATCTTATCTTGGCTTTTAATTTTCTTAATTAGTTTGATGTAGGCCTGATGAGAATTGTGCATGTGATGTTTTCAAAGATGAATTGGCATCTGCCCAACCAAATGGAAAATGTAAGAAAATGCCCAGTCTAATAATGGATGAGTCACCAATATTGAAAACAGATTTTAAGAAAAGTAGAGTCATAATGTCCGCAGTGACTTTTGAACTAATTAAAATTTTGATAGGAATAAAATGAGAACATATATATAACAGAACTTGGATGGTTTCTTCAGCTGATTTGCAAAGTATACATTGGGAGTCAATGTTCAGGAAACCTTTCTTCACCATTAAAAATAATTGGTAGGCAGAGCCAAGATATTTAACTTGATGATAAAGTCAATGAATTTTGGTTCAACATATAGTGCTTCAATTTTTTTAAGTAATTGCCTGTTATTAAGTCCAGTTTCACTGGGGATCACTATCAAATTTTTGTGAAGCATGTGATCGACTTCCCAATAGATCTTTTCATTGTAGATGAAAGACATGGATAAATCTGTTAGATCTTTTGCAAAGTCCCACATATCGGAAATCCACTTGCTTACAATTGGAAGTGATTTGTCTGTAGGCTCTATAGGAAGAGGGAAATGTTTGTCTCCTTGGTCAATACAAATAGATCTTATTGCATTGAGAACTCTATATGCATAGGAGATGGCATCTGAGTCTTTCAAATGAGAATTTTTTTTTACTTTAATCATTTTTTTATAAAATAATTCTGCAGTATTTTTGTTTAAACTTTTTTAAGTAATTATAAAATATTTTCATATTAAAATTTTATAATTCATAAAATTTACAAACCGCTGCTCATTAGCAGCACTTATATATATATATATAATATATATATATATATATATATATATATATATATATATATATATTTTTGAAACAAGAACGATGCTTCACATGTATATTTATTCTAAGAGCTAGTTACCCTTCCACCTTAAAAAACAGCAGATGTATAAAAAAGTTTAGTTTATGACGTTACAAAAAAATTTTTATTTTCTATAATTGAAAAAAGAAAATAATAAAGAAAATCATTATTGATTTTATAGTTTTGGATTACGATATAATTTAAATATATCACATATTTGCTTAAAGCTGGCATGTATTAAATTGATTACATTTTTAGTTTTTGGATGTTTTCGAATAAAGTGTAATAATCACTTGAGACAAAGTTAGTAAATTGAAAAACATGGCTTAATTTTTATGATTTCTTATCTATCCCACTAAAAAAGTAGATTATCCAATCATTATGAAGAGAAAGGCAATCAGGCTTATATGAGAGCAGTATGCAAATTAGGTACAGTGGAAAAAGGCTGTTTAATCAGTCCAAGAATCAGATGTAAATAGTCAAGTTGCAAGTTCAGAAGCAGATTAGATTTGATTTTAAAACAAAAGACTTGGAAAGAGTTTTAAAAAGTTTTTTCAGAGAGATTTTAAGGAGATCAAATAGTTATATATTTTCCAAAGAGTTATTTTTCAAGTAGCTGTCAAAGAAGAATTTTGAAAAAAAAAAAGATTTCAATTTTAAAAGAATATTAAAGAACCTCTGTTAATGATGGAAAAAGAAAGCTTTATTAAGGAAAGTATAACGATGGAAAAATAAACCAACAGCTTCATCTCTTCATTCTAAGCCATGATTTTTCTAGATTTGCCTGGATAGACATCATAGAAAGGAAATAATGCCATTCAGCTGAAATGCAATGACCCCTTTTTGATGCGACAACTGGATAAATGAAGATAATGATTTTTTAAAAATATTTGATATATGTTTTTTTAAAAGACAAGACAAAACGTATTTCTTAAGCTAAAATTATATGTGTTTTTAAAAGATAAACAAAACGTATTTCTTAAACTCAAATTATATATGTTTTAAAAGGCAAACAAAACGTCTTTATTACAAATATATAAAAAAAGAATTATTACTGAATGTAGCTGCATGAAAATACGTTTGTTACTGGAAAATTATGAATGAAACTAAAATTATGAAAATCACTTATTCTTGATAAAGTATAAATGAAAATGCTTAATGTTTACCTGAATATTGATTGTGTGGGAGTAATTTAAACCACATTACTGGATTTGATAAATTTAATGGAATATTATATGGACTCTAAATGCTTATCTGCATATTGATGTAAAATTACAAATGCTTAATGCTTACCTGAATGTTGATTTTGTGGGAGTAATTTAAACCACATTACTGTTTTGATAAATATAAATAAAATAATGAAAGACTATATGGATTATAAATGCCTACCTGCATATTGGTATTATGTGAAGAAAGTAATAAAACTTATGCACATAGATGCATGTTTACACTGACTTGACTATGAATAGTCCACAAACCAAGATTTGTTCATGTTACCTGTTTGATAAATAGAATAAAATAATGTACTATAAAAATTACAAATGCTTACATGAATTTTGATTGTATGCAAAGAAAATAATGAAACTTATGAGAACCAATGTACATTGATACTTGGCTGAATTATAGAAACCTTACAGATCTGGAATAGCTCATCTTACTTATTTACCTACCTAAAAAAAGATGTACAGATGTGGAATACAGAGTGGAAAATACATCAAAATGAGCCTTCATTTGAAATGAAGGATGAACTTTATTAAAATGAATTGCAAATGAACTATTGATCAACAAACTGTGTCTAACCTTTTCATAAATGAAATGAAAATGAGTCATCACCTGGATAGGAATGAACTTTATTAGAACTTGCAAACTAATTGTTATTAAATAAAATTATTGTTACTAATAATTAAATTTAGTTATTCAGTTGTCCAATTCTATTTTGTTTTTATTGCATCACTCATCAGTCATTGCATTTGTTCATGAGAATCTCATGCCTCCTGAGCTACGTCTGGCATAACTAGACCATGGTAAGTCAGGTTGTAGTGAGATGGAACTCTAGTGGCACCGTTTGGAAAACCAAACTTATAAATGTCTAGATGCTTCCAGCCTCTATGGTACTACATCCTCTGATGAGCAGGAAATATTGTTGTGGGGGGGGGGGTTTAACATCTGCATTGGGTAATGCCAATTGATAGTTCCTTCCTGCAACATGCTCATCAGGAAATTGTTACAACTGAAGTAATAAAAGGGTTGTGTGGTGGTCCGGTTACAATATATATATATATATATATCTTCATATTATAATTATTTTTGTGATATTCCGTGTAATAAAATAGTTAAATATCTGACATTTCAAAACAATTACAAGTATTTTCCTCAAAGTGACCTCTTTCTCAAATCATAAGAATGTGTGTACGATTTAAAATCATTATTTTTATATTTCTCTTTCTCCTCATGCTTGTTTAAATTATATTGGTCGTGAAGTTTTAAAAATTCGTTTGTATTCCAATGGTTTTCTCCATATGTTGTTAATTTTATTTAATTCACATCTTTCATTAAAACTTTTGGGCCTTTTAAAAATATGTATAGCTTTTCTTAACATTATCTGGTCATATTATTCATTTTTTACTAGAATATTTTATCTATCAAAATTGATATCATAATTAGTTAATTTTATATGAGAATAAACAGCTGATGAATTGGATGTTTCTCTGATTGCCAGAATGGGTTCTTCCTTCTCTAATATTTATTTATTCTAATATTTATTTCTAATATTTCTAATATTATTTATATGAATGACATTCCTCAGAATTTTTCTTCATTTCAACTATTAAGAATAAATACACATTTGATATATATGTTTAAATGTAAATTAATTTTAATCATAAAAATTTTCAGCAACATATGTGCAAGCTCACTCACACATACGTTTGCACATCTATTTTAAATTTTAAAACGGTTTTCGTCTTTAACATGTTTTAATAAATATATTTTCCATTTACAAGTAATCACAAACTATAAAACGAACTCCTATACGTATTTTTTTTTTTAAAAAGGAAAAAAAAAATCACAAAAATAATTATTGTTAAGTTTAACTCTGTTTACTAACTTCAGTTTTAACTAAAATGAATAAATAAATTGCAGTATCATATTTTAAATAAATAAAATAATTTCAACATATTAAAGAAATAGTTTTTTTTATTTATTAAAAATAATTGTAATAACAAATATCAACAAACACTCATATTAAAATAAAAATTCAAAAATAATTATTTATTCATGTTTCAAATCTTATGAAATATTTATTTTTTTTCATTTTATTACTAATTCTATAATAAAATATTTAATATTTACATTTATTTATGTACAATATTTTTTTTACAAGGCTCTCTTCTCGTGTGGCATTTTTTTGTGATATATACTACTAGTTTATATAATTCAATGTGGGTAATCAAGATGACTATTATACTGATGTCTTGGCTAGATTGCAACTGCGTAATAAATATGTTTATTTTTTTTTAAAATCATTATAGACGTACTGAAAACAACAAAATATATAATAAAGGTAAAAGTTAAACAGCGCAAGAAAAAAACATAGAAAATTTAAAATGTACCAATAGTGAAGAACTGATAGTAAATGAGGAAAACAAGGTAAAATCAATAATTGTGTAAATGCGAAATCAAAGTCTGGCAAAGTTTATACGATTTCATTAGTTGCAAACTTAAACTTTGAATCATTAATTTATATATATATAATGAAAATTCATATAAAATTACAATATTGGCCAAAAAAAAGTAAACTTTACTAAAAAAATTCCACAACCATTGTTTAGTAACAAATAGACTTTTTCAAGTTTCGTTTTTTTTTTTTTGGTTAGTATTGTAATGATATATGAATTTTAATTTTATTTTTTATTACTAGTGTAGCGTTAGGCAGTATTTAATATAAATATATTGTACCCTGTCAAAATAAAGATGACCCCTAGAAAATATGACAAATCCCTATATTAGCCTATACTGTTATTTTACCTGTTTACAATTTGATACTCTTAATTATTTCTAAATTATGTCTTATTATTGACAGCAATTATATACCCACTTATCCCGTTAACAAGATTACATACCCTTAACATTAAACAAATACTAAAGTATTTGATCAATGGCATAAGAATACTAAGATACTCTTCCTTATTAAGGATCCAAATTTTCCCATGACTAACGATAATACCTAAATAAATATAATAAAACATCTATAATTATTCAATTTAAGTTAACCTAATTAATAATTTATCTTATCACTTTACTGTATGTTGATATTTTGTTATTATTACTTTTATAGGATTATTATTAAGAATAACCATAATAATAATAATATATATTAAGGAAATCTCAGGATTATCATTAATTATAATTAGCTATTTATTCCATCTGTATATTATAAAGAGGGATATTACTTAATTCTAAAGAAAGTTTATTAATGAATAAAAGACTTATTATAACCTTAATCTATAATTAAAATTGTGTTACTACTTTATATTTATGTTTTCTACTATTTAATAATAAATAATTATTGTTATCTAAATTGTAAGCATAATTTATAATTGTAAATAATCAGTAATGCATACTCTGATTTCCTTTAAATAAACATACTTTAATAAATTTGCAATATATTTTATTATTGACTTATGGGATGAGGAAATTTGCATTTATTTAAGATCCCATTTAACAAATGTTTCCCAAATAATTGTTACACAACCTCTTCTACTGAATTAATTTTTCATTCAAATCTCAAACTGTATGCTTTGTTATCGAGCATATTACAATTAAAACTCTTTGAAGATGGCGTTGTGATAATGACATATTACAATTAAGACTCTTTGAAGATCGTATGGTGATGACAATACTAACAAACGAAATGCCACTAGAAATACTTGGTTTATCTTTTAAAACGTTAACTTTAATAATATTATTTACAAGATCTTTCAATAATTATTTTTAAACTACTAAATAACTTAATAAAAAATATAATACAATAACATCTATAAACATTTGAACATTTGTTTTTTTCTTTAATCACAATGAGATATTTAAGGTTAAAAACTCCCTTCTCATAACATAGGGTGTTGTTGGTATATTTAACGTTATTTCTTTTTATAACAAAATCATGGGTATTTCTTAAATAATCATTCACTTTTTATGGATTTGATTTACACTCATTACCCTTATAGATTATGCTTTAAACTCTAAGAAGCATCACAATATAGATTATTGCTTTCTTTCTTGAATACAACAATTTTATTGTATTACTATGAAATATCACCTATTTATCTGAGTTTATATTTTATGATGTTCACCATTTGTTCTTTCTTCTTTAACTTGCATTGAGATGATAATAATACGAGGCTTATGAAATCATTAATTTCTTTTCTGATATCACATTAATTTTCCTATGGATATATTATCAAACACTATAATAAGATAAACAAATGAAACTTTTATCCTGTACACTATCAAAAATGATAACTCATCTCCTAACCTAACATCAATTTTCAATTTATGATACCATGCTAAATGTTAATAGAACAGTTTTTGGTGCATCCTAAAATTTAAAAAAATCATTATCTTCATTTTATCTAATAACTCTTGGTATTAACTTCCTATTTCCAATTTATACCTGTTTCCTACATTTTTTAGAAAAATAGCCTATAAAGGATCATAAACTAAAATTATCTATGACTCCATTATAATTATATTAAAGCATTACTAGTTAAACATAAGATGAAAATTGAAATATCATCATTCATCATTTTCAGTATTATATTCGAACACAGACATATCATCTATTCTCATAATTCATATATGTAATTACTTTTACATATGTATTCCACTAGGTCATTGTGCATATCCATTTGTTTTAATTATCTAACAAAATTTAATCAAATAAAAACATTAAACACTTAATTACTTAGATAAACAAATCAAATTAATTATTAATTTTTTCATCTATTGGTTTATCCCTCCACATTGATAATGATTACTTTAATGCCTAAAATTAAACTGTATACAAATATTAAGTTACAATTTTTTTTTTTTCAAATACAAGTTCATGTTTAAAAAACATTAATTTTTAATGGTATTCACAACATCCCCAGTGCTTCAAACTCCTTATGCATCAACATTTGTTTCATTTTGCTCTTTTTGTTCTCATAAGAAAATGATAAACCAATACAATTCCAATGTAAACAGATTATTTACAATTTATTGGGTTTTTCTTTTCATGACAATCAAATATTATTTTAAACTTGCATATTGTATTTTATTTCGATATTTTTCACATTCATTATGATATCCATTTTCACTGCTCCAATCGGGTGTAATGTGTGTTTGTAATACTAATATCCATTGGAGATTAGTTGTGTTAAACTTTAATTTAAGATAAAATATTATAAATCCAAGTTAATAGCTAATATCTCATAAGTTTTATTGATCCCTTAAATCAACCTCATATTTTCTATAATAAAAAGTATATAGAATAAACAGTTAAGTAGTTATAAAGTTACCCAGCTTATTTTACTCAAGTGGCACTCATGTGAAGTAATAAAGAGTATATGGTATATTGACTGATTTTCATGACATTGCTAACCACAAATACTATTGCTTACATGGGTTTTACTCCTAATGATATGGAGTTAAAGTTTTATCCCTAATATAAGCTTCAAATGTATATTAGACATGTTACCAGCACTTGCAATGTCAAGTCTGATTAAAGTTATGTATTTTAAGAATATTAATATGACTTATCAGTTTACCTAAGGATGCAATAAAACATTATTGAATTTTATCTGTACTTAATGCTTAGAGTGAAATAACACTAGAAAACCTTCTCCAATGAAGTGATTTGTTGTCACATCACATTTGTAATAAGATATGGGTATTTATAACACCAGTAGAGACAACAAGGCAAAATAGGATTCTTAATATTTTCATAGAACTTATTGTTATTATGATTACATCTGTCTAAATATTTTTATTAGTCCTATAATAAATACATTGTTATAATTTTTCAAATTATGCTGTTTGTCATTAATTGAAAATTATAACCATTATCTACACATTTTTATAAATAAATGTAGTCACAATTACACTTGATTTATATGCTAATATTGATGTGTGGACATGATCTGATACAATAAAATCCATTTGACATTTTTAGCACATCAAGAATAAATCACTTGCAAATTGTTGAGATTGATAATTTTTTAGAACAGTAATCAATATATTCTATTAAGAACCCTGAGATAAGTGATTGATTAAAAAAATACAAAATGATAGTAAGAAAAAACTTGATAGTTTTATTAAATATATAACACATGATGTTTTATTACAACATATTCATCCATTATATATATAGGGTTATACATTTTGTATAAAGTTATGGTAATACCTTGAGATTATATTATTAAGGTTTATGAGAATACCGTGAGACATTACTGACATTACTATAATTAGAATCATAGCTATGCAAAACAGATTTTATTTGTTTATTATTAATAATAATGTTGATGGAGTAAATAATTCTTTATAGATCTTAAGCTATACATATATGTTTTTTAAGACATTCTCCTTTTACATATAATTACTAAAACATTATATGTGACTATAGTTCTAGCCCCTCCCCCTCTTCGTGTGAGCATTATTTGGACAGTTATATATATATATATATATTCAAATTTTAGTCTTGAATTACACAATTAGAACTTAATAACTGATTAATATTGATTACTGTAATGATAATACACATGAAAATACTTTTAGTGCGTTAAAGGTCTGCCCTCACATATGTATGTAAGTGGATTATTCTCCAGAACATGAGGGGTCAGAATGACTAATAGTCACTATGGGTAGGATGACAACCTTGACACTAACATGAACTTTAAACATTCCAGCATCAGATTTTCAATGAAATGGATGGTTGAAGAATTGTGCATTGGGGTAGTTTAATGCCTGTCCATTAAAGTATGAAGATTGGCTATCTTAATATAAAAGTGAGCACTGATTGTAGATGTGTGTGGAGATAGGAATTTGGACCAACTGATGATTATTGGTTTAGCATGAAATACTTTATATTGGTGATTATTTATCTTTTCAACATGTGTGAGATCAGGTGGGTCAGCAATATGAGATGGCCTGGAGAGTTGACGGTTGTGTGAAAGTCTGCTTTTGAACCCCTATATATTACATTATATATGTGCAGGTGTGTGCAAGCTTGTACAGTGTATTAAATTAAAATATTGTTTGTATTTTTAAAACATTTTCTGTGTTTGTCTACTATAACTAACGGACAAAATGGAAAAATAAAAGCAGATTAATATCGATGTAAATAGAAATTGGAAGTGAATTGATAATAAAAATAGTGAAAATCTAAAGTGCTAATCATGTAGTTGTTAATTTAATAAAAGACATTGACATAATATCAAATGTTACAACATATTATTGCTAATATCAAGAACATTAACAAAATAGCATACTTCAGCTTTTTGTCCAGCTTCATATATATTTATAAGTTTTGTGTTCTTATTTTGATTTTAGTTTTCTTTTAAAATGTTCTCAACTTTATTAGTTTTTACACCATGAAAATCATTATTTTTAATCATGAATCAGAAAAATGAAGTCAATGGTGATTTGTATTATCATATATATAAAAAAGTATCAATTCCAGAAGACAAAGCTGTAATTCACCAGTAATTTAATTTCTGAATACTAAATCACTGATCTATCTATTTTAAATTAATGATATGCTACAATTTTCCAGATTGTGGGAAATATTAATAGATTAAATGGTCTTTATTGTTACAACATAGAACAAATAGCAAATTTGGCTAACGGGGGTTAACAAAAAAATGGCAGAAAGTAGTATCATTGACTTGGAATATTTATGAAAAGGTCAAATAATTGTTTGCAGAATATTTTGCTTATGTCTCTAAGGAACTAATTGTCAGAAAAATACAGTGTACTAGATTAAGAAAAAAGACTATATATATATATATATATTAGGATATGAAACTTGTTTAAGAAAAAAGACTATATATATATATATATATTAGGATATGAAACTTGTTTGCATTTTAATTTTGTGATTTTATTTAATTTTAATTTTTGCTTTTAAAAATTGAATTTTGTTTTTTTTTTTAAATTTAAGTCTAATTAAAGAATATGTATAGAGCTTATTAATTTTATGTGCATTTTTACATTTATAATATTTGTTTATCCACCTTAAATAATTGTTATGAATGGTAATTTCGGTTCAGACCATGCGCTTGAGACATATCTCCACTAAAAATTACAAACATCATCTGTATAAAACTTAATTATTTATTTATAATAAAATACATTGCTTAGCTATATATTTTAAAAGATGACAGTTCAGAATGTATTGAAGACATTACAGTATTCTCAGTACATCGGTAAGATTCGTATAATTTCATATACAGATATATAAATAAAATAAAATGTCCATTATAGAATAATTATTATAATAAAATTATACATATATATTGAAGTGGTAAATATGTAGTACATATTTAACTTCATTGCCTGATGATATTAAAAACCTTTAAAGTAAGGTTTGAACCAATATATATATATATATATATATATATATATATATATATATATATATATATATATATATATATATATATATATATATATATATATATACTGTAGCCCTTGGATTTGTCCAAGACTCTATTTTTTTAAGTTAACTATGAAAGAGAAGGTTCAATTCAAATTTTCCTCATAATTTATATATTTTTTTCCTTTAATAAGAAAAATTTCAGCCAAGACCAAGTTTGAACCCATATTTATAAGGATTGCATATGTTTGACTTGGTAAGCAGTCTGAAAATTTATTATTAAGATATTTCTAACCAAAAGATTATTTTATTTTAATTTATGGGTTAAGTTAATCTTAAAAATATATTTAGAAAAGCAAGATTTATAGATTTGTTGATAGGTTAACTGAGAAAAGGGAGGAGATGCATGACTATTAAAACTATGTTGGATAGTGATGGTGAATAGTCATTATTTTATACTAAGTTAGAAATAAATAGTTCATGAGAGTAAATAAAAAATAATAATAATATAGTTATAATAATTAAGGATTATAATTAAGGATTAAAGTATTAAAGGTTAATTAAAAAAATTATATACCTGTGATGTGTGTGTATACAATCTAATTATGTATCTTAATTGTAAAATTCACAATTAATAATCATTCCTTGTCATGTTGTAAAGCAACTTTAAATAAGAAATTAAATCATTTTAATAAGTTTAAGATTAGCAGCCAAATTTAATTCAAAGTCTGAGTTTGAAACTGGGCTGCAAAATATATTTTGTTTCATTATTTAATGGAAAAGTAAAAGAGGGAAGAAACTGTTTTGTTATGTACTTTTAGTGTAGGTTTCATGGTGTTATATTACTCAGTCAATTATCAGAAAATTTAAATGATATAGGTTTCACCAAGGAATTTAAGTGTGCAATTTACTATGATGGTCTGTGAAATGTCAAAAATTAATTGGTAATTATAGCTGTTGAATTTTAAAATTAATTGTTGGTCTTATGTTAAAATACAGATTGGAATTTGACATGGTTTTTTCTAAAGAGCAAAAGGTTAAAGATTAACCAGAAAAAGGAAACAAGTCAATTAATTAAGAAAAGAGAATGACCAGATGACCATGGCATTTTTCTGTAAAGTCTCTGTGTTAGCAGAACTTTCTGTTTGAAAGTTTTTGTTTCATTGACTTAGAGAAAAACTATGCTATAAAATTTAAAAATCGTTTATTATTACTTTTTGTCTCTTAATAATAACTTTGCTCAATTTAACATTGTATTAAGAAAAGACAATGTTGTATTGAATAAATTGTAAGTTGGCACACATTTTTAACCTCCAGAAGTTAACTAGTGGTCATGGTTGGATCAAAAAATGGTAAAAAAAAAGTTAAACCACAGAAATTAAACTTTAAGTTTGATATTGTCTATATATGCATTCAATTTAAATATAAAATAAATCTAAAGATAGAAAAAGACAATCGGAAATGGACTTATATTGTGAAAAATTTAAACGAATGCTATTTAACTTTAATCTGCATAAACTTAAAATTGAGGAACTTATTTCAACAATATACAAATTGTATATATGATGTCAGAGGAATCAAACACAATCAAAAGAACTTGTTGCTACAAAGACGTATGTGCTCTTATAAACCGATTAAGAAGGAACGGAAAAAGGAAAAATGGAAATCAGGAACTTGGAGGAAACTTGCTAAAGAACTTTATATAAGTATAATTTTTTTTTTATTATTCACTATAATGTATGTAGGACATTTAATATAAAAAAAAAAAGAAAAAGAGAATTTCTTTCTTTGTGTTTGAGTATGTATATCCATTTTAAAATTAATTCATGCTATAATTATAATAGTGTTATTTTGGGGGTAGGTGATATTGATATCAGATGATTTTATATATGTTTATTTAAATGTTTTTGCTATTATTGTCATTTTGGGGGTAGGTGAAATTGATATCATTTCGTTCTGATATGCCTTATTTAAAATGTTTTGCAAACAATTTTAAAAAAAGAAACACTTAGAGATATTATTATTAGTATCAGAAGTTATTGTCAAATGCTTAGACTTATAAATAAATTGCTTGTCTATTGAGCTACAACATCATCATTTTCTTATAAAAGTGCATGCAAATAGTTTTCAGAATTTTATACGCATTCCTTATTGTTTATTATTATTGTTATCATAGATGTAAGCCAGAAACAAGCTGATTTATGCTTGTAAAATTTATGGGTTCATATTCCAGTGCACTAGTTACCAAGAATATTAAAGAGATGAAAGTTTTACTTGTATAATTTGATGTTTTGACATGTATGTATGTGGATAGACAAAAATATCCACAAAGCCAGTGAAGACTAGCTGACTAAGATATGTATGCTATATTCATAAAGTATTTGAACACAGTGGAAGAGTTTTCCCACTTGATTATTCTCTACACTGTAAGAAGGTTTCTTTATTATTAGCCAGAGGTACCAGGTACACCTAAGTTTTCTGTATGACTAGAGATAAAAATCTTATCATATCTCAACCTTAGTAAAAAGGTTCTCTCTTATTCAGGTCACTGCCTGCATCATATTAATGTTTGATATTCCTTACGTGTGTATGAGGGATAGCCATGATAAGCATTATTATAAGTATCGGATACCAGGTCGCAAACTCAATTTAATGTCAGAATGAATGCAGATAATGTATGTGTGATTAGTGTATTTGAATATTGTTTTATAGATTTAATTTGTCATTTGAGCCAAAAATGATAAAGTTGATAAATGTGAAATTAAGGGTTAAATAAAACTTACAAATGTTTAAGCGTAGGCGTAAGCAATGGGTATATGAAATTATTTAATAAATATTTACATAGACAGCTGAGAACTTCGCTGGAAAGGTAATCTTGTTAAAATATTATTATGACATAAGAACATGAGTATAGAGTGTGTGCACTATGATGATGATTAATATAGATGCCGATTTATTTGCAATGACTTATTCTCACTATTCTTAAGATATCTCTGTTGTAAAGATTGGGGCAAAAGAATGTTTGATCAGGATGATAAGATAAGATAAATAAATTTACGAGGGAATATTAATTTTAGATTTGTTAAATAAAATTATTAAATTTAATTAGGGAAAAAATTAGCTCTAAAACAACTCAGTAATAAAAGAGAAAGCATTGAACACGGGAAGAAATTTGTATCCACTATATTTAAGTTAAAATGAAAGTGTAAATATAATGTATATATTTTTGTATTAAATTGTAGTTTGTCAAATAAAATTTGTTATTTGTTTTAAATAAAGTTTGTGTATGTCTCAATGTTTTTGTGGGTTATTATTATCTAGATATTTCCAATCCAATCATACATCAATATATTATCATTAATAATTGAATTTTCATGTACGTAAATAATATACGGTAAAATTGTTTAAAATGGTTAATTTCAGATACTTAGAATTACCAAATAATTTAATATCGTTGAAGTATAAACCATGAATAGAGATAGTATTGAGTGATAGCGAGTGCGGAGGGTGGGCATAAAATCCTTTCTCCATCCATTGTATTCAAACCCTTCTCTGGACACCCTTCTTTATAATTTGGTTGTAATTGTGAATAGATTTATAATGTATTTATAAAAAATTTAATAGGCTTAAAATATTGCAAGCTTTGATGTAAATAGATATTAAACTGCATTAAAGACAACTGAGATCACTGTGTAGGCGATCAAGAGAGGAGTGTTTATCACCAATAATCTGTCGCAGCTCGTTCGATTTCCACACCTAATTATTTTAAAAACCCTGAGAAGTGATTATAATGAGAGAAATGAGCTAGCAAAATGTAAATTTTAATAGTCAATTAAATAATAGTGTTATAGACATATGGGTGTGAAGTTGATGGAGGGGTGGATCAGGAAGGTGGAGATGGATATAGAACTTTGTAATTAGAATAAAATTTAATTGTAGCTTTAATCAAAGTGAATGGGAGTGTGCTGAGAATAACCAAGAATTCCTATAGATATTAATATTGTCAATTTTAATGCATTCTCAGTGTTCTCTAAATCGATTATGTATTAACCCATTCATGAAATATTATTACTAAGGGGATTGAATTGAGATTTAACCTTTATATTTTATTAAAGTTGAAATTTGGCACCCTGGCAATTAAAATTATAGATTTTCTGTACCATCATCATCATCATCCTAGTCGGCTTTAGAAATAGTGTCAGCTGGGAATGATGAAGCATCCATCGATCCATCCTTAAAATGTTATAATTGGCATGCATCTGAACTGCAAGTTTTAAATGCCATATAGATTTAAATATAGTACAATCAATCCATAATATGAATGTGCGACCATTTGGATAAAAAATTATCATTGGTTAGAATAAAGTTATAATTAGCTTAAACTATCCAATAATATATGTGATATTTGTAAACTCTCCCAATTGTTTTAGTTCTATTTAAAATCCAGTGTGGATGACCGATTGAGAGATTGCAAAATGCATTTCATGTTAATTTAAGGAGTTTTTATAAAATTAACAAAATAAAGAATAACTTGTCATTTGTTAGAATTGATTTTTATTTAGTTACAATTGGCTTGTAACGTGGTCACACGAAGGAGATTATACATTATACTTGAGAAATTATTTACTTAATTTATATATCGCATATTTAATTGATACTCAAGAAATTCATCTTTCGTTAATTTATATTTAAGGAAATTTTGAACGTTAGAATATATATATATATATGGTCATCCACGAATGTTAAGCACACACATACACATGTGATTTCCACCCTGTTTATTCAAAACAGATATGTTCTAACCAATAGTATTATTATTTTAACTTAATTAGATCTTATTTCAAAGCTTGTAAATTCCTTCACTTAGGTAAACGTGTATGTACGTATAGTATTATAAATACAAAAATTAATATGATTAATGTAAAGCTAAAGCAATGCCAGAAAGTTCCTGAAAGTATTATTGCAATTTTAAAAAGTTAAAATTTCATTCTTATTTAATTATTTCGACAGTCTCAAGTTAACAAAATCATATTCTTAAAGCTATTTCCAATTTTAGAAATATGTTTAAATGATGCTTTCTGGAAGGTATCTGTTTATATTTTTCAATATTACCAAATTTTAAGTATAGGAGGCGTAAGAGTTCTAGGAATGTGCAAAATGAGTTCAGGTCACTCATTCACTTGTGGTCAATGGAGAGTGAAAACAAAATCAATTCCGAGTATAGGAGAAAATTTGCCTATCTGATCTTACATCGCCTTTGTATTGCCTTAATGTCATGCCATTGCCACTTGAGAACTGTTCTGTTTAATTGTGAAAGAACAATTGGAAGATGCCTAGTGCTATTTTGTTTATATTGTGTTTTGCTGACAATGCTTTCACATCTAAACTTCATATACTTGTTTTAAATGGCCTCCATAACGTCTAAAGGTAATCTGTTTTACTGATGAATGAACTCTTAATTTTCCTCATTTCATTTCTAAATTTTATTTATATTAATGATGTGATATTTTATCTATCTGATAATTGTCTATAAGCTCAGTTATTGTAATTGTTAAGTTTTATGATTTTCTCTCTAGAGTTTTTAAAATCTCGTTCTGTAAAACATTAGCACAGAATTATATATTTTAAAACTGTCATTACCTCAAATTTTACACTTTAATTATGTATTTTCTCGTGGCAAAACTTACTTTAACTATGTATTTTATTCAGTTAATTTTAGTATGCTAATATTTCAATCTAGCAAACTTGTAGCATTTTAGCTACTATCCTGATATTTTGAGTTGTTTAAATAGTTGAATATAAAATTTCTTATTGAATGCAGTTCACTCGGTTGAATATTTAAGAATACATGCTTAATGATGGATTGGTAAAATCAACATATTATGGAATATGATAAACATTTTGTTGTTAATGCTATTGATTTAAAATGCATTTTATGTTCTCTAAATAAATCTGATTATTAATCTATTTAATAATTATTTATTTGTTTTTATGCCATTGAGTGTTATAACTTGCTTATAATATACCATCATTTGTAAATACTTAGGACTGTCAAATAAGAGAAATAATATTTCCCACTTTTATATTTGACATCCTAATTAGCCAAGGTTATACATATGTCGTCATTGAACGGGTTAATATTTTGTCATGGTGTTATGCAGGATATTATTACTTTAGTTGAAGTTTGAATTAGTGTATCAGTCATTTAAGACGTAAGCCATATTTTCACTGCTTACTCATGATAGCATTTTAAATAATTTGTATTTTGCTTTATCAAACTTATTCTCCAGAGATCCTGGATTTTCTCTATACAATTTGTTCAAGAATGAGGCTTGGTAGCACCAACCTCAGGAAAAACATTAGATTGTTAAGGATCTGCATGGGATCAACAAGTTCAAACAATAGCATCCTTATCACTCATCTCTTTGAATACAGCTTTGTTTAAAATACAAGTGGACTTTATATATGATAAAGCCTTTCAGTCCAGAGATGGACATGTATTTCATTTCTAACACTATCATTGTAGTCAGTACTGCGAGTTCTCTTTTTTATGTATAATTTCATATTATCTATAAGACATGGTGCAGTGATGTTTGTAAACCATTCTCTTGATAATTAATAGAATATTTTAGGATTGGCACAGTAAAGCTTACTTAATCTAACCCAATTTCAAATTTGTACAGGTCCAAATATGCTCATAAATGATGGAGTTATTAAGCCAAACTGTTCAGTAAATTATGTAAGTGAATGCTTTTCCTGTCAGTTAATAAATAATGATAATGCTAAGAAAATAATTTCTTTTAAATGTCTCAAGTGATGTAACTGTTATGTCAAGAGTAAACCTCTATTTGGAGTTTAATTTGTAAATGTCTTTTCATCATTACTTTAAAGTAATGATTGTGGCCTCTGTTGGTTTGTCATAGTGTTAACAGCATTAATCTTATGTTATTTGTAGCTCATTAGCATACTAAGTCAGTTACCTATATGCAAATTATTAACCACATAAAATATGTGCTATGTTTCTGATGTAACTTAAAATTGCTTATGTTCATTAAATTATTATGCGTTGAGAATTACTCACGAATTTGTGTCTTATTGAATCTCACTAATTGAATCTCATTTGTTCATTATAATAATACTATTATTAGAAGTTATAACCAATTACTTTAAATGACATTTATCCCTGGGTTGTTTTGTCCTTGCTCATTGTGGATGGATATTACATTATTATTCATGGGTTTTTTTGCAATGCTAGCTCTTTGCCATTCATTTTAATTTATGGATATTTTTTACACTTGAGGTATCTGATTGAGCCAAGATTTTATATTCTTTATTTATAATAATTACCCTGTATATCTCATGTCTCTCCGCTGTGTCTGCGGGACTAAAGTGAATAAAATTTATCTGTTATCATCAGAAGTGTTGTTCATAATGTTATAGTTTAAGAGAAGAGTTAAATATGGTAGAATTCATGATTGCTCCTGACCGGTGTATCTCTGGCACGAACGGATTTAGGGTACTTTTGCTTAGATTCTAAACCTTGTTAAATGAGTACAATTCTGACCTGTACAATATATATTTTTAAAAATATCTAATCAATTATTTGATATATTAATTAGTAGATACATAATCTATATTCCTTGTTTATTAATCAGTCTGAATATGTATGTGTGGGCATTGCAGATTATTTAATTTTCATTTAATTATTATTATTTTATTTTTTTTTGCAAAATTATTTCGGTTTATCGAAGTATAAGAATTCATCAATATCTTCGCGTTATTGTTTATAGTTATAACTACTAGTCGGTATAAACTTTCATTAAATTTATTTTTAGAAAACTTCTTTATTTTCTACACTTGATAGAACATATAATGTCAACAGATTTCAATTCAAACGACATGGCAAATACGAATTACCACTATTATTACTTTGTGCTATTTGAAACTGTCGTTTTTATTACATTATTTTGTACAGGCAATTTTTCTGAAGAAGCAAAATCCTTTCAAAGTTATCATTAGTTTTCTACTAGACAATACATTCTGTTGTTGAAAACAAAATAGAATACATAATAAGATCAGAAGAGTGAAAAGAATATATATTTTTCATTTTTAAAATTATATATAAATACTCTATACTTTTTTAAAAACAGTAATAAGTGCATATATTTGCATTAAATAATTTGTCTAAAGTAGATCTAAATGTCTACAGGCAACTTTTTATTATCAGTTGTATTGGTATATGGTTCAATAAAGTGATACAATGGGGGACACCAAGAGCTCAAGACCAACATTGTTACTTCCAGTGATATTCCCAATTATTATTATTATTATTATTATTATTATTATTATTATTATTATTATTATTATTATTATTATTATTATTATTATTATTATTATTATTATTATTATTATTATTATTATTATCATCATCATCATTATCATCATCATTAGTAGTAGTAGTAGTAGTATTTTGAACCTAATGTCCTAGCTCCTCACTGATGAGAGCCATAGCTCGAAACCGGTCTGGGGATGGGGACCATCATAGATAAAGGCTTCAGGTATTTTCTCTTGTAGCATTTATCATAAAAAAATAAAAAAATAAGCTTGTTTAGAGCTATTAGCAGGCTCTTTATATATTACATATTGATAATACAAGCTATATAGGTCATGTGAAATATGACTGATTATTATTATTATTATTATTATTATTATTATTATTATTATTATTATTATTATTATTATTATTATTATTATTATTATTATTATTATTATTATTATTATTATTATTATTATTATTATTATTATTATTATTTGTGTAATATTGAACCTGGTCTGATGATAGAAGGTTTATTCTTGCTCAATTTAAATATATTGACTGTATTTAAATCATTTTTACATAATGTTAAAACACAGGAACGGAACAGCCCTTCAAGAATAGAGGAGAATATTACTGATAGCAGAGCCATCAATGATATCCATGGCCATATCGAGATATGCAAAGCATAACATGATCACATTTTCAGACCATGTCATGCCTCAACTGCTAGATTTAAACTCCTACCATACAAGAACTTTCTTGGTTTTGAAGGTTAATCTCAGGCACCAGCTAACCACAGGTTATATAGTTAGCATGCCCGAATAACAGATACACAATCAAGTGCTTGAAATACTCTTTCTCATGGTTCAGCACATTTCTTAACACATAAAAATAACTATATTAATTTACTGGTGGTACTGTGATAAGAGAGAAAGAGAAAATAGGCAAAATAACAATTAAAGCAAACAACAATATTTAATTATTTACACACACATATATATTTCATACAATATAAAATAATGCAATAACTTTTACATAAAAAATTTTAAATGATTAATTTAGGTTATAATTATAATAGTTTGTTAATTAATATTCATTTCATTTAAAATAATGTGTATACACAGCTATTTGAATATATATATATTCACCCAGGTTTTTATTTTGTGTATATTGTCTTATGGTTTTGATTTCCATTTGGTTTTGCTTTCCAACTGGTTGGTCTTTTGTTCCTCCATCAATGACTTCATGGCTTTCCATCTAGGTTTATGTCCAATAATGAGAGAGAAGGGATATACAACAACTTTTACTTTACAATCTCGGCATTGATTTCAGGTCCTGATTCAGTCAGGAAAGTTGATAGCTGAGGGTTTGGGACACGAAGTCCTGTCAGACAATTCTATGGCTTATGCAGCCTATCCATTAATGTTGTCAACAACAGTAATGATGAGGCTTACTACTGCATGCACAATTTCCAAATATTTTGCATTCTTTAGAAAGAACTCAAACTCTGGACTAATAAATGCAGACCAGACTGAAGAACAATAACTGACATGTAACATTAATATCTTAACAAGTAATTAGAAGCTTATTATAATTATTATGTTAGTTTTATGTAACAATTATATTAATTCAGAAATTATATTTGAAGTAATTCAATAATTTATAAAGATACAAATATAATAATTACTTTCGATAGAAAAGATAATTACAATCAAATATCTGCACAGTATTTTAAACTACTATTTGTTGAATGAACATTATATTAACTTAGCATTTAATTATAAAGATTAAAATCTTATTAAATTATAGAGTTGGAAGTAGTATATATTAAAACTGATATTTGAAATCTATTAAATAGGGTGATTTATTTTAATTATAAAGTTTGTTGGTGTGGATCATAAATTTGTTTAAATACTATGTTTTAATATTGATATTTGATGACAATAAAGCATTAATTATCTTTCATATATTTTGATAATTATAGATTAATGTTTAACTATTTAGTTTTATTAGATTGAAGAACAGTTGGCTGTGATTTGTTAATTGTTTTTAAATAAGCATCAAGTAGCAATCTATCCTTTATTTTATTAATGTTTATGATTGAGTATTGTAAATTTTAAAGTCATTTAATAGGATGATTGTACTTTATAGTATTATAAGTTGGTAAACATGAAGAGATATTTTAAATTAGTTGATTTTGTATTATATTATTGTTTAATATAAAGTATTTTCATTATTTACAATGTAATATTATGAATTTATAGGCTTGTTGAAGCAAATGTTTTATATGGCTGTAAAAGATAGATTAGCATGCATAAATGTATAGCTAATAAGTATTTTACTTTATTGTAATTGACTTATTTAATAAGAATATAATGATATTAGTAGGATGGGATTGCTAAATTCATATTACTTTTATTTTATTTAATTATAATTAAAGATCAATTATTGAGTTATACTTTATTTAGATATCATTGGCATTTTAAGTATGTAGGTTATGTTAAATTATTTCTTTTTTTTATTTTATAACTCATTTTGTTCTAAATGACTGCAAAATTCATAGGGAATATTAAACTTATTTTTACCCATTCATGAATTATTTTTAAACACATTTAATGTTCACCTTTTAGTATAAGCTTATATTGTTATAAACATAGTTGATTCACTAGGAACATTTTTGCCATTAATTTTATTCTATTACAAGTGGTTTATTTAATAGGTACAGATTGTTATTTATAAGATAATGATATTTATTTTTTATTACTGTATCTTTAATCTGTTGCAAATAATGTTCATATTTTAAGAGAATTTGAAATAATGAGGTCATTGTCATTATTTTATTTTATTAAAATTATGTCCAAATACGTTGTTTGATAAAAGGTTGAATCAAGTGTTAGATTGTTATTCATTGTTTGTCATTCACCCTGGCTTAGTTTATAATTTTCATTATGTTACATATGATGCTACAATTCAGGGGTATTATCAAATTAGGATTGTTCATTCTTGTTTCCTGTTTGATTCTATTATAAATGGTGATAAATAATTATGGTATAACAAAGTTATATCACCATCATATTTTCTTTCATCGCAAATGGAGTTCAACTTTAGGACATATATTTTAGCTGGTACAAATGCCAACAAATTTGGGGGGCTATTAAATAAAAGATTAACATTACATTTTATTCTGTTACAAATGATCTAACAATTCAGAGGGCATTATTAAATTATGAACATTTTTTATGACCATTTTTTTTACTCTGTTACAAATGTTATTCAATGTAGAGTTCAATTAAAAAGTATAAAATAGAGATCAGTCTCATATATATCTTCAGAGGAATATAAAATTACATCATGTATATTGTAATAATATTTTATAGGCAATCGTAATTTATTCAAATTTATAAAAATAAATTGTTTGAATAGTAGTTGAAGAAATATTTTTTTATACTTAAAAAAAGTGAATTTTATTATTATTGTCCTTCTTTTGCAAATTTTTTCGTTAACTTGAAGATTGAATGCATAAAAATTTTATATTAGAATGAAAAATAATTTAATGTATTTTTATAATTTGTTTGGTTAAATATAGGAAAATATTTTTTTTCTATAATAATGTAAGCAAATACTGAAACAAATTGTGAAGAAACATCGTCACAACCTGGAAGTGTTATTCAATAAATGTTTAGGAAAATGATGGAAAAGATAGAGGTTCAAAGTAAATAATTGAGAAAAATTAATAATAAGATTGATATTCATTATAAAAATGTAAAAACATAAATAATGTTTTATTATTAAATGAGCAGATTAGATATTCAAAATAAATTATTTAGAGAAGCAAAATTAGAAAATCATAGGATATCAAAACAAATTTTTTAAGTAAGCAATAAATATGGTTGAAAACTTTAAAAAGGAAGAGATTGATTTTTTTGATGTTGTAGTAGAAATAAAGTATAGAAAAAAGTTGAAACACTTAAATAGATAACTTTCAAATATTAAATCATTACAAGAAAGTGAAAGTGTAATGACCAAATATAATTTTAAAAAATGCAAATAAAGTATTATGAGAAAATAAAATTATTTTCAAAGAAATTGGGAAATCAGAAAATGAATTGTCTGATAATATAGATTATAAACTTGGAACACAAATTTATATTAAAAAAAAAACATACATTATAGAGTAAATGAACGATAAAAATAATTATTGAAAGAGTCACAGTTGTAATAAAGAAAGAAAAAAATATATCTATAAAAGAAATTAATTAAGTAATCACTCCAGGACAAAAATGTATAGTAATGTAATAGCAAAGGAGAAAGAGAATCAACCAATATGAAATAAATTAAACATTCATTTCATGAGAAAAGTCATAGTAAGGGTGACTATGTAATAGAGAATAATATGGCCAGTGAAGTTTATTTGTTATATTATTCACAAATGTTGAGAATAGTTGAAAAATACATGTAATGAAGGGAAGCTTAATTTCAATGTAATACTGTGAAAAGTTTGGATGAGTTTAGATCCTTGAAAATCTTTGATTTGATTAATAAATTAATGAGTATTATATTACTGTTGGGACTTAGGATTTGAATAAACATGTCTTATTTATTAATAAAAGTATAATATGTCGTACAGTACTATACTTTTAAAAAAACATTGCTTTAGGGTTTGAATTTGAAACCTATGTTAGTTGGTGATAATATGACTGCATGTATTTAAAATACGATGTGAAATCTTTATTTACTATTTTGATTAAATTAAGATATAACCTAGTAATAAAAAGTGATTTATAGAATGGCAGTATATTAGTATTATTTTTTGATTATTGTGAAAATATTTCCTACCATAACTAAATGGTCAATGGTAAAAATATAATATTATAGACAATAAATAGTATGGGATATTATAAAAAAAGAAAATAGTTTCTTAAACATTTGTGTTCATAACTCCTTATATTATTTATAAAGTATTAGGTAGTCCTAAAGAGAGTCATATTTTAAAATCATTTAAAGATGTGAGATATGTAAATGTTTGTATAGCACTGCAAATAAGATACATAATAAAGACATATAGCTAATAGGTATTAACTAGTAATATTTGGTCTTAAATAATTTTAGTAGGATTATTGAATAATTTTCTTTTATGATGAAAACTTCTGGAATATAAATTTATCTTCAAAATTGTTGAGTGAGTGTAATTTTAAAAACCATATTATATTGAAAAAATAAATTGAAAATATGTTATGTGAAATAAATTTTATTACTGATTTGTAGTATAATGGTAAGAATGATGAATTAGTTGATTTTTATATAAGAAATTTTAAACAAAATATGTAATATTGGTTATAATAAATTGAACCTTATGTTATTGATAAGAGATTACTAAAAAGGATAATGATATAAAGGGTTAGTTTCAAATTTATAATAAAACTTTAGCCATTATATTTGACAAGTTCCATGAAAAGTGGAAAAATATATAGATACAATTTTATTTTATGATACATAGTTTAGTAAAACAGAATGCAATCCAATTTTTGATAGTAATAATATCTTTGGTATAGTTATTTATTAGAGATATACAATAAAATAATAGAAATATATTAAAAAGATGGAAATAAAAGAATAAACATGTTTTGTCTTATTTTAATCGAAATACTGATGGAGTATTCAAGAATCATTATGGTTAAACTGTAAAACACTATTAAAAATTAAATGAAAAAAGAGAAAAGGATAGATATGTGTATATTTTTTAGTGAAAATGGTTCAGTGGCATTATAAATAATAATATGCATGTAAAAATACGATAGTAGGGACCTCTACAGGTCTAAATCACAAGCTTATGCTTTGGAAGAAAAGAGGAGCGTAAGCTTGTGGTTAAGACCCGTAGAGTTCCCTACTATCACACTTTTTACATGCACATTCTTGAGGTTACAGCTTTAGTAAATATTACTTACATAATCAATGTGCTTTAAATAAATTTATTATAAATAATAGTAAAGTTACTATTGTTAGTTAATTTTTTTTGGCAGTAGAAAAAAAATGTTGTGCCAAAAGAAATTTAAAATGAAATTAAATATGGATGAAATATCAATTATAATATTGTTTTCTTGTTTGAATTTAATAGTAAATATATTAACCTGGGGAAAATTATAATATGTTACTATGACAATAGTAATATTGAAATAGTAATATTTAAAAAATTGTAAATCGACTTTATTCATTAAAAAAATGAATGTGTAAATAATATTTTTTTTTTTCACTTTTGATTAACTTATTATTCTTTTATTATTATATGAGTTTTAGTTATTGCATTCACAATAAAGATTGTGAACATTATGCATGAACAATTGATGTCTTAAATATGCTTGTTATTTTTTGTAAAATATGTTATTGAAAAATTATGTGTAAAATATATATTTCCAGTGTAGTATTGTAAGCAAGTAGTACAAATTATTTTACTTTATGTTGGAATAAAATAATCTAATCTGTATTTTTTAAAATGTAAATATTTATTATGTGTAATAATTGTAAAATATTTTTGTTCTTTGTTATTATTGTTGTGTCATAAGATCTACTTTTGGAACACTGGATAAAATGTGACCACAGTGTTATAAATAAGTGTTACCTTTGTTCTTATGACATCAATTAAAAAGATTGTAAATAGAAATGAATGGTTTAAACTTTCTCTTTTTTGCATATTATTTTCAATAAAAGTGAACCTAAGTTTATTTATATATATATATATATATATATATATATATATAAACTTAGGTTCACTTAATTTATTTATATATATATAGAAGTAAGGGTACAATATATATATCATTTATGTTTCAATAATGGGATATAAATGCTAACAACATAAAAATGTATACAAAGGTTAATGTTATCTCCTGATATAGTTTTGTGAGGTTGATGAATTATTTTAAAACATGATATAAATTGTTTTCTTTTGATTTGAATCATCATGATTAGAAACTATCGTTTGTTCACTTATAATATCTTCAAATTTAATATCTGCTAAATGAAAAAAAAAAGATTTAGATATTTAGAAAATATCAAAATTAAGAGAAATGTATTTCAAGTTGGATAAATTTATATGATAGTTTTACCTTTTCTCAAGTAATAGAACATTATTAAATTATAATTAAAGAAATAAACATTGGAACTGTGGTATTACTTTCATCTATCATATTGGAGCATGATTAAATATGGCATTTACTAAAACGTATTATTATTATCATTATTTTTTGATATATAATGGTATATTATTCATTGATATTAATAAGACGTATTTCATATCCATGAAATATATTTCAAAGTGGAACAATTTTAATATTCATTACAAAATATTATCTTATTATTCATTGATTATAAGTTAATTATGGATTTATGTCTTATAAATATTAAAAACATAAAACAACTAAATCATAGCAAGTACTTATTTTTTTATATTTTATTGAAATTATGAGAATTAATAGGTAGACACACATATATTATATTTTTATTTCATTATTTTTTAATAAAAAATAGAATTGTGATTGACTCTTATATTTTAAAAAAGTATACATGTATTACAACATGTTTTTTGTTAGATGGAGAGACATATTTCAGATTAAGTATTTTTATAGCTGAAGTCCAATGTATAATCACTTATTTAATTAAAAATTAAATTTCAACAGCAAACATATTGCATATTAATTAATTATCAATACTGTGTTAAATAAATTTGTTTGAATTATTAATATATATATAAATATAGTAATAATAATATATATATATATATATATATATATATATATATATTTATTATTATTACTATTTTCTGGCAGTGAGAGAAAAATCCAATTCATCAGCTATTTGTTGTCATATAAAATTAACAAATCATGACATCAATTTTGAAAAAAAAAACAAATATTTTAGCAAAAAAATGAACAATATGACCAGAGATTGCTAAGAGAAGCTATAGAGATTTTTAAAAGGCCCAAGAGCATAAATGAAAGGTGTGAATTAAAGAAGATTAACAACATTTGGAAGAAGCTATTGGAAGAGAAAATAAATTTTAAAACTTCTCAACCAATAGAATTTAAATTTGAGGAGAAAGAAAACGATAAAAACGATTTTAAATCTCACAGGCATTCTTATGATTTGAGAAAGAGGACGCTCTGAGGAAGGTACTTGATATTGTACTGAAACGACTTTCATTACACGGAATATCCTGCAAATAGTAATAATAATGACATCTTTTATCCGTGAAAATATTAGAATTAATATATATATATATATATATATATATATATATATATATATATATATATATATAATATATATATATATATATATATATATATATATATATATATATACTAGAATAAAACTACAAAAATTTTTAAATGCCTATATAAAATTGAAGATTAATATCCTTTGCTATAAACCAGCTTACAGCATATTCTGTTATCTTGATACTACTCAAGATGGCAGGATATGTTTGAAACTGATTTATACTTCTTATAACAATATTTTCTTACTTCTTATAACATTATTTTTATATAAATTAATTATTATCAACATTCTCATAGCAAGAAATATGTGGAATAGTTAATAGATCTCCAAAAGATATATGTCTTTATGTGATTTCATTTTATAAATCAAAAAGATCACTCACAATATTGATTATATGACAATTATCTACAGGTGTGTAACCGTTATTGACTAGGTGTACGTAAAAACTATTCATACATCAGGAAAAAATAGTATATTGCAACATTAAACTTTCATAACTTCATCGATATAAATATATAAATAGATGGATAGATAAATAAAAAGAGATAGAGAGAGATGAATAAATAAATGTGTGAATCAGTAAGAAAACAGGTGAATTAATAGATATATCAATAGACAGTATGTATTGGTCAGATTTACTAATGGATCATCAATATCAAAATACATGGGTAATCTACATACTATCTTTCATTGTATGTGTATGTAAAAACTATTCCTACATCAGAAAAGATAGAATGTTGTAACATTGGATTTTCATACCTATATTAATATATATAAATAGATAAATAAATAAATCAAAATGGATAGAGAGAAATGGATAGATGAATAAATAAATATGTGTATCAATAAGAAGAGTGACAAATTGACAGATAAATCAATAGATAATATGTATTAGGCAGGTGTATACATGGTTATATATAGGGTATTACTCATGTAGGAAGTCATTTAAATAAATATATAGATGTAAAAACATATTATACAAAGTAGAGGGTGACAGATATAGCTAGCTAGCCAGCTAGATTGAAACATATAGATGGATAGATAGATAAATATTTGCATATAGATAGATAGATAGATAGATAGATAGATAGATAGATAGATAGATAGATAGATAGATAGATAGATAGATAGATAGATAGATAGATAGATAGATAGATAGATAGATAGATAGATAGATAGATAGATAGATAGATAGATAGATAGATAGATAGATAGATAGATAGATAGATAGATAGATAGATAGATAGATAGATAGATAGATAGATAGATAGATAGATAGATAGATAGATAGATAGATAGATAGATAGATAGATAGATAGATAGATAGATAGATAGATAGATAGATAGATAGATAGTCAGTGTGAAACACCATTAAAAATTTCACTACAACATGAAATATATTCTCCTTTATAAAAGAATATTGAAAAGTAACTTTTCATGAACAATCTTGATAACTAATGAGTGGACACGATTTCATTTCCATCAGTGTTCTAATTTTTAGCTAACATTTAATGAGTGTCCAATTAACAACCGATATTAAATGGCAAAATAAATGGACTAAGCTACTTAGGACTAAAAATATCCTAATTTACAACTTCTAAAAATTACAACAGATTTTAGATTTGACAGGTGAAATGATAACAACTACTTCAGTAAAATTTTATATTTAATATGTTTTAAATTTATTGTTAAAAAGTAACGAAAAAAAATTGAATGAATAATTATATTTTTAGAATAATTTAAATTATTTATTTTATTAAAGTAAAAAAAAAGTACAAATGTCTCTCAAAATAATAAAAGGATTATTATTATTTTATAAATTCATTAATTAATTTTTGCAATCATTTTTGCTAAAAAACTGAATGCTTAAAATATGTAATCATGGTGCTTTGTTAACATTTTTCTTTTAGATATTTAATTCACTCAATAATTGCTTCTTTATACTTGAAACAATTAGCTTATTTATTAAACAAATGTATCTGGCAGTTGGTGGGATTTTAAGTGGCAATATTCATTATGTAATAAAAACTGCATTATTTTTTTAAAAAAATACAAAATTCCATGATAATAATGACGTTTATAAAGCATAAATTGATTTTTTTTTTTTTTTTAAATCCAAGATATTAAACAATCCTTGCTTTGGCAATAAAAAAGTTTTTAAATACTTTGTTATATTATTATCCGAAATTAAATTATTTTTTAATAAAGAAATAAACATTAAGATGTCGGGAGACTTAATCTGTATCTTATTTGTCTGATATATATAGATTTTATTTTGTCAATTGACTTCCTTTCTATTTTCCGTTTATGAATGCTAACTCACTATTATATTCACTAATTTCATATAGTAATGATTTGGAACAGATTTGAGCTGGTTTTAATATTATCGTTAATATATATTTATATACATGATGTTCGTCTACCTGCCGTTATTAATTTAATTTCAAATGTTTATCTATCTATAAAATTAAATCTAATATATATAAAATACATATTTTGCGGGTTCATCCGTGTTAAAAATTTTTAATATTAATATACTGACCTTTCGACTTGGTCACACAAGCCATCCACAGAATTATAAAAGGTAGAAAGACGGTTGTAGAGGCGCTACAATCACTGATTTGAATAAAATGTTAAAATTCCACCAATAGCAAAAAATGTTAAATTTAGGAATGTTTTTTAAAAAAATCTTTCCAAATAGGAGGAAGTTTGCATGTATCATCTCGCTTATTGATACAATCTGGCCTTTTAAGTATCTCAGTGGCTTCTCTAATTTTGCATTGGTAGAGATTATCACATCTGGATATGATCCTGGTACTAGAAAAATCAATTTTATGACCTGAATCTATAGTATGGAGTGAGAGTGCTGATGATGATGATGAGTGTTGTTTAACTGCATTAGCATGCTCATCTCTCCTAACACTGATGCGACGATTACTCATATCTATGTAAGAAGCTTTACAATTTTTACATGAGGTTTGATAGACACCATGAGATTCAAGAGGGATTGAATCCTTAGGCTTGGTTATTATATTGCTGATCTTTTGATGAGCAGAAAATGCTGTATCTATATTATAGCATTTTAATATATGTCCGATACTGTCTGTAGTTCCTTTTACATATGGAACACAAATCCTAGTAGCTGATTTATCATCTTTTTGTTTCCTATTTTGTCTATTTTGGGCTTGAAATAAGGCTTTTTTTATAAATTTGTAATTATAACTATTTGCTAATAAAACACTATTAATATGATTTATTTCTTCTTTCAGATGTGTCTCATCTGAAAGGTTAATTGCTCTATTTAAAAGAGTTTTGGCTACAGAAACTATCTGCATTGGGTGATGATGAGAATGGAAATGCAAATATATATCTGTGTGTGTATCCTTTCTGTAAATAGAAAAAGATAAACTATTTGGTGTTCTGATGACTAGAACATCAAGAAAAGGGAGTTTTCCATCAGACTCTGTCTCCATTGTAAATTTAATATGAGGATGCATATTATTTAAATGTAAGAAAAAATCATCTAATTTATTTTTTCCATGTTGCCATATGACAAAATGTCATCTATGTATCTGAGCCAAATGAGAGGTTTTAAAGATGATGATTCTAAAGCACGAGTTTCTATATACTCCATGAATAAATCAGCTATTACTTCTAAGATAGGTGAGCCCGTAGGAGTACCAAAAACTTGTCTGTAATGCTGTGCATTGTATACAAAATATGTCTTTAAGAGACAATGTTTAATTAAAGCAATAATATGGTCTGGTAAATTGCAATGTTGTGAGATTATATTTATATCTTCATCAATTGGAATGTTTGTAAACAAAGACACGACATCAAAACTGACCAGAACGTCATTAGCATTAATTTTTAAACTTTTTAAAACAGAAATAAAATGAAGAGAGTTTTTAATATATGATTTAATAGATGGGATTGTAGGTTTAATGAAATCTGATAAGTATCTGGCTAAAATATGAGTTGGAGAACCTATTGCACTTACTATTGGACAAAGGGGGTTATCTGCTTTGTGAATTTTTGGAAGTCCATAAAATTTTGAACAGACACAATATTTTTCATGAGGGATTATTTTATTTTTTATCTCTGTTTCAATAGGTGATTTATTAATAATAGCTTTTGTTGTTTTTTTCAAATACGTAGTATGATCTCTTTTTGATAGTTTATAAGTTTTATCATTAAGCAGATCTAAAATTTTATTATGGTAAATGTCATGATCCATTACAACTGTGGCATTACCTTTATCATCAGGAAGTACAACAATTGATTTGTCCGAGTTTATATTATTTAATGCTTGTCTTTCTTTCTTTGAAATATTATTTTTAGGAAGCTTAGCTTTTTTAAAAATATTACAAACCTCAGCTTTAGCCAAATCAGCCAATGTAGAATCAATTTTATCGAGAGCTGATTCAACATTACAAACAATTTTCTCAAAAGGTATCCGGGAAGGTGTTAAAGGAAAATTGAAACCTTTTTCTAAAACCAAAATTTCATCTGTAGAGAGGGCTTTCCTAGATAAATTATCAACGGTTTTTTTTATTTGGATACATAATTTTTGGGAATTGTGTTCTAATTAGCATTTGCAATTTTTTCTTTTGCTTTGCTGTTACAAATTCCGAATCTTTAAACGATCTAAAACTTGCAATATGATAAAAACTAGTCCACAGTAAAGGATGTATTTTATTACTAAGGAATAAACATAAATGTAGCAATACTTTATCAATTTTGTCTAAATTTTTCTGAGTTTATTTAATAAAAGAGTTTAAAATAATATTGCTAGTTTTCCTTAGAATTTTACTAACATTATAATTGTTCTTGTGAAATACAATTTTACAGCAAGTGGGTATAACATTGTGATTTTTGCATGCTAATAAAAAAGATAAATTACAAAGTAACTTATATTTTTTAATCCACGTTCTTTCAAATATACAAAGCTGTTTAAAAATTTCCTCCCCGTAGAGGTTAATAATGTTAAAATAAAGATTTGCATGGGTTAAATATATAAAATACATATTTTGTGGGTTCATCCATGTTAAAAACTTTTAATATTAATATACTGACATTTTGACTTGGTCACACACGCCATCCACAGAGTTATAAAAGGTAGAAAGATGGTTGTAGAGGCGCTACAATCACTAATTTGAATAAAATGTTAAAATTCCACCAATAGCAAAAAATGTTAAATTTAGGAATATAAATATATATATATATTGTACCCTTTTGTTTAGGTAAGGATGGATTATTTAGATCAATTTACTGGAAATTTTTGAATTTCAAAGCTAAGTAAGGGAATGATGTATGTTATGTGTGGATGATTTTTAAATAATTTAGTTAGGGTAAGAAAAATAATTGCTGTGTAATATTGTGTTAGTATTTGAAAGAAAACAGTTAACTTAAAATCATTATAAGATTGTATGGTTGGGAAAACTGGCCATAGTAAATACTGATTAATAAGTCTTGTAAATAAATGTTTAAAGTAAATTTTAAAAGTAATAATGTAAAGTTAAATAAATTCACTATTTAACAATAATAATTGTATTTTAATTTTACTTCAAAAAAATCATTTAATTAAAGTGATAATATTGGAGACAAGTGAATAGTCGATTTTATAATTTTAAAAGAATTATTTTAAATTTTGCTATAATATTATTTTTATGTATTATTTTATAAATTAAATCATTTATTTTATTATCAGTTAAATTATTAGTGTGTCATGTATTTTTGTAAATCACGTGATGTGTAGATATTTACACGTGTGCTTGAATAGTTTTTCTAGTAAAGTTCAAAACTATTTTAAAAATCTAATATAAGTTTTAAAAAATAGTAGATTTGTTCATCCCAGAATAAAATAATATTAAGTGTTATAAATATTAAGGTAGGTCTTTAAAATGAATGAAATAAGTAAAAGTAGATTTTTATTTTGTTTTATAAATAATTATGTTTTAAAAAAAAACTAAAAGTAATAATAAATATTATGATATGATTTTAAATGTTATTTTGAGGATTTTTATTGATTTTAATAAAGTATAAAAAATAACTGGTAATTGAATAATATAATATTTTGAAATATTTGATGAGTCATCATTTATTTTTTTAATTTTAATACAGTGTTTCTGTAATAAGTTGGCAGAGCATTTTTGAAATTGACCAATCAAATGTGTAGTTTGGGTAGGTATAAAACAGGTGGACAGGGATTTCAAGGTCATGATTATACCATCACTATTGTTACCACAACTTCGGTCAATTAAGTGTACAAGTAATAGTCAATTTTATTTATTTTAAAATTCTAAAAGTACAGTAATTTGTTTTTATAAGGTCATAATATAGAGATGTGTGGCTAAAAATTAAGTAATTCCTTACTTGCTAATTTATTGAACTTAATTTTAACGTCAAACTAAACATGAAGAAATCATCAGTGAGTTTAAATTTATAGATAACAATGTTGAATTATTATTTTTTCTATTAGGCACATAACTTTGCCTTTGTTAATCGGTCATGTTAAATTACTAGTAAATTTAATAAATGGAACTTCATGGAGGAGATATAGAAAAATTTTTCAGAAATGGAAAGTAAAAGATATGAAATGCTTTTTATTCAGAAAGCTTATTTAAAAATAAGATAGTAAAGTGTTTTTTTTTTAAAAAAAACCTTTAAATTTGATCAAACAATTATTTTAAGATGCTAAGATATTTCTTTATGAAGAAATATTGAAAATCAATTTTAAAACTGTGATATTTTTTTTGAAAGATATAAAATAAAGATTAGTAGCAAAAATGATTTATATCATATTGAAAAATCTTTAAAAAAAGGTAATTAATGTATGCTGGACATACAAAGGGTTTTCCGTAAATTATTTATGGAAAATATTTTAAACCACATAATAAAGGTTAATTTGAAACGCCCATTGATGCTGTATCAGAAAACTTGAACATCAGGAAATATGGATAAAAGTTACAAGAAATTGGAAATTATTTTAGCGCAAAATATCAAAAGTACTTTTAACACTATATTCACATAGCAATGGAATTCATGAATTATTTAAATTTTTGGAGACAAATTAATAATTACTTAAATCAATCCGGATATTGTGAAGTAACTTACCTTAGTTAGTGTGGAACAATCATCTTGAATTTTTTGTGTTATAACGTGAAATATCAGAGCATTCATAGTTTTGGCATCAGAAGTGTGATCAACAACGTTGTACCAGGAGTAAAAAAAGACATTCTCTTTAATAAACTTTTGAAGGAGTTTTTTTTAGTAAATATTGTTTTAAATTTATTTTTTTACTAACTTTCATATTTATGCTTATTCATAGAATAGAAATAGGGTAGGAACATAGAACATTAAATTATTTACTAACATAGTGATTAAATTATTATTGTAAAAAAATTCTTTAATAATTTTAAAAAAAAAACTTAATGCATTTAAAAAGTGTGATAATGTGGAATAAATGATAATTAAAATGTTTTATTTTGTTCATGATCCAGAAACATCAACTAAGTAATTGTCAGCAGAGATTACTTATGGTAACAATGTAAAAATATTGATGTTTTTATAATGTATTTTATTATTTTGTGTGGATGTATGAGGACGGATATAAAACACAATGGATACACATAGTTTATCATTTGTTTAGTCATTTTAAAGAATATGCATCATTTTATTGATACTATAAGGACATTTAAACATAAGGGAAATATAAGTATATGATTGTATTATAACTGAACTTAGAGTTTATTTTAAGTGATTAAGGTATTAAAATATGACATTAATACTGATTGTTTATACTTAGGTTTGAAAGTTACCAAAGAATGAAATAATCTTGTCTTATCAGTCATTTAGATTGCTATTTTTAAACATGAATTTATTTATTGTTATAGAAATGTGGGACTGAATTTAGCGATGTAAAGTGATAGATATCTAATGATAAAAGCTTAGTATTAGGTTAAATGAAACCAAGATAATATTTTATGTAGGGTTTATTTATATGGGCATAAGGGTAGACTATAGTGATAATTATACAAGTATAGATAACTTAGAACTATATATTGTATATATTCATGGCAGTGTTTGTTTTCTGTGTGTTAAAGTTTAATGTTCCATAGTTCTGAATAGATAGCCTGGACATTATATTCAGTAGTGGAGGTTATTAGACAAATAAGTCATACCTTATTTCTTATACACTGTTACCATGATGATTAGTTGATAAAGGTATTATTAAGCTAAAGTTATAGTTTATTCCATATACCTACTTGTTTATTTATTATAAAAATTTCTTGGATTACATCGTGAAAGATGGTATTTAAAAAACGAAATGATGAATAAAGTTTGGAAATACAGAATTGTTCTTGAAGTGGATATGATAAGTTATGTTTAGAGTAAAGATAAAAATAAATGTAAAGATTATAAGTTCATGATTTTATCAGTGAAATAATCATAAAACTTTTCATATTTAAAAATGATTTTTTTATTATTTATAAAAAATAAATAACTGATAATTAAAAGAGGGTTTATAAAGATATTATTTAATTATTAGGTATTTTTCAAAGACTTACTTATAATGCTTTTTTTTTTTTTTACAATTAAAGGGACAAAACTAAATCGTGTTTAATGAATATAATTAGTCATAAGTTTTGTAAAAGTGATTCTATGATAACACACCAATACATACATTATATTTGATATAGCAGTTTAGTTTAATTGTTATGCTATTAATTAAGGTCATTCACATCATTATTTAGTGAGGAATGACTATATAGAATAATAAAATTATATTTTTAAAAAGACTAAATAACAAAAATAAGTCCATATTGAAATAATTATCTTATATTTTTAAAACATATTGACTTAATGAAATTTAATAGATGTAATAAGATGCTATAATAACATTTTTGAAAATAATAGATATTTTAAGAAGAATGTTCTGTAGCCTATATTTTAGTTTCTTAATTTATTTTTGGAAAAGTACATAATTGTGAATAAACAAAATTCCTTAATATTGTAAATAATGTAAATAATTTTATTGTTAAGTTTGTTAATAAAATTTGTTAAACTTGTTTTATAAGTCTTGGTGTTTACTCAATTTCTTCACATCACAATTACATAATCACAGATAATTAAAATTAAAACATAATATTTGCACAATATAAATAGAGTTAATATTTAAGAGTTATATTGTTTATTGATATGATTTCTTATGCAAGAAATTTTATTTATTATATCATTATTCTGGTCATAGAATAACCACAAAATATTTACACAGAATTATATTATTAGTGATTGTCACATATTCTCAATTTATAAGATCATAGGATGCCTTATGGATAATAGAAGATTGCATTATATTATTATTTATTTGTTATACATGGTTAATACTTTAAGTATAAAAGATATGAGATTAAATTATAAATTGAAGATTAATAATATTATTTTATTAGTATTAGTAATAGTTAGATGTAGTTGGGAATGATATTAAATCTCTTATCATACTTAATTACAAAAGTTATAATTATTATAGAATTATTTTAAAGAACCTGAGATAATTTGAGCTAAATCATTTTAATAAAGATATTCAGATTAATTTATTAAGAGTCATTTATTTAATTATTTTTTATTAAAGTCATAGGAGTACTATAGATTTATTGTTTAAAAGTAATAAGAGAGAAGATGCTATTCTTATGCCATTGAGGTGATATCCTGTGGGATATTGGCTTAATGTATTCGTTTTGCCACTTGTAAACTCACTTTATAGTCTCATGATTTTATTACATATTTAAGAGACAGAAAAATATTATTATTTGTAACATATAGTATTAAAGAATATAGTTATTATTGATTAGATACATTTTAAATGAACATAATTATTTATCTGAGCTAGATCAATTTGTTGTTATTACATAATTCCTGGAAGTGAGGGTACAATATATATATATATATATATATAATTAATATATATATATATATATATATATATATATATATATATATATTAATTCTAATATTTTCACGGATAAAAAATGTCATATTATTATCACTATTTGTGGGATATTCCGTGTAGTGAAAAAGCTAAATGCTGATGTTTCAGTACAATATCAAGTACCTTCCTCAGAGCATCCTCTTTCTCAAATCATAAGAATGCATGTGAGATTTAAAAACGTTTTTATCATTTTCTTTCTCCTCATAATTAAATTCTATTGGTTGAGAAGTTTTAAAATTTATTTTCTCTTCCAATAGCTTCTTCCAAATGTTGTTAATCTTCTTTAAAACTTCTCAACCAATATAATTTAATTATGAGAAGAAAGAAAATGATAAAAATGGTTTTAAATCTCACGTGCATTCTTATGATTTGAGAAAGAGGATGCTCTGAGGAAGGTACTTGATATTGTACTGAAATGTCAGCATTTAGCTTTTTTACTACACGGAATATCCCGCAAATAGTAATAATATATATATATATATATATATATACAAATTGTGAAGATCATGACTCAATTTTCAACTCTAATAGGCAATCGAATTTAATTATTATTAAAACAGGCAAAAATCTTAAAATTAATATAATATTTTAAAAAAGTAGATTTTGATACTATTATAAAAAAAAAATATCCAAAAAACAATCAATAATTTTATATATCCTATAAAAGTAAATATTCCTTAAAATGTGATTATAAAATAACTACGACAAATCAGAAAACGGCATTGAAGAATTTACACTGTGTTATTTAGTAATAAAACTGCATTGACTCTGTGAAAAAGTTATCTTTGGAATTATTTAAAGCTAATAAAAAATTATATATAATTTCCATATTAAGTTTATCATTTCCACTAACAAACATGATAGTTTCTTCCATAAATTTAAAAAGTAAATACTTTAGAATATCAAAGTGTCAATAAAATTCCATTTTGACAAAACTCAAGAATCTATGTATGTCAACTAAATAGTTATATTAGTGTTAGAGTTAAAAAGTATCAAAATGTATTCAATCAAAAATTTTTGTAATCAATTTTTACATCACATTTTTAAAGAAATTGAGCGCACACCCAACTTTCATGATACTAAAATAACAGCTAAGTTGGAAATGATGATTAAAAAACTATGAAGGATTTTATTAAAATGTTGAAAATGTGAGGTGGTTTAAACAAATGTTATGAAGCACAATAGATTCCAGTTTTATTGGAGGCTACTTATTTTTTCTTTTTTTTAATAAACATTAAAATCAATCAATTGTAAAACAGAATGAACTAAAATTTTAGTTAACTACATCAGTGTCAACCCTACCCATAAAATTTTTGAATAAACTCTAGTGATTGTAATTTTTAATATAACTCCATATTTGACATATTTTGTGTGTGCAATTAAATATTTTAATATATATTACATACTTCATTTATATAATACATGATAAATATTTAAATCTTCTAATAAGTGTAATAAAATATTTAAAATTAATATTTTAAAACTGTGAAAATAAGTATCTAACTGAAAATCTTACCAATAACAAAGAAACACATTGTTATTGTTTAATTGACTTAAATAACCAAGATAATTGGTTTAATTTTAAAAGTAACTGTCAAATGTTATTTATTCGATATTATGAAAAAATGTGTATGAAATTTGATAAAAAAATTAACTTTTTGTATTATAAGAGCCTTAAAAGTTAATCTCAAGATAATTATATTAATTTATCAAATATGGATCTCAATTTTCAACAAAAACATATATTAAATCTTGGTGCAAAATATGTTGGCAGTCAGTGGGAAGACAGTGATCTAGAATTGAAATCTTTAGTTGAAAATTCCTTAAGCAGAATTAAATCTGATTTAAAAGTTTGTAATGATTTAGTAAAAAAAGTAAAAGAAAAAAATTTTAATTATAAAACGGATTACGATTTGAATGTACAAATATATAAATTTAAAAAATTTACATCTGTGAATAATTTAATTTGTATAAAAGAGGACAAAGGCCTTAGAATGTATTTGTTATTAAAATCTAATTATGAAGACAAAGTAATTACTCAAATGAAGAATCTTAACTTTATAAAAGTTGATAAAGTAAATATAAAAAATTTATGTATTCAATTTATTAATAACATTTTAAAAAAGCCAAAAATAAAGTGATTGATAATAGTACTTATTATAAAATTTACACTTCTGCTGCAATATGTCCTAAGATTTTTTCAAATATAAAACTGCATAAAGAAAATGAACCATTGCATTTAATGTTTGATTTTGGAGGGCATTTTATTATGAAATTTGTTGTTTAATTGAGAAAATGCTACAATAAATTTTTGGTTTTGGTAAATATACAATATGTTCTTCATTTGATTTTGTTAATAAAATCCATACCATTAAGATCGATGTTAATGATGTTATATGTACTCTAGATGTTAGTGAAATGTATGGATCAATTGATCGATTGGCATCTATCAAAATTATTTCTAACACATTAAGTTTAAAAAATGTTAACATGAAAATAATAAAGTTTATAATTGAAACATTAAATTTTATTGATAAAAATATGTATGCAGTTCTTAATAAGAATTTTTATAAAATGTGCAATGGATGGCCCATGAGATTACCTATGGTTGCTCAAATATGTAATTTTGTAATTTTTACATATGAAGAAAATATTTTGAAAAAGGAATATTATCAAAAAAAATATTATTGCATATTTTTGATATGTTGATGATGTTTTTGAATGTGGTAAACCTAATACAATTAATGAGTTGTTTAAGGAATTAAATTGTTTGAAAGGCCTAAGATGGATAAAAACAGATGAAGATTTAACGTGCGTTCAGTTTCTTGATCTTAAAATATCTAGAAATCAATGCATGCTGGTTTACTGTATGTCCATTAAACCAATAGTAAAAAACGTTATATTCTATATATATCAAAAGTGCCAATGTCACACAAAATGGCAGGTTTAAAGTCCTTCTTATTTAGAAATAATAGTCATTGCAAATATTTATCAGATAAAGGCAAAAATATTAAAATATATTCAAATGAATTGTTAAATGTTGGCTGCAGTTATCATCACATATATAATGTTATTAGAGATTTTAATACAAAATATAAAAATAAAAATTTTAATAATAATATTGATTTCCTGGCTAATAAAAATATGGATATCAATATCATATATTTCAAATTATCAAGTAAAGTTTATAAGGAAAATTTATAAAGATATATGTGATATTGCATTTTATACACCTCCTACATTAAAAAATTAATAAATAACTCAAAAAGATCAAACCTCATTTATAAATAAAAATTGTGTTATTTATAAATGGAAATGTATGTGTGGCAGTGGATATATAGCTGAATTTAGATGTACATTGTAAAAAAGAATTAAAGAACACTTGCTATTATTAAAATGTGTTCAGAAATCAAAACAAAATTGCATAGTAGATAATAATATTTCAGCCTCTGTTTTTATGACCGTAATAAATTATGTATTTATGGTTTTGTCTTCAATTTTAACAGTGTAAAAATATTGCAAATAGAAAAAAATAACAATAAAAGAAAAATAAAGGAAGCTATGCTAATATACAAATATAAACATGATTTAATTAACAGGCAAGAAGCAAACGTTAAGATCATGGAATTGTGGGAAAGTTAGCATTTCAAAGCTTTAGTTGACACAGATTACTGGAATAATTGAAAGTGCTCCTAAAGGGATAAAATATTTTTTAATTATTTCGTTACTGTATTTACAAATATTCAGTTTTATATATATACATATTTACAAATATTCAGTTTTATATATATACATACATGATAAAAGATATCATTTAATGATAATGGGCAGTTCTAAACAAAATGAATTAATTGTCTTTGACACTAGATAAGCTTCAAGTATGAGTCTTATGAATATTAAACAATAGATAAATCGATAACAGCAAACAAATACCAGCCAAATTAATTTGGTAATAATTGTGTTTATTATGCTATTCATATGTTGAATTTTTGGAACTGCATCAGAGATTTCTAGAAGTTAAATTTGCATTTTTGCCCTCTGCTGGAAATTTTGTTATGCTTTCTTTTTACAGCTTTAAAAATGTATGTTTTACAAATGTTTGTTTTTTAATATTTTATATACAAAGAAATTAAAAGATGGTAGGAAAAAATTAAATATGTGCAGCTTCAAAGTATCTCAAACTCCACAATGATTGGTAAACTTTATATATTTTGTGATGTATTTGCAATGTGTTTAAATTAAAACGCAAAAATTTTTTCTTATACTAACAAATAAATGAAATGTATATAACATTTGTCTATAAATTGAGATTTATAATCAGTGTGATATACAACTTATGTATATAAGATTTATGATTAGAATACAAAATAATTATATTTGTCAATGGCCTTTGACATCTTTATTTTTAATATTAGTGACATAAAAAAAGATCTATATTATATGATATACTAACATATCCATATCACATGTAAACTACAATAGATATAAAACTTAATACTTTATGAAAACTAACATGTTTCAAAAGACAATGACCAACTAAATCACAACTTATATTTGTAATATTTATTTCAAAACAAACTTTAAAACAAATATTAAAAAAATAATAAATTTACTTAAAAGAATTAATAATAATAAAAAAAAAAGAATTGATCAATTTAAGTACCCCATACAGTTCACTGGATATTTGAAGTGTTTTTGTCTAGGCCTTTCTGTAATAGTTGAAATAGATTTAAAAGAAAAATACATAATTATTGACAAACATGTGAGTATATAACACATACTTTCTGCTTAAGCAATAAATTCCTAGCATTTCCTTTATATTATCCATGTTGAAAAAATAGCTGTAGAAATAAATTGATTTGGTCATTTAATTTACAATTATTAAAAGAATCTTAAAAGTTAAAATAACTCTTTATTTTGAAGATTGCTTATAAATGTTTTCTTGGTAATAATTTGTGTATTTTTATTAGATCTTGACCATGACATAAGATAAGCAAAGGGTTCAAGATTCTGGATAGTAAATCTTTTGTTTTAGCCTGTCATTTTAATGCTATAGGTCAATCCAGTAGTTGTAGAATTTATGCCAAAAGGAAATTTGCAGAAGTCTAAAGTAAAAGTTTTGCTTTCTTTTTTTCAATGGTGATTTTTTTTTCATTTGTTGTCATAGGAATTTCTTCCTATTGTTGAAACCTCCACACACTAACTAAAATTTTTCATTCGGACAATTGTTGATTTTTTAAGTATAAAAAATACTACTAATAATAAATATTGCATAGAAAATCAGTTTTGCAGTCTACAAAAATAAATAAATAACAAACATTATGATTACATCCTAAACAATTGCCAAATAGAAATACAATCTAAATATATTCAGCAATTTATATGACACTTATTTATATATAATATTTATATTCACATATAAATACAAATTATATATCATCATTGCCATTTAAATTTTACAATCACGAATAAAGTCACATACTGAAATAAAAATAAACTAAATAATGATAACAACAACAGCTGAGCTACCTATATAGAAATCCCTACATCAAAGCTAAATTAAATGGCACTTTGGCACTTTCATGGAAAGGTTGGATGTTTCCATCCTTTATATATATATATATATATATATGTGTGTGTGTGTGTGTTCCCTTTTAATTATAACTAGCTTAAAATATAATCACTATACATGTATTTAGAATATTATATATATATATAGACAAACTTCAACTATAAAATAATTATACAAGGTATTCAAACTGACAAGTTACTTATCTTTAATTTAAAACTTTTAGTTCAAAATCAAATCAAACAAATATATTATTACTAGATGACATAATTTGATTTTACAGTTGTCAGTCTGAATAAGTATGTTTGTAGATTCGTGATAATTTTGATTATAATTTAAAATATTCACTTTTGTAAAGCTTGAAAATATTCTAAAATATATTGATTGTAATAAAACGAGATGTAAGAGAGAAAAGTCAAATAACAAAATGCTTCAATTTCAATGTGATAAAATTATCATAATGTGATTGTGCCACATATAGTGTTTTTAATTATATATAAATATAAATTTATACAATTGTAATGGGAATAAAATACATGTCCACAGAGTAGTATAAATTGAATTTTATTTATGTAATGAGTTATCCATTCATCTTTTCAAATGAAATGGGATATTATTGAGATAATTTATATTTGAATAGAGCACATTCAAAATTCACTGTATATGAATGGATTCTGATGGTGGTGTGAACTGCTAATGAAATAAACACCCACTTAAGTTTAATATTTTTTTCTGTATTTGCATTTCAAAATTTCTGAGATAATTAATATGCATTTATAGTACATCATATCATATACTTGGTTTTGAAATTACTGATATTGAACTAATTCAAACCTTTTTACTTTTAAGATCATTAAATCAAGTTCTTTTAGATTGGTAGTTACATTTCTAGTTCTAATATCTAACCAGTAAAATGATGGATTAAAAGTACTATATATATATATATATATATATATATATATATATATATATATATATATATATATATATATATATATATATATATATATATAATAATAAAATATTTATAATGAATCAAATTTTGGGATATGGCAATATGAATATTTTTAAATATAAAACTGTATATAATATGTTAGCTAGAACATTCTGTATTTTTTCTAGTTTCTCAATACAGTTATTGATACTAGATCACAGAAAGCATAGATATTGTGATCAATGTTACACACAACAATATAACTTACTTAATGAAATATGTGAAACATACATTTTCATATACAAAAATGAGTCTAAAATGAGAGTAGTTTTTATTTATTAATTAATTACCAATAAATAAAACAATAAAAATAACATAATAAAAATAATGATTTAACTGCATTACAATCTAATTTTACTACTGCCTACAAATAGACATTACTTAGATATTTAAAATATTTTGGTATTGGTTAATATTACAGATGAGACAATGCGACCATGCTATAACAAAAAGAATATATATATATATATATGATAAACATAAACAAGTTAAAAATTTTTTAACCTGCCTATAGCTTTCATTTTATGATCACAGATGGAGCTCTACCAATAGCCCACTCAAGCTTGTCAATAAATGCTGAGAGATAATTTATTTTCGATTCTCTCTCAGCATTTTTTGACAAGCTTGAGTGGGCTATTGGTAGAGCTTCATCTGTGATCATATATATATATAATATACAAATCAATATATATATCAAAATACAGTACAATTTATATAAATTATATTTTTTAGAAGTACTTTCGACTATACACTTTGTAGTCTTTATCAACTATATAACGTTGAATAATCAAAACGTGACAACCCTTAACAATACCCATAATTCAATTCAGATTTCCCACAATTCTGTTATCTTAAGATTTGATGACTGGCAATTCATTAAAATTTGACGATTTCTTGAAATCAACATAGCCTCTTTTATTTTACGTTTATTATGACAATGTTCAATTTGAATAATTTTCATATTTTTATAATCAAATTTAAATCCATATTGACAAGATTTATTATGATCAAATATAACAGATGATGAAGGTTTATTTACATCTGTTCCATATTGATTCTTTTTTTGAATTCTATTATATAAAAGCATATGTTCTTTTATTCTCTTCTCAAATGTACACTTAGATTCAACAATGTATTGTACGCTGCATCCACATATCAATCTATATATAATAGAATTTTGATTAAACTTTGAATTTTGAATTTTAGAATTATTAATTAGAATTTTTATATAAACGTGTAAAAAATAAAAATAATGGTGATTTAATATCTTCTTCAGTTTTCTTCCATCATGAAAAAACATGTAAATATAAATTTAAATTTAATTTTGAAAATGTTAAAATTCTTCACGAAGAGAGAAACCATAGTAAAAGAAAAATTAAAAAGGCAATTTTTATAAACAGGAATAAAACACAATTAATAAATCGACAAGCTTCTAACATTAAAATACGAGATTCGTGGAATTTGAATTGATGATGTTTGCTTCCGCTTTTAGTTTTTGAATTTAATGGCAGTTGAGGCAGGTTAGAAAGTAACCGAAAGTACTTCTGTGGATTTAAAGATTATTTGTAATTGTTTGTAAACCGTTAAAAATATTATTTCAATTATATATATATATATTATTTTGGGGGGAGGATGTTTATTATTTTGCATTACAATCCAATATTTCGATGGATTAACAACTGCCATTATCAATGTTAACTTTTGAAAGAAAAATCGTTAGATATCAAACAATAATGTATTTGACCTGCCAGGTTTCAGTCAAACTTATATTCTTTAAGACTGGGTTCTTGTGTTGAGAATTGCTGATCTTGTTAGTATGCATGAGACCATTTCAAATAGCTTCTACTGCCTCTGTCATATTTAATAGCCCTGATTATCTACAGTATAATTATCTAGTAGTTTGGATATGAAAACATAAACAAGACTTTATAGTAAGTGCATTATGTATAGGAATTTTAGGACATAAATTTGATATTTTTATTTTTAATTTTAGTAAATGTGTTCACACACACCTATATATATGAAAAACAAAAAAACAAGCTAAAAACTTGCTAACACTTGTATTTATGTCAACAGATGACGTTCTACCAAAAACACTGTCAAACATATGTTTACATAAACATCAAAGCAAGCATTCACTATCTCTAACTTTAATTCCACTTTCAGAGTTTGTGTTTAGATCTAGTTTCTTATTCCTGTCTTTTACTGATGATAGCAAATAGCTTGAAATCATGATCTGTTGTGGAATTAAAGTTAGAGATAGTGAATGCTTGCTCTGACATTTATGTAAACATATGCTTGACGGTGTTTTTGGTAGAACACCATCTGTTGACATAAATACAAGCGTTAGCAAGTTTTTAACTTGTTTTTTGTATTTCATAAATGTACCTTTGAGATCTTTCTAGCAATGATATATATTTCAGAGGCTTCTACTATGTGATGATGCTGAACTGATATCAGACCCATGTAGATTGCTATGCTGAGTTTGAAGACATTACATGTCTAAAAGTTTCACGCTTGCAAGCTGAATAGAAACTGTTTCATAAACACTCAGAGTTTGTGTTTAGATCTAGTTTCTTATTTCTGTCTTTTACTTATGATAGCAAATAGCTTGAAATCATGATCTGAAAGTGGAATTAAAGTTAGAGATAGTTAATGCTTGCTCTGACATTTATGTAAACATACGCTTGATGGTGTTTTTGGTAGAACACCATCTGTTGACATATATATATATATATATAAACACTTTTAAAAGATTATTTCTAGTATTATCAAATTAATTAAAAAGGGCAGAACTATTTAGCTGTGAAGACTGTCAATAAATAAATTATTCCCTCATGACATCTATAATAAAATGTTTTTTTTTATTTTTTTTTAATATTAACCCTTCAACATTCCACTAATATTCTGACATATTTCTATGTTCTCACTAGATTTAAGTTTTCAACTTTCAAATTGATATTAATCTATTATTATTCATTAGAATATAATAAAATTGACATCATTTGATACTTGTATTTGTTTAGAAATTAAAAAAAAAAAACCACACACTTCATTTTGGGAATTATTTTAAAAAATTGATTTTAATAAAAACATAACACTGTTACATTATCAAATTTCATGTGGAGCCAATTCAATTTGCAAAATGAATGAAATTGTCTTTGGGTGATGTTTGTTTTAAAAATTTAATAACTACTAAATATATCAATTTATACTTTAAAACTCTAATTTTTATGACATTACTAAATACATTAACAATCTGCTGAGAGACCTCAATTGTAGATAGCTGTGCATCTCACAACCATAATATATATTGTAACAATATTCAGAACAATATATCCTTTTAAATTTAAAAATATTACATTTTTGTAAAAAATAAATATGTAATAATATTTATTTAGATTTTTAATAATTATTATATAATTATGATACAAATATAATCATTAACTTTTCAAAAAGTCAAGTTTATAGACCATCATAATATTTTCTCAATCATTATAATATTTTCTCAAAGTAAACTCACAAAATTTGAAATCACAAAATATATAAAGTTTACCAATCATTGTGGAGTTTGAGATACTTTGAAACTGCACATATTTAATTTTTTCCTACAATCTTTTAATTTCTTTTTATATAAAATATTAAAAAATAAACATTCGTAAAACATACATTTTTAAAGCTGTAAAAAGAAAGCATAACAAAATTTCCAGCAGAGGGCAAAAATGCAAATTTAACTTCTAGAAATCTCTGATGCAGTTCCAACAATTCAACATATGAATAGCATAATAAACACAATTATTACCAAATTAATTTGGCTGGTATTTGTTTGCTGTTATTGATTTATCAATTGTTTAATATTCATAAGACTCATACTTGAAGCTTATCTAGTGTCAAAGGCAATTAATTCATTTTCTGTTTAGAACTGCCCATTATCATTAAGATATCTTTTATCATGAATATATAATATATATATATATATATATATATATATATATATACATATATATATATATATATATATATATATATATATATATATATATAACTGAATATTTGTAAATACAGTAACTAAATAATTAAAAAATATTTTATCCCTTTAGGAGCACTTTCAATTATTCCAGTAATCTGTGTCAACTAAAGCTTTGAAATGCTAACTTTCCCACAATTTCAAGATCTTAATGTTTGCTTCTTGCCTGTTAATTAAATCATGTTTATATTTGTATATTAGCATAACTTCCTTTATTTTTCTTTTATTGTTATTTTTTTCTATTTGCAATATTTTTACACTGTTAAAATTGAAGACAAAACCATAAATACATAATTTATTATGGTCATAAAAACAGATGCTGAAATATTATTATCTACTATGCAATTTTGTTTTGATTTCTGAGCACATTTTAATAATAGTAAATGTTCTTTAGTTCTTTTTTCCATCGTACATCTAGATTCACCTATATATCCACTGCCACACATACATTTCCATTTATAAATAACACAATTTTTATTTATAAATGAGGTTTGATCTTTGGAGTTACTTATTAATTTTTTAATGTAGGAGGTGTGTAAAATGCAATATTATGTATATCTTTATAAATTTTCCTTATAAACTTTACTTGATAATTTGAAATATATGATATTGATATCCATATTTTTATTAGCCAGAAAATCAATATTATTATTAAAATTTTTATTTTTATACTTTGTATTAAAATCTCTAATAACATTATATATGTGATGATAACTGTAGCAACATTTAACAATTCATTCGAATATATTTCAATATTTTTGCCTTTATCTGATGACTATTATTTAAGATCAAGAAACTGAATGCACATTAAATCTTCATCTGTTTTTATCCATCTTAAGCCTTTCAAACAATTTAATTCCTTAAACAACTCATTAATTGTATTTGGTTTACCACATACAAAAACATCATCAACATATCGAAAATATGCAATAATATTTTTTTGATATTATTCCGTTTTCAAAATATTTTCTTCATATGTAAAAATTATAAAATTACATATTTGAGCAGCCATAGATAATCTCATGGGCCATCCATTGCACATTTTATAAAAATCCTTATTAAGAACTGCATACATATTTTTATCAATAAAATTTAATGTTTCAATTACAAACTTTATTATTTTCACGTTAACATTTTTAAACTTAATGTGTTAAAAATAATTTTGATAGATGCCAATCGATCGATTGATCCATACATTTCACTAACATCTAGAGTATATATAACATCATTAACATCGATCTTAATGGTATGGATTTTTTTTTAAAAAATCAAATGAAGAACATATTGTATATTTACCAAAACCAAAAATTTCTTGTAGCATTCTCTCAATTAAACAACAAATTTCATAATAAAATACCCTCCAAAATCAATCATTAAATGCAATGGTTCATTTTCTTTATGCAGTTTTATATTTGAAAAAATCTTAGGACATATTGCAGCAGAAGTGTAAATTTTATAATAAGTACTATTATCAATCACTTTATTTTTGGCTTTTTTAAAATGTTATTAATAAATTGAATACATAAATTTTCTATTTTTACTTTATCAATTTTCATGAAGTTAAGATTCTTCATTTGAGTAATTACTTTGTCTTCATAATCAGATTTTAATAACAAACACATTCTAAGGCCTCTGTCCTCTTTTATACAAATTAAATTATTCACATATGTAAAATTTTAAATTTATGTAATTGTACATTCAAATCGTAATCCGTTTTATAATTAAATTTTTTTTCTTTTACTTTTTTTACTAAATCATTACAAACTTTTAAATCAGAATTAATTCTGCTTAAGGAATTTTCAACTGAAGATTTCAATTCTAGATTACTGTCTTCCCACTTACCACCAACATATTTTGCACCAAGATTTAATATATGTTTTTGTTGAAAATTGAGATCCATATTTGCCAAATTAATGTAATTATCTTGAGATTGACTTTTAAGGCTCTTATAATACAAAAAGTTAATTTTTTTTATCAAATTTCATACACATTTTTTCATAATATCGATTAAGTAACATTTGACAGTTACTTTTAAAATTAAACTGATTATCTCAGTTATTTAAGTCACATGTCCAATTACCCAATTACACTACATTACAAAAAATATAATTATCAAAAATATAATTACTAAAACACATATGTGTACATAAAAGTCCTTTTTTTCTCATAGTATATATATATTTACAAACAATCTAAAAAAAAATACAATAATAATAATAATAATCTCTTCCTTTTATTTCTAAAATTATAACTCTAAAGTTTCCAATAAACTAACAATGCCATCTATCTCCTTAACTGTTCTGAACCTTTAACCATGTTTACACATTTGTTTAAATTTTTGAATATACAAATTTTCATAACATTTTTTTTTTCATTGTAATTTTTAAAATATTTCATTACATTAATATTTTTTTTCACAATTTATTTTATGTCCAATATAAAACTATAATTTATAATTTTAAAAATAAAAGGGATTATTGTCAGAGGTTTTTTTAAATATTATTTGCAAATATATACATATTATGAGGCAACATATGCACATATATGTATTTTACTAATGATGTTTAATGTATGTACAGTAACAATTATATTTACTGTCACTTAATGTAAATAATACTCATAGCGGTAGTTTCTGTAGAGTCATTGCGGTAGTTGTGTAAAAAAGAATCATCTTGAAAAGATTTCATTAACGAATGAAAGCCATATTTATATATTAAATATTGTTTTTTTTTATTTGTACTAAATTGTCTATTTCATTTTGGTTTTAATTTGATTATTTTTACTTTTATATATAGACGACAATATTGTAAACAAATTTTAATATTAAAAATTGACATTTATAGTACTTATTACCATTATATTGTTTTAAAATGTTTCATTCTATGATTATGTGATTTTCATCAAGTAATTATTATATAAAATGTTTATATGATCTATCTAATTATAGAAGTTCAAAATACTCTCTTTAATAGTGATTAGAAGAAAACTTTTATTAAGTTAACTACTTTTTTGTTCTTATAATATTGATTTTTTTCAATCTTATGCATTATTGGCAAATATAAAATCTTCATAATGTTGAACATATAACAAATGGATTATTACTATGATCATTAAACTGGTATTAATCTAGATGAGCAATAGAAAAGAGTTTTGGTTTTTGGAGTCATCTGACTGTTATTTGAGTAAACTGAAAATATAAATGATTCAATATATTTTAAAGATACGTGTCTATTAAAACTATGGATGAGAAATAATATTCAATTATTTTTATTATAAAAAGGAATAGATGAGATTTATATTAAAGAATATATTATGTTTGTTAAAATTTTGCAACAGTTAAATAACAATCTACTATATTAAATAAATTATAAGCAAGCATTTGAAATTTTTTCTTAATAAATCATCTTATAGCAATCTTAAGGAATTATACTTTTTGATTGTTTGAAACAGATGGTATCCAAAAACACAAACTTTTTTTCTGCCTATCTATTGTTATTTATCTAACTTATATTTTGATATTCCAATAATATTTAACCTCTTTAGATTAATATGATTTTAATACTAAAGTTAACAAAATGAAATTCTTTCACATAGCCTTTATTAAAAAGATAATAATTTTATAAGAATATTTTGAAAATATTTAGTACATTTGTAATTTTCATTTTTCAAAAGACTCTCAAATTCATTTTCCTTGTGTAAATAGTTATAATAAAATGAAACTAGAGCAGAACCATCAGCAAGTATTAATCACTATGTTAATGTTAACAAGTCACTAACATAATACATTGTCATATTTATTATTTTCTTTTAATATATATATATATATATATATATATATATATATATATATATATATATATATATATATATATATATATATATATATATATATATATATATATATATATTGTAATGGAATGTCCATAACCACTAATCAATTAATTAATTGAGCTAACATGTGGCAATAGTATACTTCACAACGACCAATCAAATAATCAAGCCACATGTTGCAAGGTGCCAAATGTAATTAAATGTCCAATCATCCTAAAGGTTGAGTGGTAAATGTAATGGAATGTGATATACATATGAAAAAAGATGAACTTGTCCTATTCATTATGAGCAAAATAACATGGACAATTCACTTCCATTATAATATATCTCAGGTTTTGATTTATTACTCCAATCATTTCCTCAGCTAGCTATATGTAAAATATACCTGCATATCAAAGAGTAATAACAAAGATACAATAAGTGGTTTACTCTCAGGGTTAATTTGATTATTCACTCAAATACATGTCGGAAGCATAAGGAATTTTGTTGAATTCAACCTATATTACAAAAAAAGATTATATGACTTACTATTCCAATTAATGATGACTTAAATGAATGATTAACAAAACACAATATTATCATTTAGTTGATCACAAATCTACAAAAACTAACTAATGACTTCTTGACTGAAAAAAGAAAATAAAAATATTGATCAATTTTAAATAAAAACACCAAGTCATTCCATATAAAACAAATTATATATGTTTTATTTTACATTGTGGTTAAATCTTTATCAAACAGCAGTAAATGTATGTGAACATGTAAAATTGGTTTTATTTTTTAAGTTTCAATTTTAGTTCAACATGAATTAAATGAAAAATGTATGCCGACATTTGTCAAAATGTAGAATTTATGTTTGCATAGAAATCATTCACTAGTTATCATATATAAAACATTAATAAAAAAAAAGATAAATTAAAATCAACTTACTTAATTAATAATTTAATACCATAGATGTGCTTCTCAAGGCTGGATTAAATTATAAAATAGTAACACAAAATCTCATCAGAATTCTTCCTCCATTATGCTATATAAATATTCATTTGTTTCATTTACATTAGACCATACTCATTTTTTATACTATGAAATTTTTTTTTTTTTTTTTATTTTTTTATATATCTTTTTCTTCTATTAAATCTAAATATATAAAAATATTTATATTTGTGTTTTTTTAAATTTTTATTTTTATTTATATATATATATATATATATATATATATATATATATATATATATATATATATATATATATATATATATATATATATATATTGTAACAGAACCCATACCTCTTACTAGATAGACTACACTACCGAATATATATCTACAATATAGCAAACATACCTGCCTATGTATTTATATTTAATTAAAATGGTTTGGACTTAAATATTGTTATTCAAAACTTCTGGATTCATTCTCATAACTGTAATATATTCCCAACATATATTTATAGACATCCGAAGAACTCCAAGTGCCAATCTTATACAAATATAAGAATTACACGAAGTGAATATATTACCAACAAGAACACTATCTTACGTAATGTGAGAGGGGGTTTGACCATAGGCTAGCTCAGTCTCATGGTCAGGTGGCATCACAGTCAGGAGTAGCTACAAATGGGGTTAAGAGCTTTTTTTTAATCACACATAAAAAATAAACAAATTAATAGACCTGCTAAGAAAATATCACAATAATATTTATTTTGAGTTTCGTTGTCAAATCAGTTTTATTAAAGACTTCTAAAGACCATTATTATTCTTTGATCTTTTAGATAAAAAGAAAAGAAAACAAATAATTCAACACTCTATTTTTTTATATTTAATATTATATAAATGTAATTAATAATCTTCATTTTGATATGCACAAATATGCCATTCTTACCAATAGATTTATTGCACATGAATCAAATAGTGAAGATCGATACTAAGAAAAGTTTGTTTCATGTGACCTCTGACAAAAATTATGTTATTTATGTCTGCAATTTAATAAAAAAATAAGAAAATTTCATTAAGTTAACTTAGATTGTCACATTCACTTATTATAAACAGTAATGATTTCTTTCTCATGAAAGAAAAGAAAAAAATCAGTTCTTAATGTTCTTTACCTGAATTTCCCTGGGGAATTAGTGGAAGAAGATTTATTTATTTTAAAGAGTTTCATTCATCACAGATATTAACAGATAATTCAATGCAAAGGTTCCCAATCTTCATGTTCATTTATGGCCATTGGTTAATGAGGTTCAGCTTGGTTCCATGCTGGGAATTATGTTTATTCCGAGGCATCTTGATGTTATTAGGCAAGACAGCCACAGTTGGTTGGAATTAGGGATTTGAATCCAACATGGTATGCTCTTACCCCAACATTTCTTTTGGATCCGCCATTATGTAAGAAAAAATATTAAAACATTTAATATTTTGGATTTACGATTTTACTGTTCACAGCTGTAACTCTGCAGAGCCAAGACCAATGTATTATTGGGTGACTCTCTTTTTATAGCTCCCTCCATTTGTTCTAGAAGTTTCTTTTGATTTCACTTCCTGTTTCCAATGCTGACTAAACAGATCTGGTTGACATGTGAAAACTTTTATCATAGCTTTTATTGTACATAAAAGAAGGTGAAATCTTATTTCTGCAAAAAACTTCTAGTTTTTTTTTTTAAACATGAACAAAAATCTCATTTCTCTTTTTTCAACTACTTAATTCATTCATACACACATTTAACAGATGCACATATACATTGTTTCAAAATGACAGAGTCCTTCCTCCGCGTTTATGTATTTGTAACAACCACCACATAATTATATATCTACATCTACATATATGTTTAAATACTGATTAATAATATTTTTTGTGACTGGGTTCGAAACCATTCTGTCACAATATATATAGTAACAGAAATGAATTTAGAATATATTGATAGATAGAGGAAATTATTAATTATTGTGATATGCTTACAATCTGTGATTTATATAATCTGTCATTTGTAACAGTATGAATAAATAAAGATGAATTGATAAAAGGGTTGATAAAAGGCTGTTACTTTATATCCGATTTCAATCTATATATTCATGAGTGATAAAATGATAGTTGCTATAATTCAATAACTAAACACTAAACAGGATATATGATATGCTCCAGCGGTTCATTATTTTTAACCAAGTAACATTAAATGATAAATGAATTCACTGTGTTAGCTAAAATACAATTTATAATTAAATAATAATGACGCTAACATATAAATAAGGATATATGCATACCATGCTCTATTTGGGTGTATATTTTTAATTAATTAAAAATAACATTATAGCCCGTTTTCAACTATCCTAAACATTAATTCTGTTACGCTAATAATGAAATAAATAAATTATCTCATTTTTCCATATAAAATAACCAAATGAAAATTAAAACTGTCATCATTAAAGATTTAAAATATTTAGATATTGGGGAAGTCATTTGAACAATAAAACATACTGGCCATTGTCATCAAATAAAAATAATATTAAATATAGCAACTGAATAAAATTACCCACTGTGAGATTCCTGGAGTGCCTTATGCTTAACTCCAATAATAGGTTCTTTTAACCAAGAATCCTTCTCATTCCTCTTTCCATGTATATACGACCATTCACGGTCACACGCACACACTGGTGTAATTTATAACAACGTATAAAATTATCATATAAACTTAATATCATTAAGTTGGAAAAGGATTAAATCACTCTTTATTCAGTTTAGCTAAGTACATGTGCTTACCCACGAGCGCCACTAGATTGTTTTAAATCTAGATAAATATCTGTTTAGAGTGTACTGAGTTCAAACTCATTCGGTACATTTTTATCACACATGACTTGGATGACTAATGAAAAAAAATGACACTCTTATATTTTACTCATGTCAATAAAATCATAAGATCCCCATATCACCAAAAATTTATATAGATCAAAGACTCTTATAGATATTACTAGCTCATTTTAAGTATATTGATGAACAGACAAGTATAATCTTATTAATGGCTTCTAAACAAGCATGTGAAGACCATTATTGATATTGATGGCCATTTAACTAGATTATTTATCACAATATAATGCTAATAATGATGATGATAATAATTAGGATGATCATAATAATAATGATAATAATAGTGATGATGATACCAGCCATAGCTTTATAATGAACTCACAACAATTAATTTATCTTTATAAACTCATAAGCACTTTTTAAAATCATCCCATGTCAAACTGGGATTTAATTATTACATTTACTAGCATTTATATAAGTTTATGTTTATTTACTAAAATACTTTTATAGTTAAAACTAGGATTTAATAATACTAGTGATGATGACTGATCATCACGAATCCCTATGCATGATATTCAACTTTCTATAAATCCTTATTTACTAAATATATTAATTATGTTAAACATTAGATTTAATGATTATAATTTATTAATGATGATGGTGATCATGACTCATGTACAGTATTATTTGAAACAGTGTTTTAGTCAATAATATATCCATCTTTGATGAAGATGATCAAAACTCATGGACACAGCATAATTTTAGCTTTCTATTGTTGAACTATAATTATTAAAATTTGGTTATTATCAAGCTTAATCCCTAAATACTTAAAGGTAAATCAACATTCTAGTTTACTTAACATTTTGCGAGTGCTTTCTTAATATTTGTGAATGCTGATGATTCTTAATATCTGCGAGCAATGATGATGAATTAAAATGATAGAATTAAGACAAGAAAAACACAACAATATTTTTAATAACAACTCGAAACTAATTAAGGTATATAATTATATTTTTATTAATACTATTACTCTTTCTCTCTTTAAAATCAAATTTACTAATTAGATAAATGGCTTATTATTACATTAATTCAATACAAAACTAATAAAAACAAAATTTTATATAAGCACAACCAAATAAATTTAATATACAAGTTTGTCATTTTGGATATTTTAAAATAAGCTGGCTTAAAATGACATTTAAAAAAATATATTTCATGGAATGCTTACTTAAGACTTTCTTAACTTATTATATCATAAAAATAAATTTCATATGTAATCTTGTGTTTTATTTCACTTCCATTCAAATGTGAATCTTTGCTTTATAATTTACCATATTTAAACTAATTGTGTATAACCTATTCTTTTGACGTGTTTGTATAAGCAGTTACACATGCACACATTCGGTAATGTTAACAAATATGTTTAAAATGTATACCCCTATATTAGAGATTAATACATAAATTACATATATAAAAAATATTCTTGCAACCTTTTAGCGAAAGAAAATAAAATACATTATATCAATTTTAATATGCAACAAGATAAAAAAAAACAAAAACATTATAAATGAATATATTTATAGGTTGCTCATTATCATAACAAATGGAGAACAATAAAAAAAAATTCAATATTACAATATATAATATAAAAAAATAATAAAAAAAAGTAATGAAAATTTAAGTTTAAAGATTTAAACTATGTTTGTGTTATGTTATGTGATATTGAGAATAACTATCGATAAACAAGCCTTTAATGTTTTTGTATCAAAAGAAAAAAAATAATACTTTGACCAATAAATTAAGATTTACTTTTAATAAACAATAATAAAAGATGTGTTAAAGAAAGTTAATAGTTACCCGATTACTTTCACTTTTTATACATGTCCCAAGTTTGAATTTTCAGACTGCTTGTCTTTGCTCCATTTAAAAAAAAAGTTATTGCAGATACTTTTAAGATAAACATGAATTAATTGACTTACTTATTTCTTCAATTTTTAAATTATTTATTGTTGATACTTTTGATAATGCTGAATTCATTGACTGTCTTGCTTCTACCATTTCAAAAAGAGTTATTTCAAATAATTTTAGATAAGTATGAACTGGTGGATGTGCTTGTCTCTCCCATTTTAAACAGAATTGTTGTAGACACTCTAGATGACTATGAGAAAAATTTTAACAAAAATTTGGTTGATAGCTTAATCAAACCTAGTTATAAGGCCTTTATACAATTTTCTTTTCCTCTTTCTTCTCCTTCTCCCTCCATCCAAAGGAAATGAGCCTATAATGGACCAGGAACCAGAAAAGAAGCATTTCAAATAGCTTGTGTGGTTGGCTTTAAATTTGATCATTTTGTTGGTTACTATTCAATTGGTATATGAGTCCATAGACAGGTTAGTGAGCTAACCCATGATAGGAATCTCAAAAAGCAGAAGAGGTGGTTTTAGCAATGCAAATTCATTGTATTATACACAGCAAAATATATTAATATCATTTCATAGAACTGTTAATAACTTGTTCCAATAAATTCAATTTTGTTCCATTTTCCCTTCTTTATCTTAATCTTGCTGGGAATTACTTATATATACACACATCTTTGTCTATACTGACTTTAAAACAAGAGTCATTTTTTACTCCTCAATTTTTTTTAAAGAGTGAAAAAAAAATAATCGCTCTCACTTTTAAAAATAAAAAAATGAAAACTGTCCATTTCCTTTTAGTTTTCAGGAACTCAATCACTAAATCTCTGTCTAATAATAATGAATAAACTGATCATTACATCTCTTCCTAATAACATTAAAAAAAAAACTGACCGTAGTTATATTAATGATTGACTTTCTTTTTAAACTACATATTGTTAGATCACTCTCCTCCAAACAAAAATTGAACTGCTCCCAAATAGTTTCATTCATTTTGTTGCGAATTTTAATCAAAGAAAATGACCACCTGCAAATCTCTTATCTCAAGACAAAAATTAAAGCCTCACTAGTTGATGTTCTATCGTGATTTTACAAGAAAATTAATAATCACATTTTATTACATCAAAGCACCCCTTTTATAAAAATAATCTTAGACACAGATAACATAAACAATAAAGCTGGCAATCTATAATCATTAGAAATAGGTTTAAAAGTGTTTTGGTGTTTATACAGATGCTCTTATTCTTTCACACTCTTTTGCACATGCACTTTTCTTTTTATCTCTTAATCTACTAATCTGATTGCCTTTTTTTACACTTTCTTTATGATCTACTTTGTTTAATAAAATATAGTTAAATAATTTCAACACCTTATTTAATAAAATATAAAAAATCCATATTAAATATTATTACCTGTTCTCTTTACAACTGCTTATCTATTAAGTATTTATAAATTATATATAATAAATACACATATAATTCTATATATATATAAGAAATTTTTTTTAATTAAATAATATATCTGTATGTTTGAAATGAGGCATATACATACATTTGCCTCACTCCCAAACAAAAAAAAAATTTGATAGTCTCTCATGACATTATTTTCCTTGAACTACTAACCAACTACTTAATATATACATTTGTTTTTTTGTTTTTTTTTATTAATACAAATTTGACTAGTCTATTATTGATGACTATCCTCATGAACTATTAAACAAATGTTCTACCTGCACCATGTCTTATTGATTTCAGAACTACTTGCTATTGGATATTAATTTAGGTGAATCACATCAATATATGAATAAATTTATTGAAATGACAGAAATGTATGACTTGTAGTTATATTTGAATTAGTTAATAATGAAAGCTTTATGTCTCTATAAGCATTTTCCACAATGATAAGAACTTTGATTTATGAGAATATTCATTCAGAATATTGTGAGTTTATAAAGAAATATTTATCAAAATGTAACAGCAGTAATTAGATTGCAAAGTAATGATAAGAATATTAACTGATTATGGCTTGGTAATGTTAAAAATATTAACATTGATAAAAATTTCACAAAGAATAATTTTATATCTCCAAAACTACTCAAAAATGTTTTATAGCAAATATTTTATGGATTGAAATAAAAAATAAGAGAATCATATTAAATAAAATTTATGTTCATAATTTTCATTTTGACAATGATGTGATTGTTTATACAGAAATGTTTAAGAATATGAGGAAATTTAGCAATGTCAAAATTAAAGATATTCGACACAAATAAGAAAGTATGAAGTTAATAAAAATAAAAAAAGTAAAACAAAAATAAAAATTTGAAATTAGTAATTCGAATATGTTTATAACAACAAATATCTACATCATATTACTAATAAAGATGGAAATATAATATCTCAAATTACTCATTGAATTAAATCGAATGGTGTGTTTTTGGTAGAAATAATTTATTATTAAAAGGAGTTATGTTTATGAGTCTTCACATATTGATCAGAGACCTGAACATTTACCAGAAGAGCTATGTAGAGACTTTAGACTGTTCAACAATATATGATGATATGAATGTTTGGAGCGGGTAACAAAAAGAGAACAAAGCAGTTTATGTGAATGAGAAACCAACAGATACCCTTAAACATTTTTAAAAGAATAAGATTTTAAGGACATGGAACTGGGGTAGAGCTTAAAGAAATGATATTGGAAGAACAGTTAAAGTGTTAAACTGCACCCCATTTCATTGTGCAAAATCTATTAAAATGACTATGGTGAGAAAAGTGACTTAAAAAAAAAGTTTATTAGTGTGATTTGGAGAAGCCCTCTATCTTTTAGAGGATTGATGAGGGTAGAATATTATACATATATGAAAATCTAAAGCAATATCTAAAAAAATGCATGTCTGTTCAATTAGGTCATGATTTTAAGCCATCACATAGATCATTGTTATACTAATCAGTAATAATAAGAGCTCAAATGTTTGTATTAATAATGATAATAAATAAGCCACCAATATAATAAAGTAAACTTATGGTTAGGCTGGATCTTATGGTATATGATGCTTTAAGAGATAAATAAATACATCAAAACAAATGCAATCAAAGGAGAATGTGTTTTGATAGTTTTAATACCTTTTTTAAAATCTTATGTGGCACATTACACAAACGGTTAGATCACTTTCAATATTCTTCATTTAACAAATCTTACTAAATAAATTAAATTATTTAAGCACAATGATTTCTTCATATTTCAGCTATAGTAATACTTGCGAAAAATAATTCAGATCTTCCATGCAACATAATTATTTCATAAAATATTTATGACAATCAAAGCTCAGGGTTCATTCAACAATGAATTTTTCAATAATCATTAGGCTTATTCTTCTTATTTCTTATATTAACCAATTATGTAATCCTAGTGGCACATAACAACAATATAAGATCTTATCTTTAAGATAATGTCTCATTATATCAAACAATTATTAAATTTAAAATTAAACATAAAAATTATATTGCAAATATTTATAACATATTAAGATTAGATTCATGGTATATGAATACAAAATGGATTTTGTTGCTAACCAAATATCACACCGACATGTTTTTTTTTTCTAATGTTATACCAAAATAAAAATAACAAACAATATTATGATCTTAATTACAGACAATTAAAATATTCTTATAATTGATGAATAAAGTTATCTTATTATTTTAATTTAAAATAAATATTTTAAATAATCATATATTTGTATTTATCTTAACATCAACACAATAATATAATAAAGAAACGTATATTATAATTTCTTGTATTCTTATATTCTTAATGCATGAAGTAAATATTAGTGGTTTTGTTAGATTTCTGAAAAAGTCAAATGAGAGTGGAAAAATGTGAAAGTAAAATTAATAATAAAAATAATATTTATTGACGATAATGGAAATGGAAAAATAAATGTTAAATTATTTTAATAAAATTATAAACTATAAAATTCACAAAATTAAATTGCAAATTACCACTGAGAAAGTAATAAAATAATAATTAAATCAAAAATCTTAATATTATTTTTTATAAACTCATCAATGATCTCACAGTTAATAAAACTCACTTTGTGTAACATTTGTCCCTATAAGAAATATTTAATAATTCGAAATAAGATAAATCTTACCATCCCTTGATACTAATGAAGGTTGAATATATATATATATATATTCAACCTTCATATATATATAGATAGACTTATCGATATTTACAATATATATATATATATATATATGTTTTATAGCCATATAAACAATTATAAATGTAATAACAAAATATTTTATCAAGTTTTAAAACATTTGTATATATAAGATGGGAATATCAATAATATCTACACACCAAAACCACTCTGATTTATCAAGAGTGCAAAATGAAGGCATGGTTGGTAACATGCATCACTTTCAAAACATGTAATTGGGCATCATATATGATTTTAAATAAATATATCACTTAGATACGCATCAAGGGATTGGTAATAAGGAAAATAATATGATGGCATAAACTTAGATAAGCACCAACATGAAAAGGCAATTAAGAAATAAAACATTGTCTCTAGGCTTAAAATATGAGAATAAAACATCACAAAGGGAAGGGAGGCTTAAATGTCAAATTATGTGTTTGATATTACTAAAAAAAGTATTAAAATTCACTGTCATAATAAAACAATCTATAGAAGAGAGATAACACTAATATCTTTTATATTAACAATACACAAATGATGTGTAAAACCAATAATAATATGACAAAATATAGAAAAATATTAATTGACACAGAAATTTGTGGCAAAACAATTATACATCATTTTCATGAATAAGTCCATACATTTATTCACATTCTAAAGAACACTGAAAAGGGACAAACATAATACACTATGAAGCATTTTATACAATAGTAATAAAAGTATAAGAACTTGACATAAAATTAATATGAAAAGTATACACAAAATAATACACAGGAAAATACTGACTATAATATATGTATAAATGAACCTTAAACTAAATATTTATGCCCATTTTACCAAATAAAATAAACAATCATTGGTCTTATTTTTCATACTATTAACAGGATACATTAAAATAAAGAGTCCTTGGATAAACTGAAGACTTTTACATGATGTTTAGACAATATTAAATATTTAAATTAATAAACAGTGAATAAAATATGAGGCAAGTAGTACTTAAAATTACTGATGTCAATAAGATGGACATTGTAAATGTAAACAGTTTAAAAATAATAATAATAATAAATTGAACAATATAAGTACTGCAGGTATAAATATAGCATGTTGAATAATAATTAAATTATGCACAATTTAAATGAAAGATTGAATAATTAAGACACCTTGGTAAATATTTAATAGCATATTGAATAAATAGAAATAATATTTCCATTTATAAAAAGTAATTTGTAGCTTTCTGAAGTTAATATTAATGAATAACAAACATATTTAAATAGAATGTTGAAAACCTATAAGAACATTCACAATAAAACCAATACTTTTAAATAGAATGTTGAGGAATTATGATAAAATTTTAATAAGAGCACAAAATTATATTTTTGTAAATTATATATGTAATAAAATACACAACATGCTCCATGAGTCAATGATATGTATTTTTTATATTTTCTTGACAATAAAATACTTTGAATGGTTTAAATAAGCATGATTAATGAATATGAAGTATTTATTGTCAAAAACATAGATTTAAATAAATATTGAATGGAGTGGATATACTATTGTATCTTTTAAGATAAATAAAATAGGAACAATCACAATAACTTCATTCAAACATAACACTTTTATTTATTGACCAAAATAAAGTAAATATTTATTATTAATGATTCTTTGTAAACAGCTTTCATAATAATTTATAAATTATCTCAATTTTAGTCACAAAACATTCTTATTATAATACCAATCCAGGCTAATTAAAATATAGCATATATTTAATTTCTCTAAATGAAGAAACAAACATCTAATTTCTTTAAGATAATATGAAAGCAAACTACTTTTACAAATAGCATTTTTAATATGTATACATATAATTTATTTATTATTTTTAAATAAGTTTTCATATGTTGAGAATTAACATTTATGAACTATTTTATCATTTATATAGGCTTGTGGCTTTAGCTGACAGTTCTAATTTAACTCTACTGAATTTTGTGATTTTTCTGATATTTCTGACATTTTTCTTTGTCTCCCACATCAATATAAATTATATGATAAAATGATTATTACTTATCAGAAAATAATAAATTTGACTTCATTTGATATATATTGTTGTTTACTACTGTAATAAATTTTAAATGCTCACAATCTGTTTCTGTAAATATTAAAAAAATGAGAATATAATAAAAAAAAGAATTTTCATAACATTTCTAGAAAGATTATTTTCAGTTTATAAAATCAATGAAATATTTGTTTAATTCTTATTATTTTTAAACACCCAAACAAATAATTATTTATTTCTGTTATATCTAATGAATTATGCTTTAAAAGTTTAAATTTTTTGAATATTAATTGCAAAATTGTGATATTTTTTTATTCATAAATATAAAATAGATTGTTTACATGAAAGCTAGTCTTGTAAATTGCTTGAGGTCATATTTATGTCAGCTGCTGATTTAACATTATATTTTGAAAATACAGTATTTCAAGTAAAAATAAGTTATTAATAATTTATATTTCTTGATGTCTAATATGTGTAAATTATTTTTAATAAATATCAAAGTCATAATAAAATCACAAATGAACACATTTTTGCATCATTGGAACTACAATGTTGTAAAACTCCAAACATTTTACAGCCTTGGCCACAAATAATGGCTGAACATTTCAGGGTGGGGCTTATATCTATTGTAAGAATGAAAATTTTGAATTTTGCACCTGTCAGTACAAATTTTTCAGCCAAAAAATTTATTATAATAAAATATACAACTTTACATGCATTTTAATGTATAATACTTACAAAAACATTTACCAGCAGATGAATTGGCTAAAAGGCAATTTTCTGTAATCCTGAAATACATTAAGGTTAATAATAAATTAAATTGTCAAAAGAGAATACTATAAAAATGAGAGCAACTTTTAACATATAAAAATGTATAACATTTAAAAGTCTTTGTAGAATAAGCTTATATTTTTTTTAAATGTTAGTGAAAAATATTTTAAATGTTCTTTTATTTAATAAAAGATTTATCATTTTTAAAATGAAATTTTAATTTAATAAAAAGAATAAATTGAAATTAATATTAGTTCTAACAATGCAAAATACCTTCAGTACAATTATATTGTTTCATAAAGCAGTGGGACAACAAGCCATTTAATAAAATATACACTCATTGGTTTGTAGAATTTAGAATGGGAAAAAATTGTGAAAGTCTGAAGTATTGAAGAGGCTAGGTTAAAAATCTGAATAAATAACTATTCTAGTAATGCATAATTTTGTTGAAATTTAAGAGATAATAATTATAAAAAATTAATACATGGATATATGAAAAAGAATGATGATTAGAAAAATGGGGTATGTGTGTACTGGTCAAGATTTATGTATTTTAAATCACATGATAGATAATCTACTGGATGATTGACAATCTCTAATTAATTTATGAAATGTCATTAAGCTGAATGATCACAATCTGTAATTATTAAGTTGAAATTCTAAAAATAGATCCAATTAAAATATTTTGGAAAGTCCAAAATCAATTGTCTAGACAGAAAAATTAAATATTTTATCATTGTTATATTATTTAGAATATTTTTAACATTTGGAATGATTTAATAAAAATAAGAACAGTATAAAAAATAGATTGTTTAAAAATATTTTCTTGTTTAAATTTCTCTCTGAATATTGCTTCAATTATTTTAAAACGTTTATAATATTTTCAATAGAAAATATTATAAAATAAAGCAGTAAATTAACTTTGGTCATTATTAACTTTTTGGAAAAGAGAGTATTTTTAAAATTATTAATCAATATATACTCAAACACAGATATAGCTACTTCAAAAAATAATCAACTTAAATTATTATTTACTTTTTACTATTTCTAAAAGATTTGAATATTAATGATTAGTATTTATTAACTGTATTTTTAACTACACTAACTGAGGCATTTTTAGACTCATTTTCTGGATCATTTATGGTATTTAATTTGCTAAACGAATGCTATAATTAAGTTAAGAATATTTTAACTCTTCTACTATAACATGTAAAACTATGTTCTGTTTTAAGTTAATAATGATTTATAATTATACATTTATAATTATAAAGCAATTACATTAATGAGCTTAAAAATATTGAAATACACTTTTATAAAGTTATTTAAAATTAGTAGAAATCTTATAATAAGCAATTATGACTTAACTAAATGAACTGCACGTGTACTTTAACTACAATTATATTACTGATATATATTTAACAAAAAATACATTCAGTTCTACAATCAGAACCGATATATATATATATATCATCATCAACCATTATCAATCCACTGCAGGATGAAGGTCTCTCCAAGTTTAATCCATCTTCCCCGATCTTTAGCTTCTCTTTTCCACAACACCCCTGCACATTTTCTTATTTCATCCATCCATCTCACATGTGGTCTCTTTCTGGGTCTTTTACAATCTCTTGGCATCCAGTTTAAAATTCCAATTGTCCATCTATTATCATTTCTTCTAGCAATATATCCAGCCCAACTCCATTTCAATCTTTTAATTTTTTCAATAAGGTCAGTAACACCTGTTTGTTGTCTTACCCATACATTGCATTTTTGATCTCTTCTTGTTACTCCCAACATACATCTCTCCATACTCCTTTGAGTGGTCTGAAGTGTCCAAGTCTCAGATCCATAAGTAAGAACTGGTAAAACACATTTGTTAAAAACCATTCTTTTCAAACACATAGGATATTTCCTTTTAGTATCAAGTTATTTTTACCAAAATCACTCCAACCAAGTTTAATTCTATGATTAATTTCCTCCATTATGTTTCCATCTGTATTAATAATCTGACCTAGGTATTTGTAACTGTTAACTTCTTCTAATTCTTCATAATCAATCTTTATTTTCATATTTTGAGCAAATCGATTAAACATTATTTTAGTCTTTTTAACATTTATCTTTAGTCCTACTTTTCTACTTTCATCTGCTAACTCCTGCAACATTTCCTGCAGCTCTGAAGCATTATTTGCAAAAACAACTACATCATCTGCAAAATCTAAATGACTTAAATACTCTCCATTTACTTTCATTCCTTTAGATTCCCATTTTAATCCACAAAATACTTTTTGCAGCACTGCTGTAAAAAGTTTTGGAGATATGGAGTCACCTTACCTTACACCTTTCTCAATGTTGATTTTTCCAATATCATTATGTAATCTAATTGTTGCTGTTGCATTTTTATAAATATTCTTTAAAATATGACAATATCCTGGATCTATACCTTGATGATCCAATGCTTTAATCACTGAAGAAATGTGTATAGAATCAAATGCCTTTTCATAATCTACAAATCCAAAACATAATGACAACTCATATTCGTTTGTCTTTTCTATGACTTCTCTCAATACCTGGATATGATCTATTGTACTAAAACGACTTTTAAATCCAGCTTGTTATCTTGGTTGGTGGAAATCCAAAGTTCTCTGTAGACGAGTTGTAATTATCTTGGTAAAAATTTTATATAAAACTGATAAAAGGCTGATAGGTCTGTAAATTCTAATATCTTCTTTATCACCTTTTTTAAATATTAATATTATTACTGCATTCTTCCAATCTTCCGGTACATCTTTATCATTTAGACATTTGGTATATAACTTTGCTAAAATTGTTTCTATTTCTTCACCTCCTTCTGTTAATATATCAATTATAATTCCATCATTTCCTGGAGCCTTTCCTTTTTTCATACATTTAATTGCATGTCTCACTTCTACATTTAAAATTCTGGGCAATTCGGAAGATGTAATAGATATAGGAGGTACTTGTTCTTTATTACTATATAATTCTTGATAAAAATCTTCTACCAATTTCATGATGTCATCTCTCTTTTTAGTAATAATTCCATCTTTTTTTTCTTATTGCAGATATAAATTTTCTACCAATACCAAAATGTTGTTTAACATTTTTGAGACTTTTATTTTCTTCTACAGCTTTTCTTGCTATTTCACAGTTATACTTTCTTATATCATTTTCAATTCTTTTCCATACCATTTTACAAAATTCGAGATATTCGATTCTTTTTAATACATCATTTTTGTATATCTTCATATTCCTTCTTTTCTTTATAAATTCTCTAGTCTCAGTCGACATTTTATTAGTCAATTGCTGCTTTTTTCAACCAGCTATCTTTGTTGCAGTTTTTAAAAGTGTATCAGTTATTTTCATATTAATATCATTCAAATCTGAATCATGTTCAAAATCTCCTAACACTTGAAACCTATTTGTAAGTTCTAATTTAAATTCATTAGAATGTTTCTGAAGATTAGGAATATCAACTGTAATTATTGTTTTTCTCAATAATTTTTGTCTCTCTAGTTTTACATTAACACGTAACTTCCACCTTACTAATCGATGATCACTTCCTGTGTTAAATTTATTAAGAACATTACAATCTTGAAATATGTATTTCCTGTTAGTCAAAATATAATCCAATTCTGCTGTCCCTTCATTTGCATGCTTCCATGTCCATTTCCTTTTAACATTTTTCTCAAAAAATGAATTCATAATATAAAGTTTTTCTTTTTCTGCAAACTCCACAAGTCTATGTCCTCTCTCATTTCTATTACCATAACCAAAATTACCTACAGCAATTTCATCTTTCATTTGTCTACCAATTCTAGCATTAAAGTCTCCCATAACAATTTTAAAATGCTGTTTACTCTGATCAAAAGCCTTTTGTACATCCATATAAAAATCTTCTACTACTTCATCACTATGAGAACTTGTTGGGGCATAAACCTGAATTATCTGCATTTGGTATCTGCTATTAAGTTGTATAAGTAATCTTGCAACTCTGTCCGATACACCATCAATCTCCACAATATTGTTCTTCCACTTTTTATTTATAATGAATCCTACTCCACTTGTATTTCCAATATGTGTGCCTTTATAATAGAGTATATGTCCACTTTTTAAATCAATTGTTTCTTCACCTTTTCTTCTAACTTCACATAGTCCAATAATGTCCCATTTAATATAAGACAATTCTTCTTCTAATTCTTGCAATCTTCCTTCACTTGAAAGTGATCTGCAGTTGTAAGTACCTAAATAAAAAGTTGTCATCAAATGGCAGCCTGGGTCCACAATCAGGGGATTCTTACAACCCTCCGCCTTCGGCCACCAACGGCCGCCTTGGTTGGTGACTTTACAGTCTCATGGGAATAAGGGCCATGCTTTATTTTTCTCTGTCATAATTGTATATATGTATTGGAAAAATATTTAGCATTTACATAAACATTCATTCTCCCTTATCAGGCACTGAGAAGAAAGACCATGGTGTTTCTTGATCTTAAACTCAGAGGTAAAAAGCCAATAAACTCACCACGCTGGCTAATGCATGTTGGTGAGCAGCCAGTCCATGTTCATATACTACATGAAAAATCACATAGTAATAACAGCTGCAATGACAAGAAAGTATGGAGTGGACATTAGGAATTTGCCCTGCTCGGTTCCTTTAAGGCCTCCAAGAGGAATCAAAGGGTCTTCTTTCAGTTAATAGCAAACCCCTTTCTGCAGCCATATATATATATATATATATATATATATATATATATATATATATATATATATATATATATATATATATATATATATATATATATATATATATACTGCTTTATTGTTAAGCGTTGCATGCAAACTCCATTCTAGACCAACAAATTGAAATGCTATTGAATAACACTTTGTACAATACATAATAAACATTTTGTGTTGGCTGAGCTTAGTAGAAAAAGTTGGATACTAAAATGATTTTCAATTGCATTTAGCTTCATTGATCAAGGTTGGGGAATACACACACATTATTCCCTTTCAGCCTGCAGAACTGATCTCATTGATTGTGTATTTTATTACACCTTGGTTTTGATTTTAATTTTATTTATATATTGGAGTTGTCATTTACTAAATAATTTATATTTAGCATTTACACAAACATTCATTCTGCCTTATCAGGCACTGAGAAGAAAGACCATGGTGTTTCTTGATCTTAAACTCAGAGGTAAAAAGCCAATAAACTCACCACGCTGGCTAATGCATGTTGGTGAGCAGCCCATCCATGTTCGTATACTACAAGAATAATCACATAGTAATAACAGCTGCAATGACAAGAACATATGGAGTGGACATTAGGAATGTGCCCTGCTCGGTTCCTTTAAGGCCTCCAAGAGGAATCAAAGGGTCTCCTTTCAGTTAATAGCAAACCGCTTTCTGCAGCCATATATATATATATATATATATATATATATATATATATATATATATATATATATATATATATATATATATATATATATATATATATATATATATATATATATATATATATTGTAACCTAGTGTTATTGACACTTGGTTTATTTGGCATTATTTCCACAGGAAAACAATACTATCCTTTTTTAGAAAATAAAAAAATAAAATAATAATAATATTAAGTTACTAATAAAATATGCTATTTACTCACTTTAATGTGTTTTAAGCAAATAACTAATAAATTTAGTAATTCAATGTCATTTTGAAGAAGAGCATGAATAATTTAATTAAAATATTAACAATAAGAGCAATTTAATATAGTATAAAAGCACATATCATAAACAGTAATTGATTTTGGATGGATAGAGGGGAGAGTGGATGAGTGTCTTATCATAAAGCACAATATCTTCTGGTAATTTTTTTATATATAATGTTTAAAGAATTATACATCAATGATTGTTAATTTAATGTATTTTTTTTTTTTTTTATATTGTCAAATTACTTTGTAATCCAGGTAAAAATACGAAAACTATATGTTTGTAATGGGGATTTTTCCTTTCTTTTATTTATGGTATAATTAAATGATTATTTTTCTGTAAGAGGTCGCTAAAACAAGACCACCAATTTTTTTTTTTTGAAGAAAGATTGTCTGACATTAGTTTTTCAAGGAAGGAGCAGTGCTGAAATTCAGTAACAATTTTTTTTTCATTTTTAATTGCAGAAATAAATATAAGTCAAGTAAAATTTTAATAATATAATGTGTGGATAATCCTTTTTGGTGAGACATCCTGAACTTCTTTTGCTATCGACCTATTTAAAGCTTTTTATACGCAAAAATATACTATCTTGTGCTAAAGTTCAAAATGACCATATTAACTACAGCAATCACGGAAAATGTCATTATATTTAAATTAAGTAATATAAGTAATTTCCAGGAAATAATCAATTATTTGTTAAATTTACCTTATTTAATGATCTTTTCATGATATAAAAGAAAAATTATAATTAAAAGACATATTATAAAAGCCAAGGAAAGTTAACTAGAAAAATTTTGCGCTCTTTCTAAAAGAAATTGTCTGCCTTTGAAAATAATGAAAGTTCCCCACGTTAAAATATGTGTTATTCACTGAAAATTATCTAGAAATAATATTAATGATAAAGGATATTTACTTATGCACCTGTATATTTTAAAATATATATATATCTAAATTTTCTCAAGGCAAATATCGGAAAATATGTATGTGTGCATTTTATGGAGAATTCCCTATTAAAGAAAAACTACAATTCCCAGAGTAGGAACAAAAACTAAAAACATTAGTGACTTAATTATAACCATAATATAATATGTTATATTATACATCAATTGGAGTCATTAAAACTTCATATCCACGTAAGTCAGTTGCAGTCATTATAATAATAGTATCTTGGAAAATTTGCGCATTATTTTTTTATTCATAAGCCAGCTAGCTAAAAATGGTACGTATCATCAATAATAGAAAAGGAAAAGAATTGTGTGTGTTATCGTTTAGAATAAAATATTCGTCTACGTTAGAATATGTATTGTTTTCTTGGATCCCAAAATTATAGCAGTTTAATTCAAGGAAGAGTTAACATCCAACGCTGCTATGTTTTTCTTTGCCTAATTTATTAAGTGCACCAGAACGGAGGCAACTTTTATATAAATGAAATAATAGTTGTGTTTCTTATTTTAAATTTGCTTCGTGAACTACGACTGGATCAAGTTCTTCATCTGGATAAATTACCCAACGGAAAACATTTTTCTAGTGAGATAATAAGCACTTGTTAAGTAATGATTTTTTTTTACTAATTTGTAAAATTATGTGTATTTTTTTATATCAACAGGTTAAAGGCTGTATAGTCAAGTAATATTTAAATGACCTTGTAATCATAAAGGTATGTTTTCATGTAATTATTCTAGGTTAAATTTATATTTGACATAGAAATTTTTTTTATAAAAGGTGTTTTAACTATTATATGCAATTATGGGTATAAATTTTATATGTTAGATGCGTAAAAGAAAAACATTTAGATACTTAATAGGTAAAGTAAATAATAAAAAAAAAAAATTATCATAAGTAATTAAAAAGAATTGCTATACAAGATATTTCTTGTCTAAAGCTGGAAACGAATTTATACTGTATTAATTGAGGAACTTATTCACAATTATTCTTTATTAACACATTCACTTTATTTAGTTCAAGATAATATGCTACCAATTACTTGTTGAATGTTCCTTTGGTAAAATGAAAATTATTATACTTTTATTCTGTGATATCCATTGATTTCAGATGTTGTTCTAAGTATACCCCGTAACATAATTTTAGTATAATTAGTGTATTTGCTTGTCTTGCCCAGATAAAGCATCAGTATATGCTTAAGATCAGCATAGGTAATCTTTATAATATGTTTATTTTGTGGGATGAAAATGATTTCCCCAAAAGCTTTGTTTTCCATGAGGGGAATAGTTAAATCTAGTATTCGGGCATGTTTTATAGCCCAAGTGATCGCTTCTCATAGGTAGGATGATCAAGAATTTATCTCGCATGTAGTATACTTCATTCGTTTAAATCCCAGGAGAGGATTATATTTGGTGTGAGTTCGTAATATGCCCAAGTAAAAGGCAAGACACCACCAAAATATTTTAATGTAGTAGTTAACTCTACTGACCTTCGGTGTTATTCCATATTCCTCATGAGAAAATAGAGATAATTCCACCATGGAAGGTGTTGATTATTGTGTTTTGTTTAGAAAGTTACGGCAAGATAATGGGTATATTAGAAGTGTTAATTCCTCAAGATTCATTTTAGTATAAATAGTGCACTAGTACTATGATCAATATCTGGATTGTGCGGCGGAATATTGCTAGTAATTCACATGTAAGTCAATGGAGAGAGTAAGTTTAAAATTGCGTGATTTAGAAACACTTATTTACCAATGGAGGATTCAAATAGAATGTTTAATTCTGGTTAATGAGTAAGCAACACTAATAATGTAAATTATTTTTATGAATAAAGTGTGTATCACAACTTAAGTGGTATTAAGTTAAATATAAAAATAGTAAGTGTAACGTTTGATAAATAGCCCATAAATTATAATAAGTTATCTAAATACAAACCATCGTTTAATTAAATATATTATCATAAAAATCGTTTTACTTATTGCATATAATCAGATTGTTTTTTATTCCAAAACTAATATTTAGTTAATAAAGTTAATTAGAAGCTCATATAAGATACACTAAATGGATGAGTTGATGTATCGATAATAATATGTATTTTTTTTTATTCAATTTGCATAATTGTAAAAAGATGAAGTAGTAGTTCTAATCCAGGTCTAAAAGTATAGACAAATTAATGTTAGTTACATGTTGTTTTATCCATATGGGATCGAATAAATTATATATGTTTGTTTAGTGTTTTAAGAATAAAGTATAGTCCTGTTAAACTGTAATAGTAAATTATAATCTTGTTAAACTTTAATAATAAATTATAGTCTTGTTACACGTTGTTTAGAGTCATTTTTCTTGTGTGCTAAATAAAAGTGTATTTGCATAATACTTGCAATACTTTCCTTGAGTCCGAAATCATTAAACTCCTAAAACTCAATACACCAGACAGATAAATTTAAGCAGATTGAAATATTTCATTATATTTTAGTTTAATAAGAATTATTTATGAGATTGAAAACTTCAGACCAAGACATTTTATTTTATGTGTGTGTAAAAATGACTTTATTCCCAAAATACTAGCTTTGGTTGCACATTGTTCTGTACACATTTAAGTGAAGTGTCTAAGTAATAAATCTTAGTTAAATTATTGTGTTGTCATGGATGATGGAAGGGCACAAAAGCACCCTTGTCTTTTCATCATTCCGACTGAGATTCTGGATAAAAAGGGCTGTATTATTCAAAATTATGCGTTGTTATTGAATGTGGTTATCATCTCTTTAAATATTATAATAGTCGATATGGGGATGATGATATTCGGAATTTAAATAAGGTAAATGTTTCCTATAGCCGACCAGAATGCCAGTCATATGTGACAACACAATACTGCCGAGCATTTTCTTAAATATAACAGAGAACCCTGAGATTATTGTCATTATTATAAGTGCTCTTAAATTAAGGAGTGATCAATTATGATCAATATTACAAGTGTGGCATAGCTTAAGAAAATTGTATGTACAATTGTATTATATGAAAAGTATTTTAGATCATATTGGAAAATTAATAGATATGTTGCTTTTTTATTTTGGTTGCCATAGCAACCAACCAGATAAAAATTAGTGGCACAAGTGCGGATAAAGCAACTAACTAACTGGTTAGATATTGGGTTGGAAATAATAATAATAACTAATTAATACTGGTAATTATATCAATAAAAGAAATAAAATTAATTTCTAGATATAAACTAATAGATTAATTTCTTTATTACTGGGTTAGAAATGGCCGCCCAACTACAGGGGCCATCGATGGCTATAGCTGGCCACGAAGAATTTAGTAAACTTTTCTTGAAGTCAATATTGATATTGTTTGCACTTGAGTGGATTGGTTATTCATTGATTAAAAATATTTGCCAATAATGAATTGTTTTAGCCATAAGATATTATGTGAATATCTATTATATGATCTAATCTTTTGCCACTGAAAAATAAATAATTAAGTTGTCAGTTTATGATGTTGTGGTCTGTAGGCAATTCCATAAAACACTGTAATGATTTTATCATTTATGATGATCTGTTTGTCTGGTCTTGTGATTGGTACTTATGCTATATTACATAATATCTAATGATATTTATATGGACTAAGAAGCATATAAAGAAAAAAAAAGGCATATTTAGTAGTTAATGTTGGATCTTTAGGGATATTAAATGTCAGAGCATAGTTTTTTTTTTGGTGTAGATTGTTTTTGATGGGAGAGGCATGGAGGCAGGATGTCTTGTCAATAATTTCTTATCGATAAATTTATTAATAGTTCATTGCTAATATTTCAGTACTGTTAAATACTAAAAGAGTTAGAATTTTAATATGAGTGAAAACAAATATAATCATAGTATTTCTGAGGATTTGGGAGGATCCCAAGAGTTACAATCCCCTGATACACAGACTCCATATTTTAGTGTACAATTAAAAGAGGAAGGGGAAGATTTGGATATAGATAACCCAGAAGAAGCCACAATAATAAAGGGAAAACATGAAAATGAGCCAGATCAATTAATGAGAAATACATTGGAGGAATTCTTGAAACAATTAGAAAAATCAAATAGTGAATTAAAAAGTCAAATCCTAAACTCAAATAGTAAATTAGAACAATCAAATAGTGAATTAAAAAGTCAGATCCAAAACTCAAATAGTGAATTAAAAAGTCAGATAAAAAATTTAAATGTTAAATTAGAGAATCAAATGCAGGAGATCAAAGAGACATCTCAAAATCAAGTACAGGAGATCAAAGACCTAAGGGAAGAGTTAAAAAACCATGTAGAAGAGTCAAAATTGGCCTCCGAAAAACTAGAAATAAAAATTAGGAAAGCAATCAAAATAAAGTCGGAAAGGGCTGAAAATATGATCGAGGCTATTCAGCAGGACTTCAAAAGTCAATATGTAGTATTAAACAGTGAAGTTCAGGATAAAATAGAATCTATTAAGGGAGAATTAGATAGTGCTAGGAGTGAGTTTAGAAACTTAAAAGAAGAAGTCCAAAATATAATTCTTGAACCTGACAATGTAGTAAAAGGATGTCAGAGCCAGATTACTAGCAGAATAGCTAAGTTAGAAACTCAAGAGGTGACCCAATGTGAGATTAATAAAAATCTAGAAAGTGAGCTAATTCAAGTTATAGGAAAAGTAGAAAATTTTAATGAGATATTAAAGAATAATTCACAAATATTACATAATAATCTCAAAGAGGAAATAGGGGAATTAATGACTCAGTGTGAGAGTACAGTATATCAAAGGCTAGAAGATAAACTTGAGTTAGAGAAAGATGAAACTATTAACCAGTTAGAGCAACAAATTAAACATTTAAATGTAGGCCTAAAGGACAGTTCTAAAAGAATAGACTGTGAATGGCAAAATTATAAGTTAGGATTAGAAAGTCGTATGCAAGCTATGGACCTTAATATGGATAAAGTTGTTCATAGTAAAAATGTATCTGAAACTCAGGTTAAGGAAATCAATAATGGTCATAATAAACCCGTAATCTCTGAGTTACATACAATGATTAGTCCAGTAGAATCAATGTACAATCCATTGAATGAGGCTAGACATAAAGTCATGTTAGAGCCCGAAAGTAATAGCTCCATGGCCTTAAAATTCCTCAAAATAAAATTCTTTAAAGGAGAATACCTGGAGAATCCACATGAATATCCACCAGAATTTAGACGAATTGTTCACCTTATGTCATTTATCTGAGATAGAAAAGATTGCTATTGCCGCTAACCATTTGTGTGCAGCATCTAAAGACTGGTGGCAATCATTATTTATTAAACCAGAAACATATGGAGATTTCAAATATCTTATGTTAGCCAGTTTTTGGGGGGAAGACCGCCAAGATAACCTGAGATATCAGATATCTCAGGAAAGATATCATGTAAATAAGGGTAGTTATACTCAGTTTTTCAGGAGTCAGGCCGTCAAATTGAAAACCTTGACAGCTTATCCCTTATCTGAGACACAAATTGTGCGAATAATTCACCATAATCTACCGAGGCATATAGAACAGATCTTGATCGCTGCTGACAGACATACCATAGAAGAGGTAGTAGAAATTTTAGATTTGTTAGAGACCAGTGATAAGAATATTGATAATAGAATTAGGGTCAGTAGGGACACCCATCCTATGGTAAACAATATCAATTTCACAGATAGGTCATATGTGGGAAAGAGGAAGTTAAGTAGAGAAAAGGGATATTATAGGACGAATCCCTATAGTAGACCGAATAGCCACCTCAGTAGGCCGACAGTGAAGAGAAGGATTCTAAATGAGAATCAACCTTCTACTAGTGGTATCCCAACAATACCCAAAGAAAAATATAAAAGGTAGTAAAAGTAGTGGGGCATTAAATTAAAAAGGGTCTCAACCCCTGATGGAACAAGAGGTACCTATAATGCCCGAAGCTTACTACCATATCCTAAACAAAATTAAATCTGTAAGATTGAATTTATTAACTTCTAAGAGAAGTATGATATAGACCTAGCAATACAATTAGAAATATTAATAATGTATGTGTTATTTTATTTTTTATTTATTTATAACGGTGGGAGAATTGTAACCTAGTGTTATTGACACTTGGTTTATTTGGCATTATTTCCACAGGAAAACAATGCTATCCTTTTTTAGAAAATAAAAAAATAAAATAATAATAATATTAAGTGATTAATAAAATATGCTATTTACTCACTTTAACATGTTTTAAGCAAATAACTAATAAATTTAGTAATTCAATGTCATTTTGAAGAACAGCATGAATAATTTAATTAAAATGTTAACAATGAGAGCAATTTAATATAGTATAAAAGCACATATCATAAACAGTAATTGATTTTGGATGGGTAGAGGGTAGAGTGGATGAGTGTCTTATCATAAAGCACAATAACTTCTGGTAATTTTTTTATATATAATGTTTAAAGAATTATACATCAATGATTGTTAATTTAATGTATTTATTATTTTTTTTATATTGTCAAATTACTTTGTAATCCAGGTAAATAATACGAAAACTATATGATTGTAATGGGTTTTTTCCTTTCTTTTATTTATGGTATAATTAAATGATTATTTTTCTGTAAGAGGTCGCTAAAACAAGACCGCCAATTTTTTTTTTTTGAAGAAAGATTGTCTGACATTAGTTTTTCAAGGAAGGAGCAGTGCTGAAATTCGGTAACAAATTTTTTTTCATTTTTAATTGCAGAAATAAATATAAGTCAAGTAAAATTTTAATAATATAATGTGTGGATAATCCTTTTTGGTGGGACATCCTGATCTTCTTTTGCTATCGACCTATTTAAAGCTTTTTATACGCAAAAATATACTATCTTGTGCTAAAGTTCAAAATGACCATATTAACTACAGCAATCACGGAAAATGTCATTATATTTAAATTAAGTAATATAAGTAATTTCCAGGAAATAATCAATTATTTGTTAACTTTACCTTATTTAATGATCTTTTCATGGTATAAAAGAAAAATTATAATTAAAAGACATCTTATAAAAGCCAAGGAAAGTTAACTAGAAAAATTTTGCGCTCTTTCTAAAAGAAATTGTCTGCCTTTGAAAATAATGTAAGTTCCCCACGTTAAAATATGTTTTATTCACTGAAAATTATCTAGAAATAATATTAATGATAAATGATATTTACTTATGCACCTGTATATTTTAAAAATATATATATATATATAAATTTTCTCAAGGCAAATATCGGAAAATTTGTATGTGTGCATTTTACGGAGAATTCCCTATTAAAGAAAAATTACAATTCCCAGAGTAGGAACAAAAACTAAAAACATTAGTGACTTAATTATAACCATAATATAATATGTTATATTATACATCAATTGGAGTCATTAAAACTTCATATCCACGTAAGTCAGTTGCAGTCATTATAATAATAGTATCTTGGAAAATTCACGCATTATTTTTTTATTCATAAGCCAGCTAGCTAAAAATGGTACGTATCATCAATAATAGAAAAGGAAAAGAATTGTGTGTGTTATCGTTTAGAATAAAATATTCGTCTACGTTAGAATATGTATTGTTTTCTTGGATCCCAAAATTATAGCAGTTTAATTCAAGGAAGAGTTAACATCCAACGCTGCTATGTTTTTCTTTGCCTAATTTATTAAGTGCACCAGAATGGAGGCAACTTTTATATAAATGAAATAATAAAATGTGTTTCTTATTTTAAATTTGCTTCGTGAACTACGACTGGATCAAGTTCTTCATCTGGATAAATTGCCCAACGGAAAACATTTTTCTAGTGAGATAATAAGCACTTGTTAAGTAATGATTTTTTTTACTAATTTGTAAAATTATGTGTATTTTTTTTTATATCAACAGGTTAAAGGCTGTATAGTCAAGTAATATTTAAATGACCTTGTAATCATAAAGGTATGTTTTCATGTAATTATTCTAGGTTAAATTTATATTTGACATGGAAAATTTTTTTATAAAAGGTGTTTTAACTATTATATGCAATTATGGGTATAAATTTTATATGTTAGATGCGTAAAAGAAAAACATTTAGATACTTAATAGGTAAAGTAAATAATAATAAAAAAAAATTATCAGAAGTAATTAAAAAGAATTGCTATACAAGATATTTCTTGTCTAAAGCTTGAAACGAATTTATACTGTATTAATTGAGGAACTTATTCCCAATTATTCTTTATTAACACATTCACTTTATTTAGTTCAAGATAATATGCTACCAATTACTTGTTGAATGTTCCTTTGGTAAAATGAAAATTATTATACTTTTATTCTGTGATATCCATTGATTTCAGATGTTGATCTAAGTATACCCCGTAACATAATTTTAGTATAATTAGTGTATTTGCTTGTCTTGCCCAGATAAAGCATCAGTATATGCTTAATATCAGCATAGGTAATCTTTATAATATGTTTATTTTGTGGGATGAAAATGATTTCCCCAAAAGCTTTGTTTTCCATGAGGGGAATAGTTAAATCTAGTATTCGGGCATGTTTTATAGCCCAAGTGATCGCTTCTCATAGTTAGGACGATCAAGAATTTATCTCGCATGTAGTATACTTCATTCGTTTAAATCCCAGGAGAGGATTATATTTGGTGTGTGTTCGTAATATGCCCAAGTAAAAGGCAAGACACCACCAAAATATTTTAATGTAGTAGTTAACTCTACTGACCTTCAGTGTTATTCCATATTCCTCATGAGAAAATAGAGATAATTCCACCATGGAAGGTGTTGATTGTTGTGTTTTGTTTAGAAAGTTAGGGCAAGATAATGGGTATATTGGAGGTGTTAATTCCTCAAGATCCATTTTAGTATAAATAGTGCACTAGTACTATGATCAATATCTGGATTGTGCGGCGGAATATTCCTAGTAATTCACATGTAAGTCAATGGAGAGAGTAAGTTTAAAATTGCGTGATTTAGAAACGCTTATTTACCAATGGAGGATTCAAATAGAATGTTTAATTCTGGTTAATGAGTAAGCAACACTAATAATGTAAATTATTTTTATGAATAAAGTGTGTATCACAACTTAAGTGGTATTAAGTTAAATATAAAAATAGTAAGTGTAACGTTTGATAAATAGCCCATAAATTATAATAAGTTATCTAAATACAAACCATCGTTTAATTAAATATATTATCATAAAAATCGTTTTACGTTTTGCATATAATCAGATTGTTTTTATTCCAAAACTAATATTTAGTTAATAAAGTTAAGTAGAAGCTCATATAAGATACACTAAACGGATGAGTTGATGTATCGATAATAATATGTATTTTTTTTTATTCAATTTGCATAATTGTAAAAAGATGAAGTAGTAGTTCTAATCCAGGTCTAAAAGTATAGACAAATTAATGTTAGTTACATGTTGTTTTATCCATATGGGATCGAATAAATTATATATGTTTGTTTAGTGTTTTAAGAATAAAGTATAGTCCTGTTAAACTGTAATAATAAATTATAATCTTGTTAAACTTTAATAATAAATTATAGTCTTGTTACACGTTGTTTAGAGTCATTTTTCTTGTGTGCTAAATAAAAGTGTATTTGCATAATACTTGCAATACTTTCCTTGAGTCCGAAATCATTAAACTCCTAAAACTCAATACACCAGACAGATAAATTTAAGCAGATTGGAATATTTCATTATATTTTAGTTTAATAAGAATTATTTATGGGATTGAAAACTTCAGACCAAGACATTTTATTTTATGTGTGTGTAAAAATGACTTTATTCCCAAACTACTAGCTTTGATTGCACATTGTTCCATACACATTTAAGTGAAGTGTCTAAGTAATAAATCTTAGTTAAATTATTGTGTTGTCATGGATGATGGAAGGACACAAAAGCACCCTTGTCTTTTCATCATTCCGACTGAGATTCTGGATAAAAAGGGCTGTATTATTCAAAATTATGCATTGTTATTGAATCTGGTTATGATCTCTTTAAATATTATAATAGTCGATATGGGGATGAGGATACTTGGAATTTAAATAAGGTAAATGTTTCCTATAGCCGACCAGAATGCCAGTCATATGCGACAACACAATACTGCCGAGCATGTTCTTAAATATAACAGAGAACCCTGAGATTAATGTCATTATTATAAGTGCTCTTAAATTAAGGAGTGATCAATTATGATCAATATTACAAGCGTGGCATAGCTTAAGAAAATTGTATGTACAATTGTATTATATGAAAAGTGTTTTAGATCATATTGGAAAATTAATAGATATGTTGCTTTTTTATTTTGGTTGCCATAGCAACCAACCAGATAAAAATTAGTGGCACAAGTGCGGATAAAGCAACTAACTAACTGGTTAGATATTGGGTTGGAAATAATAATAATAACTAATTAATACTGGTAATTATATCAATAAAATAAATAAAATAAATTATATCTAGATAAACTAATAGATTAATTTCTTTA
>JAQFVV010000177.1:1916402-2173947 GCA_028023455.1 Epiperipatus broadwayi | reverse complement strand
CTTTATCCAAATTTTTTGCATACTGCGTTACCTTTCTCACCCATCTTGTTACCTGCCCTTTACTCATAACCCAATTGAACACTATTTTTGCTATTCTTAAGAAATTAAAAATAATATCATTACATGATTTCCTAGTAACTTAAATACAATTATCAAATAGATGTTTTACTTTCAACAATTGCATATATATAAATTTAAATATTTTTTACCTTTACAAAGATTTTACTTACTTTGAAATCAATATATTTCTCTCAATATGTATTAAATGATATAACAGTAGGTAATTATCATAAGTAGGGTAAATTTAGATAGAATTTTAAGTTATCAAATATTTATTATTTATTTTGTTTTAACTATATGGCATATTTTTATTTGGATTAAATTCTACTGAACTTTTGTCACTTCAAGGAAGTTATTCACAGAGTATTTGAGCTCATATAAGTCCATATAGAGACTTTAGACCACTAAACAAAGTATAGAGTAATATATAATATATATTCAAAAAGAAAATTGAAAATCAGATACATGAGTTAGAGAATAAACAGGTATTACCTACATGTTTGAAAGAATTAAGAAGTTGAAGTGTAGCTGGGTTGGATATATTATTAGAAGGTATAAAGTAGATGGACATTTGAAACCTTAAATTGGTAAATAAAATATTGCAAAAGATCAAGAAATATACTAACAATGTTCCATGAAGTAAGAAAATATGTTGATATCATGTATAAAAGAGGGATAACAGATTGAAAAAAAAAACTGAAATAAACTTGAAAAGACATTTATACTTCAGGGGATCAATAATGGTTGACATTGATAATGATGATATATATAATAAAAATTACAAACAATGTTTCAATGAATGAATCATCCTTTGTTGGTGTTTTTACATTTGCTTTAAAATTTTTTTATAATAATGTCAGATTTGATGTCATTATAAAAATTAGACATCCAATAAAAATACATTTCTTTTATAAAAGTAATATTATGTTTTTTTTCTCAAAAAAATACAAATTGGTAATGATGAGATAGAATAAATTAATATCTACATAATAGTGTCATATTACTAATATAAATGGAAATACAAAAAATGAAATTAAACATGAGTCAGTGATTGCTGTTAATAAATTAATGTTGAAAAAATATGCCTATTTTTTTAAAAGAAAGGATTTTAGGAAATATGTTTTACCAGTTCTTAATTAAAGATGTGAGACTTGTACACTTATCAAAAGAATATATCAGCGATTTTATATCAGTCAGTTAAATATGGAGAGGTGCATATTAGAAGTAACAAAAAGATATAAATAATAAAATACATGGATGAGAGATCAAACAGGTGTTACTGACATTATTGAAGGGATTAAAAGATTGAAGTAGGGTTGGATTTTGCATGTTGGTAAAAGAGATGAATGAAATGATAATAGACATATAGTTGAAATTTTTTACTGGATTTCAATAGATTGTAAAAGATCTTAGAAAAATAACACTTGTGAGATGGAAAAATGAAATAAGGAAGTGGGCTGGGATAATGTAGAGAAGAGAGGTTCATAGATTGGAAAAGGTGAACTGAACACAGAGAGATCTTCATTCTTCAGTGGAATTATAATCATCGAAAGATGATGATAAAATTAAATCTTATAAAAAAAAATTAGCCCATTGCCATAAATAAAGGTTGGAAATGTTATAATGTAATGTTTGTCCAGAATTAAAAGTGTTGTATTAATTGACACATACACACACATATATATAATTAAACTTAAATGTATATATATATATTAAAAGCGTAAAGACTAAATTAGTCAATAGATAACCAAAATTATCCAAAACTCATAACTCTACCAGATTACTAGCCAATCATTGCTAATGTTTTAGAGTTTATTTTCATGGCTAGTCTGTTTGAGTTGTGAATTTGGGGTGATTTTGAATATATATATATACTTGTGTGTGTAATGGTCCTTAAAAAGCGATAGTAGGAAACTCAACTAACCGACTTACAACTTTAATATGAGTTGGGACTATAAATTTTTAAAGTTTGTCAATAAGATATACAATTGTTTTCTGAAAACAGGTCTATAGAAACCCATAAAATATTAGTATTTGCTAGTAAGTGGGTTTCTAGCTACTTTTCGCTTGAGACCAACGTGAAAATCGGGAATTATTCAAACTCTCTCCGCTTAACATTAGAACAAGTCGATAAATAATGTGTTTTCGAAGAAGCTATATTGAAAAGACATTGGCTTTACAATAATTATGTTAAAACAGTTTACCTATACATACATAAATACATGTGTGTGTTTTATGATTGTCTTTGTTTATTTTAATTTATTTATGCAATCATTCTAATTTTGTATTTTTTTTCTATTGTCATGAAGCTATAATTAATTAAATTGCATAAATTAAAATATTACATATTGTTAAAGAATTGTATATTTACAAAGAGATGTTGATTAATTATAAATAATACATACATTTGAATAATTAGATAATTATGTTAAACTGTTATTAAAATGTATATTTTTAATTAAATATGAAATTGTAAGGATTAAATTATTTAAAATATAAAAGTTAGTTTTGTAAGCAATAACTTTATATTTTTTTAATCTTTAATTAATATTAATGTGTTAAATCTTCAAATTATTTTATTTACATATAAGATTTCAGAATCTAAATTTAGATTTATTTTTAAAAAATATTTGCAGCAAACGGCAAAATGATTAAAATTAAGTGTTGTCTTGTATATATAGAAAGATAAAAAAAAGGTTATAAAAGCCTACTAAAGTAAGGTTATATACTAAAGAGCAAAGATCACTTGCTTAGCATTTCATGATGAAACAATGAAAGAACGAACACATACATCGATCTTGCTAATTTCTGAATAGTCATATTTTTTGGCGATTTTCAATTTTTGTCTTATTTGGTTGGATAATAGTTGGTTGAATTATTTATGAACCTATGAATATCTTAATGTTGAATAATATCTCAAAAAGTTTTGCTGTTTGTCAAAACCAAATTCAAACTTAGGTTATAAACATTTATCACATTATGAGGTTAAATGTATATACAAATATAAATAGCAAATATTAATGATCAGAATTGAGACACTTGGTTCAAACATTTAAAACCTAATACCACTGTTATCAGATGTCTCATATCTTAAATCGTATCTGATGCTCATAAATTACTCAAAATATTATAAGTTATTTAAAAATATGTATATCTATTTTAGATGAAGATAACAAAAGAATACACAATCGTTTGTTATGAGTTTGTATGAAAATAATTTTCAGTATCTTATTTGATTGAAAATCTTCTATGATATGATTATAATTCTAATCATTACATATTTAAGCATTAGTAAAAGTTATTTAGAGGCTGTGGAAATTAATAATATTTAATTTAAAATGATATATGAAATATTAAGGTAAACTGCTTAATTAAATTGTGATCTAAAATCACTGCTTATAAGTTTCAGTTTTTTTTTTTCAGAAAACATTGTTGATTTATTAAATATATATATATTGTTGAAGATGAGATGAAAAGTAAATTCTTTTATTAGTATGAATTAATAGAAATTGATCAAGGAAACTTAAAATTATATTTACTAGTTTTTTTTTTAAAATAATTTATGAATTTGTTTGAAAATAATTATCAGTAGCATATTTGAACAGAATTTTTGTGATAAAATTGCAATCCTAAATATTACATATTTAAGCATTTACATGCTGTGGAAATTAGAAGTATGAGAATTAGTTTTTTTTATATATATATATATATATATATATATATATATATATATATATATATATATATATATATATATATATATATATATATATATATATTATAATCAAAAATGTAGAGAGAGAAAATCAAAATCTCATAAAATCAAAATAATAAGTGGGTAACAGCTATAGCTCAAAAGTAATCATATTGATTAGATTGCAATCATAATAATATATTATAAGTGCTAATCTCATAATCATAAGATCATTAATAAGGGTAAATAATAATAAATAAATATTATTAAAACAAATCCAATAACACTAGCAAATTATGAGGAGAGAAATTCATATACTCTTTTTTAAAGTATAATAGCTTTTAATATTGGAAGCACATATCATTAAAAGGTCACTTTAAATTCTCTACTCACAACACATCTTCAAATACAGCTCCACTTTATAAATATAATCATTATCTTATTGTCATAATCAGATTTAACAATAAATTTCTTTTATTAATATTTAGTAAGGCTGTAAACCTCAAGAATATGCGTGGAAATGTGAAGGTAGGGACCTCTACAGGTCTTAATGACAAGCTTACACACATAAAGAAAAGAGGGAAATCCTTCTATACTTCAACCTACTTTCTATATGAATAGGTGAAGCTGAAGTGGTTAGCATGTTTTATGTTCTACCATGTTAAGCTATACTTAAAAAAGATGTGTTCTTAAATGAAATATCGTATCTAATGATCTTATGCATGATATAATTCCCAGGGTCCATGTGATTAATATCCTAATAATTTATAATTTTGTTCATCTCTTTTAATTTTTGAAAATGTATCAAATAAAGAATGAGATCGTAATAAACAAAGGAATGAAATATATTTTTACTATTTAAGAAAATGTCTCATTAGATGACAATTATAGAATTAATTTAAACTAAACCTGAATCTCTTAATTTAAAATAATGACAATATATTAGGATAGCCTTCAGGATATAGTGAGTAGATTAAGGATTTTATGGCTACCCAAAATATCATACAAATAAATTCCCTTTTAAAATTATTTTGAAGTAATTATAATTCTATCATTTGAATTTATAATCAATAAACAAAACTATTTTCTAGATAAGACAAAATGATCTAACAATGTAAATTGATGTTTAATAGTGTACAATAATTTTTAAAATAGCTCAGTGATCTTTTAAATAAATAAAATGGACTAAAGTTATCTTCTATCAGATAAATAAATAATATAATTATTTCTAATAAATAAAATAATCGCTTTCTTGGATGTTATTGTAATATCAAAAAAAATTAACTAAAATAAAGAGATTTTCATATGAAATTCTTGATATCTCAGTGCATGACAAGTAAATATAATTGTGTGGTAAAAATTATAATGTCAAGACTTCTGGGAGTATGTAGATGATAATAAGAGTGAAAAAACTGAAGCTAATAAGAAAACTTACATTTATTTAACATTAAAAACATTCAAAGACTAACAATCTTGCTGTTTTTCAGGGTTATCAAAATGAATTATCCTGACAAAATAAACAAAATATAATATAGCCGAACAATTATTAATTACACTTAAAAATAAGTGAATCAATAATAAATAACATTAGATAGTTAAAATAGTATTAATATTTTTAATACATTCTCTTATTTTCAAATGATCATTCAATCATATAGTTCCTAATGAATATATGTAATAGTCTTACTAAAATATAAATGTTCCAATCTATATTGTATGATGACTTCTGAAGAAACATATTATTTATTGAAGCCATTTATACAATTTTAAACTTAATATAAAATATTTTATCAGCTTTACCTTTTGAGGTGCTGGATAAGTGCAGCAACAATACCTACATATCAAAACAAACTACACTCAGCTAGACTAAAAGTGCAACTGAATGTAAGGGGGTAGTTTTTTAGTATCTATCAAAATATCAATTGTGAGGATAAAGTAATACATTACCCATGGCTATACAAAATGCATTACAAAAAAATCCACATTAGAGATAATAAGGCAAAAAGAAAGTAAATAGTGGCAGGAACTTTAGAAAAATCACTTATCTCTGAGAGTGATAAATAATCTAGGACTTTATCACTAATCATAAAAATAATGAGAATGAACAATCAAGAAATAACAACAATAATAAAAGGTATTTGTTTCAATACAACATTATATGCTTTAATACAAGGTAAATGAACAATATAATTTATTAGAAAATATATTGCAATATAATAGACAAATTAAGCTACAATCGTTATAAATATACTGGCAAGATATTATATCAACAAGAGAGAGAACAATGTTGCCATCTCTCTTTTAATATAATGACAACTAACTGATTTGTAAAACTAATAAAATTAATATGAAATAGTGCTAAACATAGCTCAATAAAAAACTGTGGCTAAAAATAATAAAATATACATCAGCTTGTAGCTCTTTCAGCCTGTTCATGTACATTCAAAATAAATAACTTCATCATTAGGATAATATAATACTTTTAAAATTTATTGTCACAGTAAAAATATTACAAAAACTCAAAATAGATATACTTTATACATAATTTATAAAGATAATATAAAATAATAATGCATAGAATGGTTATACATAACATTTTACTATATCATAAATATTTAAAAATTAACAATTACACTTAATACCAAAATAAAGAACAAGCTAAAGTACTTTTCTTAATATTCCTATAAAAACAGGAAGCAGTCTTTGAAATAAAGTTTTGAGATGGCTTGCAGATTTTCCAAAGATATTGTAATATATCCTATTTAACTAGTACACACATTATGTTACAAAAAACATTTGAAGCACTTTCACAATATTTTACCAGAACTGAAATGCAAGGATTTTGGGAAGGACATCCGTGAATGAGCTATTTGAAGTGAAATTTTTCCCACGCATTGTATGATTAATCTTCCAATTTTATGCACTAAAAGCATTATCAAAAAATAAATATATACAGAAAATGTTATCAAGTTTAGTCAGAGAACACCAAGCTCGGCAACTTCATAGTAAGAAAATTCAAGGTATTTTTTTTTGTGTTTGTTTACAAGCAACGAATAACGTTAAATTTATTTCTTGTCAATTGTCACTAGTATATATATATATATATAATGCACAGAATAACAAATATGATGCACATTAAATTTTACGTAGATTATGATTCATTAAAAGTTATATATTTTTTAGAAAATACACATTCTATAATTTGTTGATAATGAACTTGAAAGAAAAATTATCTCAAAAGGACATTTCATACTGGAGCCTAATAATAATAATGAAGACTGAATATTTTAGGACAAACAGAAGATATTACATTCATATATCAACTTCAAATTTATATTTATTCAGTTCTTATTCTCTTAGAGTATACTTCTTCACCTCGGCAAATATTCTATGAGTGAAGATTCATTATCAATTATTTGTAAGCATATTTTTTACTGTAGATCAAACACAATTCAGAAATGGCAATTACATTTTATCACATATCAGGACAAAGTTTAATAAAAAATCCAGGCTACATCATACAGGACAAATGATACATACTGAGAATCCCATCCTGCCATATTATTATGAACATTTTGTAGTACTTGTTTTTTTTCATAACTTGATTATATAATAAAATAAACTTAAAGGTTTAAATCAGGTAATGTTGATTGTGAAACATATATAGACCTGGGTCTCTTTTTGTGTGGACTTTTTAAATGTAATTTTGAAGTTATGTGATTAATGTTACTTCTTAATATATTTTTATGCAGTTTTCTTTTATGCAATAAAGAAGTTCATATTTCATTTAAAATCAAGATTTCTCCATTTTATATACATGCATAAAATTTTACATACTTCAAATGCTTGTTGGGAACAGGTTTGGAAATAAATTTAGATGTTGTAGAAGATTTAGAAAAAGATAATGAAACAGAAGTGGAAACAGTTTATTTCACAGCAAAAATGATTGGAGAAAGTCTTTAACTTTCTAATCATTTGAAAAATCATTTTTTGTTAGTGACATGAATTATGAATGACCTCTTAAATTTCAATTAGAGCTAAGTAATTGTATGTCTGTGTTATGTATGTGTATGTTTATATTTTCTTTTATACACATATATACATAGATAAACTTTTATACAGAGAGTTACAAGTAAAAATATTTAAGAACTTTTAATTTTTACTTAAAAAGAATGTATCTTTAAAATATATATGTTTATATTTTTTTTTTATACACATTGTCAAGAGAAAGACATGAACCATAAAATGTTAATAATGATGGATGATAGAGTGACTGAAATAAAAGAAATACAAGTATATAGACCACTACAGGGGTTTGGGGTATATAAAAAAATCCTTTGGGGGGGGGGATGGGGGGAAATTTAAAGGGTTTTAAAAGAACAAGAGGGGAGGGTTTTTAATTGGGGGAGGAGAGTTAGCACCCCCCCTAAGGGTTTTTTGGGTGATATAAAAAACCTTTTCAATTATTGGGTGTAGTGGTTTTTTTAAAAAATTAAAAAAAAAAATAAAACCTCAAAAAGAGGGGGGGGTTTTATAAAAAAAATATGGTGTTTTAAAAAATTTTTTGAGGAAGGAAGAGGGAAAAAAAAAAAAAATCTTATCATATATAAATCATTAATACCCAAAGAATGGCCAAGTTTAAAAGTCCAACCACATAAGCTGTCTGAGATACTTCTTTTTTGTCTCCTGGCCTATTAAAGGATCAGCATTTTTGATGGGAGGAAGAAGAGAAAAGAAAATAAGAAGGAGAAAGTATGAAAGCCATACAACCCACCTCAACTAGTCTACAAATCAGTTTTTTAAAAGTTTCTTCATATTCATCACAAGTGCTTGCAAGTACTTTTAAAATGATAGGAACAATCTAAACCAACCAGTCGAAGCTATAAATAAAAGACTGTTCTGATATTTAAACATGTGGCATTAATAAGAATTAAAAATAGATCAGGTAACTTTAAAATTTGATTAAAAATAATCATTGAAGCTCTTTCTATAGTCAAACTTTTTTTTTCTTTTAATACAGAAACATTAAAGGTTTGTTTGTTGCTTGTATTATTATCATTATTGCATAATAACACTTGCACATACAATTTAAAATTTATTAAACTTTTTTTTTATTATCTTTCGATTTTTTTTAAATATTGTATTACTAAAATGTCTTTTTATTATTGTTACTTATTCAGTGCGATAATTGAGCAACCTAACAATATATGCTTTATAATGATTTTTTTTTATTTATCTCTTTGCATATTAACTTTGATATAATTTATTTTTTGCTCAAGATTTCAATAATATTTTTTGATATTTTTTATATATGTGTGATTTATCTATCAATGCATATTATAGAAGGACACATTTTAACATAATATATATGTTGACAAATCACAGTGTGTGTGGTGTGACTGCTTATACCAACAAGTCAAACATAGGTTAAATTAATTAGTTATTTTAAGGGAGCAAATTAATGATCAGGGTTTCACACATGTATGAAAGTAAAAAACACATATTATTGAATGAAATTTATATTCATGACATATACCATAAGTAGGGAAAATATTGAATAAGCATTAAATAGAATATTTTTTTCATCTTTTGTCATTTTAAGTCACCTTATTTTACAAATAGGTAGGAACATGAATATATCTAAGTTTATTTACTATGCATTTAGTGTTAAATATTTTGTTTTAATTATGTATCTAATTGATATAATAATTTGTAGTCAATTAGATAATTAGCAATTTGATTTATTAAAAGGAAGAGTATTAATAAATATAATTGTACTATATTTGGTTTCCGGGTTCTTATTATTAGAAGTATTGTTATTTTTATTTTATTTTTATCATTTTAATTATAATTAATCATCATCACTTGTAAATGTTAAGTGTTGGATAGTAATCTACATATAATGATGTTTTGGATCACACTTTACATATAACCAAGTTTTAAGTAATTATAGATTAATAGTAAAAAGCTAAAAGTTTATGTTATGCCAATGGGCGTTGACCATCATCATCAATAGTGGAATATTGCTGGTTAACTCACCGTTTGAACAAATAATGTTTCAAATAAATAATTATAAATTTCTAAGAAATGTAAATGCTATGCTATGAGATTAGGAATCACCATCATTCGCTAATAAATATTGGTAATTAAATTCCCTTTAAATAAGTAGGGGTTCGTAAAAAGCTCCATATCATGTGGTGGGATACGTGATGATCATTCATCAGCACTGGTAAATATTGATGATCTATCATTTTAAATGTAATAGTATTTTAAGTAAATAATTATACTTATAAAAGGCTATATTTTAGGCTGTGAGATTTATTATGATCAATAATCAGCGCTAGTGAATATTAATAATTAAATCCCAATTAATAATTAAATCCCAGTTTAAACATAGCATGATTTTAAGTAAGTGATCATAGGTTTATGAAAGATAAATTTCTTGTTGTGAGTTAATTGCAAAATCTGTGGTTGGAATCATCATTATATTACGATGAATAATTAAATTAAATAAATAGATTTAGTGGCCTTATATGTGTAAGTAATGGTCCTCACTATGTTTCTTTGTGAGCCATTAGTAAAAGCATACATACATCTGTACATTACTATACTTAAACTGAGCTTGTAACACCTATAAAAACTGTTTAATATCTGTAAAAGTGTTAGCTATTGAAATTTTATGGTATTGGAATCTTATAGTTTTATTAACACAGATAAAATATAAGAATGCCATTTTTCATTCATCCAAGTGCATGTGTTGTAAAGGATATACTGAATGGATTTGAACCCAGTACACTATGGACATATTATATTTATCTAGGTTTAAAACAATCTAGTGGTGCCAGGGAAAACACATGTACTTAGCTAAACTGAATAAAAGTGATTAAGTCAATTTTTTAACTTGATGATATTAATTTTCTTTGATGTTTTAAATAGCTAATAATAGTGCCAGTGTGTGCAACCATGATTGGTCTTATATATGTGGAAAGATGAAAGGAATATTTATTGAAAGAATGTATTATTGAAGATAAAGTGTAATGCACTCCATTGCTTTCACTATAATTGTATTCAGTTGCTATGGTGAATATATACTTAACTAGTTATAATTCTAGTATATTTTATTAGTTACAATGATTTCCCAATATCGAAAATATTTTAAATCTTAAAAAATGTCAATGATTATTCTCATTTTATTTTGTGTTTAGAAATGAGACAATCTATTTATCTCATTATTATAGTGAGTAAATTAATATTTATTATAGTTGCAAATAGGCTATGCCATTATATTTCTTTATAGTTACAAAATGGCAGTAGCTATTATAATAATATATATTTAAGTTAGAACCAAATTGGCTATCATATTTTATATTTTGTTGTCAATATAAAATGGCTGTCCAACAAGGATTAGAGATATGTCACATACCTAAGATAAAAGGAAGTCAGAATGGCCTCAAGTTCCATTTTGTAACATATATTTTATTAGTTACAAACTAAATCAGCTAACATAACATAATTTTATTTAGTTACAGTATGTATTTAAATATACTTGATTAAGATGTATGCATGTTTAATGTATGTGAATATAAAATCCAATTTGTTGCCTGGCCAAATTAAATACCCCATCATGGAAAATGTACTACCAAATATCTCAGAAATTCAAATATAACCAAATAAAAAACACAAGTCAAACACAATCAAATGTCATATTTTCTTAACACCAAAAAAAAAAAAAAAAAACAATGAAAATCAATGTTGTCAGATTATTATTATTTAATCTCATAGATTAAATACTATCTGTAAAATGAATTAATTAAAAATATGAGTTTTTGAAGAAGCAATAAGTTATGTGATTTATTATTACACAAAAACAAATGTGTATCTGTATGTCAAAGATAATGCATAACATATAACAAGAATATATTACAAAATGATATTAATAAAACAGATTATCTTCATAAGCATTAAATTCACACCTAAATTGGCTCAAAGGTATTATTTTATGTTTATAAATGAAATATTAATAAACTTTGTTGATGCGATCCCATTGGATTGACTAAGCATTATTCTTTGAAATATATAATAAATAAATACAAAATAATTTAAATAATAAACTAAGATATCTTGAAACATTGAAAAAAATAGTAGGTGGTTTCTTCTACCTTTTCCCTATTCCTCATATTTTATCATGAAATGAAATTCTAAAAAATAATACATACTACCATAATATTTTGAGATGGAGCAAGCACTTTGTTATGTCTTTTTATTTGATTCTCTTTTATTGGGTCAATTTAAACCTTTACAGTTTTTAAAATAACTATTAGCCAAGTGAGTTAAAGTGCTAAACTTCTGATCTGTAAATTACAAAATCAGCAGTAAAAATATATTTGTATTTTAATATTATATTTATTTTATTTTACTTTCTAAAAAAAAAATAATAATAATTTCTCAGATTATTAAAATGAACAAAAGTTTTTTTTTTCAAAAATACATTTTTATTTATAAATATAAACATTATTTATAATGGAAAACCTAAAATTAACAGGCTATTTCTTATTCAATTTATGTTCATGTAAATATAAAGAATTATTACTAAAATGTTAGCTATTCTTCTAAACTAATTATATTTTCAGAATGTTTTCTCAATATAATTTATATGAAAAATATTTAAAAAAATACTGTACAACATTCATTTTCATTTTGAAGATCAAAACAAAGAACTTGGAACTGTCAAAATTTTTAACAAGAAATCGTTTTTGTTCAAAATAAAAAAACAACCAATCAGTGCCTTGGAAAATCCACCATCTCTCATTGTTCTAGCTTTAAATTTAAATAGTATTTTTTTAAATGTAAAATAATTCTAGAGAGGTCAGCAACTTATTGTACTTTTTAATCTCTAAAATGAGCAGAAAATTTGATGTGATAACATAAAAATTTCTGTTTTTAGAGCAAGTTAAAGCCAATTCAATTATAATCACAGAAACCAATATATGATTTTTTAATTAATCATATGATTAATTAAAAAATCATATATTTATAAGGCATGTTATTTCATACACTACCTTTTCCATTAATGTATTTGATTTTTTTATTATAGACATTAGTTACAAAAAATAGATATTATATTTGGCTTATAAGATGGTAGGAAAGATAGTAAAAATTTATACAAGATAAAGAAAATTTACCACATGTGATATTTCCTACAACTTAACTCAAAAAAGGGCATAAATATATTACTAAGCAAACTAAATTTATACTACTTGGATTTTTGCAAAATAGAGACATATATAGAAAGGTACTAAGATAGAAATATGTTGAATTAAAAAAATTAATAAAATTAGATATTTAAAATTTTATACAGACATCACTTAACTAGTAGCGGCCATTACAGGTTAATCCTTAAAATTCATTAAATGATTATATTTTAGCCATTATACATATTTTAATATTTAATATTAATACAATATGTTGTTTGTGATCACAGTATGTTTCTATTTGCTTACTTTACTATATTTTATTTGGGTATGTCATAATTGCAAACATCAATTGTCTTCAAATGCATAAATTATATTCTGTACATTTTTAGCATGAATATCAACATAATATTTTATATAAAATAGCTTTAATAAAGTCATTATCCTAAGATGTCATTGGCTATCAAAATTGTGATTGTCTTTAAAAAATATTCAAGTTATTTCTGAAGATCATAAAAGTAAATAATAGAGTGAAACATAGTTAATAATAGATTGTAAATCAAAATAGTGATGATAAATTGATCATGATCACTACAAAAATTTCATGCATAAAGAACCATCACTAATCAATATGAAAGTCCATATGTTAGAATATTTCTAATCTTTAACTGAAATTTTTAATTGCTTAGAAAACATATATTAATTATTATTTTGGTATATATATATATATATATATATATATATATATATATATATATATATATATATATATATCATTATTTTATATTGATGACACTCACCACTTATAAAACGTGATTAAATGAGAATAAAACAATTATTAAAAGTATATAGTTTATATGCTTAATGTAACTAATCATATATGTATTAAAGAACATATACTTTATTGGAAAATAGAAGGAACATTTTTGGACAGATAATAATATAGACAAAATAAAAAATAAAACAACTGCTTATATGATTTGGCAAATATCACAAGAAGTCAGCCTAGTATGATAAACCACAATGTTTAAAAACATAAATTTAATTCATATATAAGTATATAAAATGTCTACCATTATCTTTACAGATAAATTCTAGTGTGTATACCACATTAAATAAAATATTTCCAAATTCAAGATCATTTATACAATTCCTGTTCTAGCTGACACTCACGGCAAAGATGAGTATAATTTCACTCAAAACATTATATCCTATACTAATCTAATAAAGATATGTGTTAAGTGATAAAATTGTATTAACTTTTAGAAACTATTTATAAATTCAATTTCAACAAGTTCTACAAATAGATGTTATCATCAGACAATCATAAAAAACAGTTTAAGTATCTGAGCAGTTATTTTATTTTACTTTCTTTTCTGTTTATATAAAAGTAATTTTGTTTATTGTATTATTTTGTTTCTTACTTAAAGATGAAGACAATTATTATATTAAAAGAATATAAAATATTGCTTTTTTAGGATTTAAGTTTTCCTTAATGAATCTCCTGGATTTATTTGAAATCGAATTTCTTAAATAAAAATCACAATTATTTGTGTAAAATGTTTGTTTTATAAAAAGGAAAAAAAAGTAATTTCCTATCTATAAGTTGTTACTCTATACAAAGTGATATATAAATAGAAAATATCGTATTTGATTATTGCAAAATGGTTTTAAGTTTTTATTTAAATTATATTTTGAAGTATTAAATTTTTGCAATATATATATATATATATGTGTGTGTGTGCGTGTGTTTGATCGCAGAAATTTCTCAGAGACATTAATCAATTTAGTAGCTGTAGATATAAGTGTTATAGTACAAGCATAAATATTTGTTTTTTTAGTTTACATTTATTATTATCTATAGAATAATGGTCTTAAAAAGTACGACTGTAAATCGTATTATAATATTCTTTCTCCGCAGGTTATAGTGATCTTATAATGGCAAGAATACTAAAAGTTAAGGTTAATATTTTTTCATTTACTTCTATGTAAATTACGAATCAATACTAATATTATAACAATAATAGTAGTAAGAAAAGTTACCAAAATTTATAGAACGAACGCAATTTATATATATATATATATATATATATATATATATATATATATATATATATATATATATATATATATATATATATATATATATATATATATTAATGGATGTTTAGATGGGAATCTTGACTGTATGGAGTTATCCATTTAAATTATCGTAATTAGAAAACACATAATCTAGAACAACTATCCCAAACCAAGTGTCAATGTAAACTGACAGACGAATGCATCCAAAATGAGGTTCCATCTTTTAAAAAATGTAACTGCAGTGCTTTGATCTTTATATTAGATCTAGAGTGGTATTTAAAAGAGGATCCTCATTTTGAAAGCATCAGTCAGTCAGTTTACTTTGATCTTTGCTCTGGGGCAGTTGTTCTAAGTTAAGTACCTCCTAATTTTGTTGATTTAAATGGACAAACCCACACATTCAGGATATATATATATAATTATTCAAAACAATACAATATATATATATATATGAGTGTGTGCGTGTGTGTGACATTGCTTGATTTACATTAAGAAAGCTTAGAGTGTACAATACTCAGTTTTTTTTTTTTAGTAATTTCTACTTTAATATAAACTGAGCACTGATTGCATATATGTAGGTGATATTATGATCTTACCCAGGTGATATCAGCTGGATCGCATGGAATACATATAGTGTGAATCATTCACTTTTTTTACATGTTTGTGTTTGTGTATCAGTGGCTTGAGATGGAGTGGAGAATAAATATAGACTAAAAAATCATGTCCCTTTACTTACATATATAAACATTCAGTATAAGCAAATTATATTTTGACTTTGAAATAAATTGCATCACAATGAAAGTTCAGCTCCATCTCTCTCCTATAAATATATATGGTTACATATGGTACTGTAATATGAAGGTTTAGATTGAGATGATATCTATATGGGTAAGACTACAATATTAAATCCAATAGAGGCTGTAATTGTTCTATCTTTGTGTTTTCCAGTAAAATGGATGGTTGAAAATTTAGAAGAGTGACAAGATTGAAGCTTGTCCAGTAAAATTTAAAAAAATAGATATCTTATTATAAGCTAATCACTGATTGAATGTATGCCTAGAAAATTATGGCTGAAGAGTGCTGATTCTGACTGAAAAATGTATATTGTGGATTATTTATGTTTTGCATGTATTTTTGGTAATATGTATTGGTTGCTTGAGATAGAGTAGCAGACGAGCATAAACTGAAATGTTCTAAGATGAATTCTTTCTACATATATACATAAAAAAATTTCAGTCTAAACAAATTATATGTTGCTTTGGAAATACATTGCATCATAGTATTGGTTCAGTCCATCATATATATACAGATAGATAGATATATATCCTTATATATATATATATATATAGATATATGGATAGATAGATAGATAGATAGATAGATAGATAGATAGATAGATAGATAGATAGATAGATAGATAGATAGATAGATAGATAGATAGATAGATAGATAGATAGATAGATAGATAGATAGATAGATAGATAGATAGATAGATAGATAGATAGATAGATAGATAGATAGATAGATAGATAGATAGACAGACAGACAGACAGACAGACAGACAGATAGATAGATAGATAGATAGATAGATAGATAGATAGATAGATAGATAGATAGATAGATAGATAGATAGATAGATAGATAGATAGATAGATAGATAGATAGATAGATGACAACCCTCTAATATGAGGAATTAAATTGGTGTACTGACTTCATGGGTTTGACTACAATATCCAATCTGGAAAGGGCTTTGAGCATTGTGTTGTCTGACTTATTGACTTTTTACTGAAAGGAACAGTTTAATAGTTGGAAGAGTGAGAGTATCGATGCTTATCCAGTAACATTAAAACAATTGGCATCTTAATACAAACTGAGCACTCATATATATGTATGGAAAAAAGGTACATAAATTTTCAATCTGGATTCTATATAATGACTATTTGGATGTTTTGCTGGCATGGAGTACACCTAAGCTATTCTGCCCTAAAGTTGACATAATTTCAAGTTGTTTTGTGACTGCGCCACTTATTTGCTATGTCCCCAGCTGAGCAAACTGCAAATCTGAATAATTATTTTAAAATAAAATAAATCAACTAATTAGCATTAGGCCATTCATTAGTGCATAATAATTACAAAACCCAAGAATTATGAGTAAAAGATTTATATTCTCTTTACCAACACAATATATGTATATATACCCTAATGAATTACAATCCAATCTTCCCCCAATCCATAATAGTACAGTAAAACATACAGTGCCTTCACTGGATCATGAGCTTATAAACCCTCAGAGAGCCACTTAAAGTGCTTTAAAATCATATCAAGACATGTGCAGTTTCTGTTTACTCTTCTCAGCTGGATTCACCTACAGGTTCCAAAAACCTGGGATTTGAGTCCACAAAAAATCAGCACACAAGAAGACCTGGGAAAAACATATCTCAAAAGTTATTTCACCTGCTGTTATGTATTCTCATGTTCAAAGTAACAATCTCATCTCTTCTTCTTTTGAGTATTAACAGTGCTGCCTCTTATTTCCTGTGTTTGAAGTCTTCTTCTTGTCCATTCTTTTTTGGAGTATTAACACCACTGTTCTCTTATTTGCCAGGTGAGAAAAACAGATTTGTTTGGTTATTAGTTCTTTTGATAATCCAGTCTGGTAAAACACCACCTCCTTAATCATTTAATTTAGTTAATAGTTTTGCATTATTAATTATTTGTAAGGTGTACAATTTGATTTAATTATCTTTATTTCACTTTAATATGTTGAACTCTATATACATGTTTTACCCATTTATATAACTGTTAAATATGTATTACTTAATGTGTGTGTGTGCCTTTACTGCTGTAATTTATATATATATATATATATATATATATATACATATACATATACACATATATAACAGTTCTGCATGACATATGCATATTGGTAATATTTTTTGTCTTATATATGTATGTGGTTATGTAGACTGAAATATCCTAATTTCCAAACTTTCTACTTACATACATAAGTAGAACTTTCTACTTACATACATAAGTAGAATTTGATATAAGTAAATTATATTTATATGTAATACAAATATTTTTTTGTTAATTAAAAACTATTGCAGTAACCACAAAAATAATAAATGTAATGGTAATTTAAATATTATATACAGTTTTTAATGCTGCAGAAGTTTTTTAGATTAATTTCTTAATACTCCTCAATTGCCTTTAAATGCAAAAAAAACATAATGAATCCAAGCATCATCAACTCAATCCTATGAATTTCAAATTTTAATGTTAACACCTTGTCTATGAATTATATTCATTTTAAAATACTTTATAAAATTGTTTCCTTAATGTCCTTCCATGATCGAAAAAAATTAAGCAGTCATTCAATCATTACTTTTTTTTATTTTTTACATGCTTGCATAACAATTAAAGCTACATTAATCTTTTTTCAATACTGCACATTGATTTACTTATATATGAGAATATACATTCACAAAGAAATTGATACACAACATTATGTTTTTGCTTGAAATATATGACACTTTTAGAATTATTCAGTAATTTATTAATGTTATTTATAACATAAAATGAAACAGTAAGCAAATTCATATATATAACATTAAAAAATTTCATGACACTATTTGAAATATATGGAATAGACATCCATTTTTACTATCAATCTTCAACTCCTTTAAATCATTATAATTGTTTATAAATTGACATAAATAATTTCTAAGCTGTTCAGTCTTATACCCAATATCATGTAATTCCTTGTCAAATATCTCAATATTTTTTTTTAATTTGTTACACTAGTAATTACATATGATTTTATTACAAAACAAAAAAAGATCTTAAAAAAGCCATCTTATGCATTATTGGTGCATTTGATTTACAATATATCTATACTTTTTTTGCAATGGTTTGATTATTAATATATAGCTTAACATAAATTATCTCTTGTAATAAAAAAATCCAAATACTTAATACTTTGTCCTATTTTTTTAAATTGTCCATTTCCAGTCATTTAAATTATGTAATTCCTCTACAAGCAAATTTAGTATATAGATCGTTCTGCAAACAAAAATATCTTCCAGATACCATTTGTCAATTTTCATATCTTTAAAAGTTTATATATTTAAAATATGTCTCTCTCATATGTAGATAAAACAAAATTCAAAAATTGTGTAAAAACAGGCAGATGCAAAGGTCAAACTTTAGACATTTTATAATATTCACCTTGATAAAAAAACAACAATGTTATCAAAAAAATTTAAAGAATCAATAACTAATTTTATAACATACTTATAAACATATTTATGTTTTAATGCATATTTAATTGTTTTTATGAAATCCATTATATTAATAGAACCATACATTTCTGTCCCATCTAATGAAGCAATAACATTTCTCTCATCAATTATCATATCTATAATTCTACCAATAATATCAAAAGATGAAGAAATAGTTTTTTTTTAATATTAAAAACTCTTTTAACAGCTTACAAATACATTTAGAAGTCTGATATATACCTGGACCACCAAAATCAATCATTTTACAAAGGATTACTTTATCTATATAATTTTATATTTGCAAAATCACAGGACATATAACACAGGAAGAATATAACTTCTAGTACACCTTACTTTTTATGGTTTTATTCTTAGCTCCTTTTAAAATATTGTTGTAAAATTTATTCTCCATCCATTCATATTATATTATTCAATACAAAAAGGAACCAAGTTTATTCATTTGCAATTTCACTGTCTCATTATACAGATGTTTACTATTATATGCATTAAACACATCCAAAATTTTGTATCTTCTTCCAAACAAATCATGTTATCATTTTTAAGCTTTTTAAATTCTAAAATGAGCAGTTCTTAATTTTCATATTGAATCATGTTAAATTTATTACAATTATTTTTTTATAATTTCATCAACAATATGACTATCATCAGGAATCATTTCAAATAAATTTTGAATAGTGACAATAAATTCTAAATTATAACCATCCCAATAACATGAGGTATTTACCTCCATAACATAAAATGTATTTCTGAATCAATATATCTTTTTAACTGATAAACTGACAAAATGCATATCAAGATTGTGGTGGATAATGTAAATATAAATTTAATTGAATCATGAAAATATTAAGATCTTTCATGAAGAGAGAAACCAAAATAAAAGAAAAATTAAGGAGGTAATTTTAGTAAATAGAAATAACATAAATGTAAGTAATTTACAAGCTGATAATGTTAAAATTCAGGACTCATGGGATTTGAGTTGATGATATTTACTTCCATTACATTTTTTTGAATATAATTGTAGGTGAAGAGGATTAACTAATTAACAGTTTTAATTACCAAACATTTTTTGTTTTATATATTAATATAATGGATTTAAATGACATTAAAAAGATGGATCATTAAGGAGAGGCAGAAGCCATATAAAAATGTCATTAAGTTTAAATGCAAACTTGTTTTTTTTTAAAGACAGTAAAGTGTATCATGTATTTCCAAACTGTTGCAATTGAAAATCGAACAGTTGTATAAATTTTGTACCAAAATGTATGGATAAGTTAATATCAATAATTTTAAATGAGGCAGTTAAGAAATGTAAAAACTTTTTAATATTTGAAGATATTGGAAACCAATTGAACATTTAATAATTTTAAATGAATGGTGTTATTGGGATGAATATAAAATTGTTTGCGAAAATGGATTTAAACTATTTGAATTTGAGAAGAAAATTTCACTTTTATTTAGTACACAATACCCACATACTCTTAATGATATGAATTTTGTGAATTTGTTAAATAAAGAAATACATTTCATTTAGAAATACATTTTAAATCACAAAACTAAATCTATAAATGAAGGAATTACTTGGGATGATTATATGGAGTTAATTGCAAATGTTTAAAATTAATTTGAATTTACTTCTAGTGATCGTCATATTGCTCAAGAAATTATAAAAAAAAAAATAATTGACCTAAATTAAATCTGATTCCATATAAAAATTTATTAAAATTGGACGTTTTGGAATTTAAGCAGAAGCTTAAAACTTATGACTTTTTGAATCAAGATGAAGGGATGGTGATGTTTTTAATGATGAAATGTCAGTATATAGAAAAAGTTAAAATGCAAATGAATGAACTTTGTTGCTTTTTGTTTAAAGTATATAATATGGATGGTCAGAAAAAAATTATTAACAATATTTTTTTTTTAAAAAAAGGTAAGAATAAAGCCATAAGTAAGAATATGTACTATAAGATATATTCTTCCTGTGAAATATGTTATATGTTTTTTTTTAGTTTACAAACATAAAATTACTTAAAGAAGATTATCCTATAAATTATGATTGATTTTTGTGATTCATTTATATATCAGTCATCTAAATATATTGGTAAGCTGTTACAAAAGTTTGTCAGATTTGAAAAAAAATAAAATTGCTTCATCGTTTGATTTTATATATAGAATTAAAAATATAATGATCAACGAGAGTGATGTTATTGCTCTACTAGATGTGACAGAAATGTATGGTTTTATTGATATAGCATATTTCATAAAAATAATTGAACATGCATTAAAAAGTAATGGAGTGTGTAAATATGTTATAAAATTTGTTTGAGAGGTCAGTGACAGTTGCTTTATAAGCAGTTGTCCCGGGTTGCAGGTTCGCTTCCCGGGTTAATGCTATGACACACGAGAAAAAAATGTGTTATTGATTGCTTAAAAATTTTTGATGATAACACTGTTGCTTCTTATTAAGGTGGACATTATAAAATTTCTAAAGCTTGGATTATGCAGTCGCCTATCATTGCACAAGTTTGCATTTTGTTTTGTCCACATATGAGAATAATATTTTAAAAATGTATACTTTTAAAAATATGAATATATACAAAAGGTATGTAATTGATGTTTTTCTTGGCAAAAATATCAATACAATAATGTTTCTTGTAGTCAAGTTAAATAATTTGAATGGCTTGAGATAAAATATTAAAAAAGAACATGACAAATATATTATGTATTAGGTTTTATTAATGACAACAGATAATAGTATGTTATGTTATAAATTAATAATCAAACATTGCAAAAAAGTGTATATATAAATTGTAAATCAAAACTACCAATTATGCATAAGATGGCAAATTTTAGATGTATTTGTTTTTTTGTAATGAAAAATTATATCATTCCCTGCGTGATAAATTAAAAAATATTGACATATTTGCCTAGGAATTACTTAAAGTTTGTTATACGATTGAACAGATTAACAATACTTTACATCAATTTTAAAACAGTTGTAATGATTTCAAGGAGCTGAAGATTTATAATAAAAAATGGATATCTGTTCCATATATTTCAAATGCTCAAATAAATTTTTAAGGGATATATATATATATATAATGTAACAGTAGCTGAATTTCAATCCTGTTACAAGGAAACTAAATATTATCTACCTGCTGCCCTAGTTAAGTGTGAGTCAAAGAAATTGGCTTCATTGGTAGTCAACTATATACGAGAAGTGATATATATATATATAAGGAAGATAGATTTTAATTTTTTTTTAAAAAAAGAAAAAAAAAGATATATAATTATTTGTTTCGAAATATATTTAAAAATAAGTTATTATTAAAAAAATTGGGAGATACAGTTATATATATATATATATATATATATATATATATATATATATATATATATATATATATATATATATATATATATTTTTTTCAATGAGGTCAGTAATATATATATATATATATATATTACTGACCTCATTGAAAAAATTAAAAGATTGAAGTGGAGTTGGGCTGGACATATTGCTAGAAGAGATGATAATAGATGGACAATTGAAATTTTAAACTGGATTCCAAGAGATTGTAAAAGACCCAGAAGGAGACCACATGTAAGATGGATGGATGAAATAAGAAAATGTGTAGGTGTGATGTGGAGAAGAGAAGCTAAAGATCGGAGAATATGGATTAAACTTGGAGAGACCTTCATCCTGCAGTGGATTGATAATGGTTGATAATGATGATGATGATATATATATATATTTCAAATGTGCATTTTTGTCTTATCATATCTTACACTAATGAGGGTAACGAAAAGACTTTGCTATATATACCTCTAGACAATTCTTTGTTATATTACTTAACCACTTTAAATTACAAGAAACTATAACTGAATGCACCGTTGACAAATATACCAAAAATAAATAAAATGTTAAAAGCTTTTCAAAGAAACAGAGATAGAAATGCTGATAAACTATCCTTAGGAGATCAAAAGACAAGAGAGAAATTAATTAATTAGAAAGTTGGAGCCATACAGAACTGGAGACATTTTGAGAAAGAAAAGTTATATTAATATTTTTTGTTTGATATATTAATTTGCATGGCTATACCCTCGTTGTTTTAAAATGAAATATTGAACTTCTCTGAATTAACTAACTTATGGAAAAAATGTGTTTTAGGACATCAACTTACAAAATGTCAACGCTTGTAATGTTGGTGTAAAAACCAGATAAGTGTAAGGTGATTGCTCCATGCTACAAGTATATAGTTCCTGCTTACTGCTTTCCTCTACAAGAACCCTAAGAAACTTATAGATACACTTCATCAAATAACCTAAAGAGGAAAGGAAAAGTATTGAACCTAATATATCATACAAGACTCCATAAAAGATTTGTTAATCATCATTATTTCTTGCTTCCAATTAATAGCACAAAATGGACTCTCGTACCAATAGCAGATATATTTCTTACTTAAACAAATTGAAAAAAAAAAAGTATCGTTAACTTAGACCGACATAACTTACATAAGTAACCTAACCTTATTTAAATCCCAAGTTCTCGAAGGTAACTATAACTTTCTATGCTTTAAATAAACTTAGATTTTCCTATCATTACCCTCAAAATACTTATTTTCTGTCAAAATATTAATTTAATCTGTAGCATATAACTGTATATTTTTTTATCCTATTCAATGTTTATGTGATCCATTATATTTAGTATAATTTTTTTTTCTTTTATGTTACATTTTAATGTGTGAATTGTATTTTTTCTTTATCTTATGACTATTTGATTTAATAAACTAATAAGAATAAAATTATATATGTACTTTGAAACTGAAATTTTTTATAGATCATTAATGAATAAATTTCTCGTTTGTATTTACCTATTTATTTTTCTGTCAAAATGCCTAGCAAAACTATCTAAATATGTCTTTTACAAATAGACACGTATGTTTAATAAGTTTTATACTCAAACGTTAAGTTTGATTTAAAAATTTGATCAATTATTAATGTAATAAATGTTTAAAGGTTGGGAATTCAAAGCAGATAAATTTTAAATTTACGTGATCAAATTCAAGAGATATAGAAAAAAGGAAAAAGGTCATTCAAATATGCAGATTCATCCGTTATACCTTTGTTCATCCGATCGGTTTCCTCCCAACCCTTAGAATTATCTAGCTAGATTCAGGCACCTACTTAGAGGTAGTGTAAGTAAGAACAATTAGAGTTTTACGAAATATATACTCTTGCTGCATTAGTGAGATTGGCGCTTGATGTTGGTTACTACCTGATGCTCATAAATATACTCTATCCAGAAAAGTTTTATTTATCTATCTTATTAAAAACATAATGGCCACCTGGGAAACTTTTTAACTAAAATTCTTATATAAGATCAATGCAACATCTAGAAATTTATTTTATAAATTTCCATAAAGGTAATTGATTCATATTAGAATTCAATTCAGTAGTTAATGGTCAAACACTCTCTACATGTGTTATGGCAACTAAACAGCCATAGTTTTACATTCATTATCCTGTGTGGTTCACTTATACATTTTTTAAAGATCTATTTTAGACTAATACTAAAATTTATATTGGGGTTGCCAATTTAAATAAGAATGTGTTCCATGTTTTATTTTGTGTTAAAAATAACATTAATTAGTTTGTGAATAATTCTAAAAAATCATATCTACCAAGAAAAAAAGTAATGTGTATCAAATTTTTTGTCTATATATATATATATATATATATATAGAGAGAGAGAGAGAGAAAGAGATAGATAGATAGATAGATAGATAGATAGATAGATAGATAGATAGATAGATAGATAGATAGATAGATAGATAGATAGATAGATAGATAGATAGATAGATAGATAGATAGATAGATAGATAGATAGATAGATAGATAGATAGATAGATAGATAGATAGATAGATAGATAGATGGATGGATGGATGGATGGATGGATAGATGGATGTATGGATAGATAGATAGATAGATAGATAGATAGATAGATAGATAGATAGATAGATAGATAGATAGATAGATAGATAGATAGATAGATAGATAGATAGATAGATAGATAGATAGATAGATAGATAGATAGATAGATAGATAGATAGATAGATAGATAGATAGATAGATAGATAGATAGATCACAGTGCAATATTGAGGAAGGATTAAAGTAGTGTGAATTGGTTTACAAGCATTTGAAAGTAAAAATAATAATGATTTAATGATTGCTCTCACTTCTTGGAGTATGAAAGGATTGTAATAAATGGAAATAAATTGAATATAATTAATAGAGAATCTGCTAGCATAATAATTTAGGATTATAAGATTTGAGGTGATTATGTTTGTTTCCATTATGTTTTTGAATTTAATGGCAGGTAAGTAGGGTTAATGAATTAACAGAAAGTATTTCTGCAGATTGAAAGACTATATATATATATACTACAATACCCATTATAAAATATAATTATAATTTTACATTTAATTGTAATGAAATATAAATATTAATGGAAGATAGAAATAATAAAAAAAGGAAAATTAAAAAGGCAATATTAATTGATAAATATAAGAACGATTTTATTAATAGGCAAATTGCAAATACGGCCATACACAGCTTATGGAAATATACGTAACATTAAGTTTAAAAATTTGAAATTCAGTTAAAGCTGATGAGGATTACCATGTATACGAAAGCGCTACTGAAGAATTTAGACTATAATATTGAATTCACCATTAATTATATATATTATAACACTTCTGTTACATTGTACACAATAATATAGTTTGTGTGCACAAATATATATAAAGTTGAAAGATAAGTAGAAATAAACACAAACAAAAAATTTGTAGTCATTTTTTTACATTTCCCAAAATAAAATAATACTAGTAAAAGGTTCTGTTAAAAATGTCTAAATAAATATTAATATTGTATTCTGATTTTGAAATTAAAATAAACATGTTTTATGATAAAATAGAACTGATAACTATAAACATTTTATTATCTACCTTTGAGATCTTTTATTTAATGCTCGTGTATATTTCTTAATCTATATTTGAAAAAAATTGTACATCATATTTATAATAAAATTTCAAATATAGCTTTTAATTAGAAGAAATTGAAATCATAAACTTTTTTCTAATCAAGAGAAATAAGAAAAAGCAACTTTTAATTAAAACATTTTTAATTAGTATTTTTATCAAACCCAGCTGACCATATATAAGGAGTTGATTAAAAAGAGTATATTTAGTTGGCTGGTAGTTTTGATAAGACTTGGCTAATAATATTTGAGAAGCAGTTGGTAGAGTTTGTTGGTTTCCAGAGCTATACATACAGCTACCATGAATCATATGTAATTGAATTGAAGATAGTAGATTTAGCAGTAGTCTACTGTTTCACTAAGTTGGAGTTTGGATGTATGTTGAAATAAGACCCAACTTCGTTGTACATATTTATAGCTGATATAGCATTTTCCAGCTGGCTTGAAGTCTAGCTAGAACCATGTAAATTCAACAGTTAACTGATAATAACTTTCCTGAGGATGACATACCTGGACAATATATCTTGCCTGATAAGACAATCTGGTACTTGCTCTCACCAAAAGAACCTTAGCTCACTGAATAAAGTTATTATTTATGATATTTCAGAAATATGCAAAGAAGCAAAGATAAATGTATATGCCTGAAGCATAACTTGTGAGTTATTTTAGTAGTACCTTAAGATGACATTTGAAAATATAACTCAAAGTGCAAATTATAACTTTGCTTGGATTAAAAATAAAAAGTATGGGTTAATAACCTGTGATACTGATATGTATATATAGAATTATTTTATTTTTCATTTATTAAAAAAAAGAGACACTTTAGAGTAAAACAAATGAATAATGTTGCTTGGATTAAAAATTTAAGAGTAAGAAATTAATTAATTGGCATCCTAATTTTTAAAAAGAAAGAAATCAAAAAAAAACTTTTTAGTGTAATCCATCAAGACTGGTTTTATTTTCTAAAAAAGGGAGAGCTCTTATTATTAAAGTAGTAAAATTTATATACTTTCAACAAAGAATTTAATTGTGAAAATGTATATTTTAATAGCTTCATTATTTTGACAAGTTAAAATATATGATATGAAATGCCAGTATGCATACACATTTCTATGTGCACAAACATATATATTAATTGTATTATAAAAGTTAATGCCATTTATTATTTTGGTAAATTCAAATATGATAGACAAATTTTATTTATTTGTTAAATCAAATTTACCACATGAATTATATATATATATATGATAAACAAAAATGCAAGTTAAAAAACTTGCTAATGCTTGTATTTATGTCCACAGATGGCGTCCTACCAAAAACACCTATCAAGCGTATTTTCGTTTACATAAACGTCAGAGTAGTTAGTATTCACTATCTCTAACTATAATTCCACTTTCAGATCATGATTAGCAAATAGCTTGAAATCATGATCTGAAAGTGGAATTATAGTTAGAGATAGTGAATACTAACTACTCTGATGTTTATGTAAACGAAAATACGCTTGATAGGTGTTTTTGGTAGGACGCCATCTGTGGACATAAATACAAGCGTTAGCAAGTTTTTTAACTTGCATTTTTGTTTATCATAAATGTACCTTTGAGGTCTTTCTTGCAATGATATAGATTGCAGAGGCTTCTACTATGTGGTGATGCTGAACTGAGATCAGACCCATATAGCTATCTGGTTTGCTATGCTGAGTTTGAAGACATTACGTGTCTAAAAAATTCACGCTTGCAAGCTGAATAGAAATTGTTTCATAAACGGTCAGAGTTTGTATTTAGATCTAGTTTCTTTATTCCTGTCTTTCACTGACGATAGCAAATAGCTTGAAATCATGATCTGAAAGTGGAATTATAGTTAGAGATAGTGAATACTAACTACTCTGACGTTTATGTAAACAAAAATACACTTGATAGGTGTTTTTGGTAGGATGCCATCTGTGGACATAAATACAAGCGTTAGCAAGTTTTTTAACTTGCATTTTTGTTTATCATAAATGTACCTTTGAGGTCTTTCTTGCAATGATATAGATTGCAGAGGCTTCTACTATGTGGTGATGCTGAACTGAGATCAGACCCATATAGCTATCTGGTTTGCTATGCTGAGTTTGAAGACATTACGTGTCTAAAAAATTCACGCTTGCAAGCTGAATAGAAATTGTTTCATAAACGCTCAGAGTTTGTATTTAGATCTAGTTTCTTTATTCCTGTCTTTCACTGACGATAGCAAATAGCTTGAAATCATGATCTGAAAGTGGAATTAATGTTAGAGATAGTGAATACTAACTACTCTGACGTTTATGTAAAAAAATATGCTTGATAGGTGTTTTTTGGTAGGACGCCATCTGTGGACAATAATATATATATATATATATATATATATATATATATATATATATATATATATATATATATATATATATATATATATATATATATATATATATATATATACAGGCATGTTTTAAGTAATCCCAGAATAAATTGTTTATCTTATTAAAAATATAACTTAAAATTTTAAGCATGTATTTCATTTTATGGCAAATGAAATATGATTATAAATTATTATGTCACATGACTGATTGTGTATATTTATCAATGAGTATCATTTTTTAAATTTTGTTAAATGTCACTTGAAATATATTCATTGTATATTACAAAATGCATATATATATATATATATGGTGGGGTTAGGGTGTGTGTGTGTGTGTTTAAGTAAACCCATTAAGATATATTGTAAATCTCAATGTGATAATTTTTATTTCATACATTAACCAAAATCAGAAGATTTATATGTGTATAGACATATTCTGCAGACTTTGACTTCATTTCTTTTAATTATGTATTATTCAAAATCAGAAGGCTTAATTTATATGTGTAGCTATATTCTAAATTCCTTCATATCATTTTTGACTGTTATTGTCATTAAAATACTTACATATTATTGTTAAAATTATTCCAGTGACTTAATTCTCAATAGGTTTTGGATCTTATGTATTGCAACATCTTTCAACCACAGTTGCACTTATTGATCTTACATTTCCTGAGCTAGATTTGAACACAACTGTCTGATTCATGAAAAGATATGTATTTTAATGCAGAGGCATTCCACTATGACACTGTCCTGGTTTGGCTCAATGATTCCATTTTTTTTCAAATTCCATACACTACATTTTATTTTAGTTTAGTCTCTATTAAAATTTAAGTTTATATTTGGTCAGTACATTAATGGAACTAAGTGGCCAGAACATTGATGATGATCAGATTGTTTTATTATCCCAGAATTATTGTTTTTAAGGTTACATATTCAGATTGATTAGCAGTTAACTTTGTGCTGCCAAATTAATATTTAAATATATGCTGCAAGCTGGAAAAAGTGAAATAGTTGGGCTGGTCTAGAGTAGATCCATTTCAAATTCAGTCTCAAGATGGATTATTGATTTATTTGATTGATGATCACTCATAATAATGATGTTTTATTACTTACACTTACTTATAACTATTGATAATGATGGTAAATTCATTTATTTATAATTTTACTTGTTCTAAGGAGATAACTGGGCTGATCTCACAGAGATATATCAAGATATCTCATGCTCTCTTCAATATATAACATTATTTATATATTTTTGATATAAAACATTTCAATAATATTACTTTACTTTAAACTAACAACAATCAAGAATCAATAGTCAACCATGTGACTGTATTTGAAAAAAAAATCACTATAGATAGACTAATTATGTAAAATCTGCCAATGTTTGGGCAAAAATACAATAAAATGAATTGTATACCCATGTCTAATCCATCACTCATAATATTTAAACCTCATTGTGGAATACAGAAACATACTGATCATCATCAATGTTTTGCCCACAATGTACTATAAGTGTACTGGAAAATATAAAACAAATTTCTCACAAGAAAAATAAAATATCAAATGTAGTGTATGGTGATTAAAGGTGACCTTTGTGTCATGAAGAATTTTTATCTGGATACCCAAACGATCACATTACCCCTACATCTATCTAAATATCTCTTATGTTATAATGTAGGTCATGAATCAAAAACTCTATGAACTATTAGTGTGAGCAAAAATAAATAAATATCCGAGCTTATTATGCTTTACTTTAAAAAAACTTATCTGGGATAATTCCTCAAATTATGAGCCCTATTGCAATCAAGTCACAGTCAATGCCAATTTATGTAACAGATATCTGGAAAAATAAAGTCATTAACACTAGAATATTTTAAACAATTTTAATAAACTAACTGACCAATAATGTAAAAGGATATGATAATATGGTACTTCAAATTTAACATTTTTATTAAAATATATAGTTTCATAAATAAAAGTATTTAACAAATTAATTTTTAATCTTTAAATTGATTAACTTTTGATTTCATTAAATTACTTTTTAAATTAATAAAGTTGGAAAATTGCATTTCAATCAGAGTGAAAAGCATTTTAACATAATCAACTTTTTGTTAAGTATTGGAAAGAAAATCAAATGAACAAAAACATGTTTCAAAATACAATTTTAAATGGAATTTAATAAAAATTAAATTACTTTAAAAAATCTATTTTATAATTATGAATAGAAAAAAACAAATGGACTATGAATATGTTTAACAAAAAATATTAAATTAATAAAATTAATAAAACTATTAATTAGTATTTTCATAAAAATATATTTTAAAAACTATAAATAAAAATATAGTGTGCACATACAATAAAATACCTTTAACCATGGTTTTAATTTTTTTTTTAATTCTTTTTCTGTTTATAATTTTCATTATTTCTAGCTAAGTTTTTTTATGAAAGCTTCTCACAAGGTACTTAGAAAATTTGTCCAATTTTTGTTAGCAGTAGTTTTAAAATGACAAACAACAATAATTTTTCGATTTTTCTTTTTTATAAAATGTACACATCAGGTTAATACATAACTATCCCCATGCTCTTTGTTGGAGAGAAGATTCTGTCAAAGATTACTACAGAACCATTTTTATCTTTTACATTTTTAATGATGCAAGTTAGATGGAGATAAAAGACATATAGCTTTTAATTAAACTTAGCCCATGGTTCTTATTGTAGAAAACATTTTAAATAGTAAACTTTCAGCATCATCTTTATTTTTAGCAGTTGAGTCAAAAATAACTGCTTTTTTCAACAGCTGGGTCAGAAAGTAACTATTAATTTCAACATCTCAGTCAGAAATTGACTGTCTTCTGCAACAGCTGGGCAATATTATTTAACCCACCTTTTAATTTTAAAACAACCATGTCATTGAGCAAACTGAATTCTTTGTCTTACATGATACAATTAAGCTCTGATCAATTATGTATATATTTGAAATGGGAAATGTTCAGTTATATCCCTATCTTCTTTTTTAATTACAAAAAATATTCTCTTTTCTTCTTTTCTCTTTTTATTTAAAAAAATAGTCATAGTTTTGAAATTACTCTTTAATTCTTCTTTTTTCTATTCCAAAAGGAAAATGAGAGAACAATTAATTATACTTATTATATAAACATTACTTGTTGTATTGAAGAGAGATAAAGAGAAAAAAAAATATCATCAATTAAAACATAAAGTTAACAAAAATATTAAAATCTTTTTTTTTCTTTTGCTTTAATACTTTTTATTTATCTCTCTTATAAGATAAAATTATAATTTATGAATACTTGGAAGAAAAAACATTTGCACTAAATATTTTTAATATTAAAATTAAAATCAAAAATGATATGATATGTAAATTAATAATGAGGAAATCCATTGTAAGATTTGATTTATCCATATATTATCATCTTTGCTACCAGTATGTTCAGCCCAGCTCCACCTCAGACTTTTAATTATTTAATGAGGTACATATACATATAGATATTTTTACATTTCTTCATGACATCTCAAAATATAAAATAGATATTGTCTTCTCAAAATACCAGGTCAAATAAAGATTAAAAGTTATATTTAAGTTGTAAAATTTTAACTTCTGGTATTAAAATTTTGTATTTTATAATTTGTAAATGTGTATAATATAAGATATATAATGTGTATTTATGCAAATAAATGAAAATCAGTGTGCAAATCATTTTTTAAGAAAAATGAATTTTAAAAAGATTGCATGAGGTTTGTGAAAGTTTATTTTTTTATCTAATTCTAATAATGTCTAATGCAATAGACAATATTTTAATTAATTACCTTGATCTAAGATATATTGTCTTTACAGTGGTCAGTGTTAAAATTAAATTTTGAAATAATGCCCATTTTTTGTTTTAAAAATGTAAAAAGTAAACTTATAAAGAAATTACTTATTTTTTTGTATAAGGTTTTTTTTTTTGTAACTATGTAAACAATGCTTAATCTATAAATAAAATTTAATCTGTTATAATAAAAAGTTAGGCATTCTTCTGAAGATTGTAATAAAAGTAATTTTTAATAATGGCAATTCTAGATGTTTCCATGAAAACAACTGGGTGAACAATAGAGCTGGAGACATATATAAGATAAAAAAAAATTAGCTGGATTCCCTATTCACTCTTTCTTCAACTTCTATGTGAATGTAGATTATTATTATTTTACATTTTTCTTGAGCAAAAGTTCTAATTATTTTACAACTAATCATTATAAAATTTGCCAAAGAAGAATGTACAGTGGTTATCCTCTTTTACTATTTGATATATAGCTCATTTAAAAGCAAACCAGCAGTCTGCAAAAAAAATTAAATGATAAACCATCTCAAGTGTTTACATTGATAATATGTGTGGATAATGCTATCCCATTTATGAACACACCCCTATCAGCATATTCCAATTCCTATCATCGTATAAACTACTGACCCAAGCGACTTGTTGTTTTTTCTGATCAACAAAATGGACGCCAATAGTTTCCCTTCAACTATCAATTAAAGAAATGGCACTAGTAATTTGGATACATAATTAAAGTATGCACTCCAAAATTCCATGTCTATAGCATAAAACCCTCCTGGTAGTGTGTTATAATGTAATTTATGCAGTAATCTAGTCTTTAATCATTATTGTTTGATAACACATATGCTTGATTGAAAATAAGTAATTTCTAACTAATGTGTATATTTAATATTTGTGGCTGATCATTAATTTCTTTCTATGAATAATTTATATATTTTTTTTTGTTTTATTAATTAATAACAGTTGATTGATCTGACTCTAGGTTAAGTTTATTATTGTTGAAGATTTATTTATTTTCTAATTCTTTGTTATTTAAATTAACTCTTAAGAAAGTTGTCTAATTACTTTTTTTTGCATCTTTTATACAACAATGTATTTATAAATCATTAGATTTAAGAAACAGTTTACTGCTTTAAGTATTTTGTTTGTGCAACTGACTTTAATCTAGTGAAAGTGTTTATTAGATTATTTTCGTAGTAGATTATTAGAATGCTGTGTGTGCAGTAAATATTTCTCCACCTTTAGAATTTAAAAATTTATCAGTCTTCATTAACTTTGTTACTAACAGCTATGCCTCTTTCAGAAAGTGATATATATAATTTCAATGTAATATTTTTAATAGATGTATGTCTTTAGCTCTCGCCGGTTAAGCTTAATATGGTTATCAATATTTTCCATTTTATCACAGCTGTGGCCAGTGTTAAAATTTCAGCCTCTGATGGCAAAGTCACCAACAATCTATGACATATTTTTTCAATGTTTGGAATTACCTGTTTAACTTACTTCTGATAATGTACTTAGAGTTATTATTGTAGAGGTCGTTCTATGAATCATATCTTCTGAATTATTTTTATATTTTAAGCTCTGATTAATTTGGACAAGATTAGCATACACAAATATAAGATAAAATGTAAGTTTTAAATTAATGAGGATCAAAAGTTTATGACTTTGATATTATTTTGTTAAACCAATTGCATTTCTGATTTAAAGACATATTGAAGTAAAAGGTAATCAATATTTACATTTTATTTATTAAAAAATGATAACTTATGTTTGGATTATTGAGGTCATAACACCTTTCAAAAGTAAAATTAATCGATTTTAAATTTATTTATTGGGTTTTTTATGTGTTATATTGCCATTTTAGCAAGTTTCAATTTAGTAATTAATTAATATTTTATTTACTTAAATTTGCTTGCCAGTTGTTTTCTGTTATTCTGTCTATGAATTTCTTAATAGTTTTATGCATTTTTCTCTAACCTTTCATCATGAGCAAACGTATCAAAATATATCCAGAATATTATACATTCATCCACAAGGCATAAATTTTCCAAACAGGTTGCCTAGTTTGGTAGCACTCTCAAGTGTTTGCATGTAGATGTCCAATACACAACTTATTACTATTTAAATGACACACAATGTGAGACTTAAGGTTAATAAACCCAACAATGATTTTTTAACACAATTTATAGAATATTAGCAGATGGTCAGTAAAGCTTTTCATTAAATATATTGATCAGTAGTGAATAAGGATTGTGTTGAGAGTGGCAGATTGAGTGAAGAAAGAACTCATCTTTTAAATGTGCTGTTATTAAAGAAATAATTAGAAAAACATAATTCAAAGTTTCAAGTAAAAAAGGATAGTTTCAAAAAAAATTAAATATATTATTATGGTAAAAAGTTTAATAAAATATTTGAAAATTAATATAATGTTGTTGGTATTAGAAACTTTTAGATTGGAATAAGGAAGCATGTTTGATATTGTGTATTGATAATATGGAAGCTGATGGTAGAAGTGGTAGTGTGAAAGCTGATTTGATATGGATGGGAAGAAATAGCACAATCACATTTTAAATCCTCAAATGGTTAAAAAAACAAACAACCCAACATATATGCAATTGCTGATTGCTAAAATGGTAGAACATCAGCAGGCAAAAATGTTAGAAATGCATCAAGAAATGATGAAAAATTAACAGAGTTTAATAGAAAAGATGGTAGAAATAAAGCAAGAAAAAAAAAGCAAAAAAATGGAAGAAAGAAAATTGGAAATCATGAAAAAGTTAGAAAAAAATCAAAAGGCAATAGAGGCAGTAGAGAAATGGTTGGGAAAAAATATTGATGAAATAGAACAGAATGTGAAAGTGGTGAAAGAAGATGTTTATGAAATTAGATAATTAAAAGTAAAAATTATAATATTAGAGTGAGTAAAAAAAAGTAGTGCTGATGGAAAGTATATGAAAGAATAATATGCAAATAAATAAAGTTATGCAACATCAGTTGAATGTTCTAAAGGAAGATAGTGTCGAGGATGAACTACAAGATCAAATAGATACTTTGATAAATAAGTTAAATAGTGAATATTATCAAAATAAAGAAAAAAAGTGAAAACAATTTAAAAAGGAAAATGGAACAAGCGCATGCGGATATAAAAAAGAACATGGAGTTGAAGTTATAGGCATTCAAAATTAAACATAGTTGCTACAACAATCAACATTCATATTTACAAAAACATCAATTAGATGCTCTGAAATAAAATTAAAATCATTAAGGAGAAAAAATTAGCAAAAATTTTAGAGCAGAGGTAGGAGATAGATCATTGTCCCATTTAGTGACCTTGAAAGAAATGTTTCAATTCAATAATCGTCAGTTAGATGAAAAGATTGCAATAGTCTGAAATCACCTTCAGGGTGCAGCCAAAAACTGGTAGCATACATTAGAATTATGCCACAGTTGTTTGGTGACTACATATATGCATTAATGCATATATTTGGAAACAAAGTGTGTGAATATGGTTTCCTGCATCAGGTTTTAAAAGAGAAATAAATATACAGGGTTACCAAGAAAATCGATCCACAATTTTTAGTGGTGTGTAATGAAGCTCAGGTTCCTACTGTCGATTATCATAAAGAAAGTTAATATGAACCATAGTATAACATGCCCCATCTGGTCAGCAAATCATGCTGGATCAAAGCTAGAGAAATACCAAAGCAATTGCAGAATTGCCAACCACCATCGAATTTAGCAATCTACAAATAGAACCTCAAGATAAATTTAAAAAGGCAGGGATGCCTCAGATTCATATAGAGATGATATAATATACAGATCAAACTTACATAAAAGAAAAAAAACCTCCAGAATAAAGAGTAAGGGGGGTGTTAGCATTAGATTTATGGAAATTAGACAGTAAAAATAATTAGTTTTTAGGGAACTCAGTGGGGAGATACCAGAAAAAACCAAAGGCAAAATGTTAAATCTGATATTTAAATTTTACTGTAAAAAATAAAATATAATACAAAATGAACATTTCTTTTCTCTTTTTTTTTTTTTTTTTGAGAACTGGTTGGGGCAGTTGAAAAACTTTTTATCATGTCTCAAAATATAAATAAGACGAAAATTTATATTCTCCAAATATCAAGTTGTAGAAGGGTTAAAAGTCATATTTAAGTTGTAAAATTTTATATTGTGTATTTTGTAATTTTTAAACGGCTGGGATATAAGATATATAATGTACATATATTCAAGTGTAAATCAGATTGTAAATCATTTTATAAGAAAAAAACTTTAAACTGACAATTGCATGAGATTTATAAACAAATATTTTATCTATTTCAAATAAGGCCTAATGCAAGTGGCAATATTTTAATTAATTACGTTTATCTAAAATATATTGCTCTTGAAGTGAGTAGTGTTAAGATTACAATTCAAAGTAATGTCAAATTTTTGTTTTAAAAATTTAAAAATAAACTTTATATATAAATTACTTATCTTTTTGAATAAGATAATTTTGTAACTGAAAATAATGCCTAATGTACAAATAAAATGCAGTCTGTTGTAATTAAAAGTTGGAAATTGTTCATAAAAGTAATTCGATGAAAATAGTTTAGAAATACTGCATTATCTGGAGTTATTTATAATAATGCCAATTTTAGATATTATTTTTTTAGAAAACAGGTGTGTGGACAATAGAACTGGAGAGCTATATAAGCTAAAAAAATTTCAGCTGGGTTCACTGTTCAGTTTTGTCTTTAATTCATGTGTAAACATATATTATTGTTATTATACCCATTTTGTGAGCAAAAGTTCTAGTTATTTCACTGCTCATCACTATAAAATTTTCCAAAGAAGAATCTATCATGATTACATGTAAATTATCATGTGGTACATGATCTATTTAAAAACAATCAAGAAGTCACCAGAAAAATGAAAGGATCAATTTATGATAGTTACCGGTAAATTATCATGTGATACACAATCCATTTAAAAACAACCAAGTGGTCACCAGAAAAATAAAATGATCAACCATCTCAAGCATTTATATTGATAATATGTGTGGCTTATGCTACCCTGAAGATGATGTTACATTTTTGGCATAAATCCAATTTCTATCATAGTACAAATTGCTAATTCAAACAACCTGCTGTTTTCACTAATCAACAATGTGGACACAAATGTTTCTCTTTCAACCATCCATTAAAGAAATGACACTAATAATTGGGATACACAATTAAGGTGTGTACTCCAAAATTCAAAGTGTGTATCATAAAAGGCTCCTAGTAAGATGTTAGAATGTAATTTATCCAGTAATCTAGTCTTTAGTCATTATTGTTTGATAACACATATGTATATTACAAAATTTATTTATGTTTGATGAAAAATGAGTAATTTCTCTGTAATGTGTATAGTTAATATGTTAGGGTTATCATTAACGTCTCTCTATGGATGAGTTTTTTTTTTCTTTTAATAAACAACAACAATTGATTGTTCCTAATCTAGGTTTAGTTCATTATTGTCAAATATTTATTTATTTTCTAATTCTTTGTTATTTAAATTAACTCTTAAGAAATTTGTCTAATTACTTGTATTTTATACAATAATATATTTATAAATTATTAGATTTAAGAAACAGTTTAGTACTTTACATGGGTTGGTGCAATTGACATTAATTTAATGAACGTGTTTGTTAGACTATTTTGTTAGTAGATTATTAGAAAGTTGTGTGTGTATGATACGTATTTGTACATCTTTACATTATCCAAAATTTACCAGAGCCTTCATTAGCTTTGTCCTTGACAGCTATGTCTCTGTCCAAAGAGTGATATATATATATATATGAAAAACAAAAATGCAAGTTAAAAAACTTGCTAACGCTTGTATTTATGTCCACAGATGTTTCGTAGAACGCCATCTGTGGTTATATATATATATATATATATAGCCATTATGAATCTGTCAACATCTATTGGCAAAGTCTCTGACAAGCTACAACCTTTTTTCTAAATGTTGAGATTTGTCTGTGTCGCATCTGACCTTGCCTTCAGAAGTAGACTACTCCAGATTACTTCCTTATCTGATCAGATTGAGTACTAAATGCCACTCATCAATGTGTAAAGATGTAGATAATCAATGTATAAATATGACCAAATGTTAAAGAGAAGTATGGTCAATATGTAAACATGTGTATAAAATTCTAGCAATTGTTAGGCTATCTGAATCTGACAGCTGCCAGTAAAGTAGGGTATCTGGCAATAAATAGTCAGCCTTTTTGGACGCAAGGAGAAATAATGAAAACGTATTAGCAAGTGTATCATAAGTAAAAAAAAAAAAAAAAAAACTTATTTTTTTATATTATCTAGAATAATATATTTTTATTGCTTTCTATTATAATAAATTTTATTTTTTCAAAAACACATGATATAATTAAAACATAAAGAATATTTGGTAAATGTTTCTTAAAATGTCTTTTAAAATAACCTTGTAACAATACATAGTTTTGAAGGTAAAGAAAGTTACTATTTTCCTGAAGGTTTGTGAAGGTGGTATTTTAATTGTATTTATATATTGAGTATTGAATGTCTTTTAAAAAAATTAACTTTATTTAAATTTTCAAAGTACATTCAATTGTGATTAACAGCTTTCACGTTAGTATATGTACAACATTCCAATAGGTATTATTCTCCTCTTTTTTAAGTGTTGATGGTTTGACAGTATTCACATAGGAATCAATTTTGGGCCCTTAGATTCATGAATATTGAATTTTAAGGTAACACTTTATGTTTCTGTTTTTTTTAGTATTACAATAATAAGCCCTATAATAATGTAAAAATTGAGACTGATCATTTAACATTTTCTTATTTGCTAATTATTTGTTTTTATTTAATGAGAAAATGGAAAACTAAAAGTATTGTTTAACTATCATTTTAGAAAAGTATTAAACATAAAATTATGCTTCAAATATTACTATGCAAACTGTTTACTCACCATAATGAGAGATTTTACAGCACATAATATATTTATCACAATTCAATTGGATTGATTCAGTAATTTCTTATGAAAGACTAATAAATTATTATTTATAGGATGATAATATATATATATTGTAACCTATAAACAATGAAGGAGGAGGAGGGGAGGAGAAAAATTGAAAGAGGAGAGAGATCAGAGAAATAAAGAAAAGGTGAGAGAGGAGAGGGATAAGAGAAAAGGGGAGAGATAGAGAAAGAGAGAGAAGAAGAGGGGAAAAAAGAAAGTAAATGAGAAGAAGATGGAGAGAAAGGGAGAAAAGAATCTGTGTAATAAAAGAAAGAAAGAGAGAGAAGGAATAAGAGAAAAGGTAGATAGAAGAAGAGAACAAAGTAAACAGGGAGAAGACAGAAAAAAAGAAAGAAGTGGCCAATTGTGACCCAAAAATAAAGGGGGAGAAGAAGAAAATAAATAAGAAAAAATGGAGAGTGAGAGGGTGAGAAATAGAGAAAGTGGGAGAGAAGAGATAGGGAGGAAAGAGAGAGAGAAAAAAAAACAAAAATATTAAAATCAGATACTCTTCAGCTAGACATAAGAGTGTTACACCAAAATTTATAAAAATGCTAATATACAGAGATCTATAACAAGATGGAGGAAAAATCAACAGTGTTGCCAAAGAATCAGGGCACAATAATAATTTTGAATAAAATATTGAGGAAAATTTCCACCTTTTCCCAATATTTACAAGACTTAACACTCCATCAAATTATATATCCCTGAGTACAACTAGTTTATGACAAAATAAAAAATTTTCCAAATGAAATTTATTATCTAAGGCTTTAAAAATAAATGCTACTCCAATCATTACTTCTAACAGCATCATTTTTCAAAAATTCCATGAAACTAAATATCACCAGATGTGCTTTTTTTCTAGCACAGGGAACAAATAAGAGCTTTCTCATACCAATTATAATTAATATCATAATGTATAAAATTTGTGTAAGTCACTGAAAGATCAACAAGAATAAATGTTATCAGGGGTCATATTGCAACTTTTGTGACATGGACTGATATATGATGTCTGTTAAACAGCTAAATAGATAAACGAATAAGTAAATAATATCCTGGCTGACTATAGGAGGCAAACACTTAACTTGATGTGACTGCATTCTATTACATGATAACAATATTTATCACAATTTAAAAAAAAATGTTTAAATATTTAATTGCAAAATTAAAATATTTATATTTTAGCTTAATTATAGCCTTTTACCCAGGATATCACTCAAGATGGAAGAAAGACAAGAGTGCTTTTTATGCCCTTCCTCCTTCTCACAAGACAACCTTCATAAATAATTTTGTAAACTGGACCTTGATATTTAAGCAATAGAATAATGTGCAGTCTAAAATAGCATAGATAATCTTCATTTCAAAGAAGACAATTTTCTATCTTAGAAGATAACATAGTTAAAATACTTCATAGGCTAAATGTTATTTTGGTATCTGCAAATGTGATATTATCTGTTATAATGATTTCACCCAGAAATTAGAATTAAATGTGAGAGTTTATTTTATTTCTGCCAGAAATTAGAATTAAATGTTTGACTTTATTTTATTTCTGGAAAATTAAAGTACACCGTAGGTCTTCCATGAAATGAAAATAATTATTGTACTGATCAATAAGCAATGTTGTGAACCCAAGACAATAACGTATAAAAAAATAAATAGGAACTGAATATAATGTAAATAAAAAAATCAATACATTTATTTACAATTATACTGATATAATAAAAATTTACCTAAAACTTGGAAATGTTGCCAAGTTAATGCTGTTACAAAAATAGTCATATGACTGACAGTATCTACAAGTCTTTTAGTTTGACAAATGAAATAATAAGGCTTCGTTAAAAATAATAATGTTACATAATCATCTTATTTAATATATATAATTAGAAGGAGAAGGAGCACTGACTACTTCTTACATACTTTCATTGAAATAAATCATCCCTCAGATAATTTTGAGCATCATAAAATTTATATGCTTTACATGGAATTACTTATTAACTTAATAGCATATAATTGCTCTTGATTTATATATTCTAAAATAGCACATTATAACAATAAATAACCAGGATTAATAACTGATCTATTAATACTTGGAATTATCAGTTAACTACACTTAAGCAATAACTGACATCTTTAAAATGCATTTCATGTTACAAATAACTACTCTCTTATTGCTTAAAAACTTGAATTAGTAAAATAAACAAATGAAAGAATGAAATGGATAACTGAGTAAATAAATAAATAAAAGTATGGGGCACTCATCAGAAGTCATTTATATGCATAAACTATACAATTACCATACACATAATATAAACTACACAAAATGTTAAAAATTAATGATCTACACATCCATTGGAGAAGTTCTGGATGATCACAACTTCTACATAGCATGTGGGCATGGCACTTACTGGCCATATGCTTACAAATTAAACTTTTAAAATTATTAACGATTGTTGGTTGCTTCAGGGATGATAATAAAATCATAACAACCCAAAACAAACATTGATACACTTTTAGGCTCCAAAAATAACCAAGTGCATCCTGAAAAAACTAAATCTTTTCAAACTAGCTTTTTTGTCATCACATACCAAAACACAAACAACCTCATCTACTATGGTAAAAAATTAGCTATAAACACAGCATGAATGACAAGCCAAAATAGTCCACAGAGCAACTAACATGTATAAAGGAATACATTAAAAGTATGGTGGCTTCCAAAACTCCTACATCTGAGACAAAAGAGGATGCCTGGACTTCGTCACAGCACATCAAAAAAAATATGTAAATTCTTACCACAAACAGTTACCTAATAAATAAGTGATAACAATAACTGAAAATAAGAACTATCAACTCATGGAATGGACTGTATTATGAATGGGAAATTTATCTAATCCATCCAGCACAATAATCAATATAATAAGCAAGGCCTGACATTATAAGACCCGTCAATACTATAGATAACAATGACAAGATAAAAACATAACAATAACAGACTAAAGTCATACTCAAAATTTTAAACACACTAAACAAGGTCTGAACCAAAAAAATGAACTTTGGAAGTCAAACAACTGTGAAACATTATAAAGATAATAATAGCATACAAAATTTTGGTTCTAAGTGACAATGGACATGAGTATGAAATATTGAATATTAAAAATTATAATAACTGGTTGATATAAATAAAAATGGGAATAAAATGTGAGAATAATAATTCTCAGAGCATAAAATATTAATGAATAAAATTATTATTGCATGTACACAAAAATGTAAAAGAACAACTTCTGACAATTATTTTTGTTTGGCTGTTTGGCAGATAATGAAAAAAAAAAAAACACTATACATTTAAAATAGATATTGTAAGAGATAAAATGTCCATTGATTTAGAATAAGCAATAAAACATTAGCTGATGAAGTACATACTAAATAGAAAATAAAAAAAAACATTCTTCACACTGAGCCGTCAGTTGAGCACTCATAATATTGATTCGCCAAGCAAATATTCTGCAAAGCTTCTAGTCAAATGAATTATTACAATTATGGCAAAAGAATTTCCAAAATGAACAAATTATAAAACACTTCTTATATCTAAATAGTTCTGAATTTATAGCAATTCTAAGTTATAAGACAGTACACAAATACACACATAACAATAATGAGTCACAAATATGGAAGTGACAATATTTTGTCATAATATAACTTTTTGTAATCATATTGGTTCATGTAGTTTAACAGTAGCTCCATATCTATTCTAGTAGAAGAGGCACATTTTAAGCATTAAATAATTTACTTATTTTAAGCATTTGTTCAAAATTAATTGTGAAAATAATGAGGCATTTCCAGGTTATATTCTAATTTATTTTTATAAAATAATTTTGTAAGCTTTTCTTTAACAAAGAATAATTGAGCATGTCAAACATCTATAAGATACTTTTGCTAACGACCATGGCACAGATGAATAAATTAATCTTTTATATTTCTAATAAATAATATGTCATATTTCTTCAAAATTTTAATTGAAGAGCTGCAATATAGAAAAAAAAAAAACATTTTAAAGTTATTATCATTCCTCAAGCATGTGTTTGATATATGAAGAATATTAATAAAACAGGTAATTTTTCAGGCATTTTAAAATATTATCAGTTAAGCAATTTATATGGCAATTTAGCTGTTGATAATAAAACAGGCGAATTAATATAATGCATTTTATTTTTAAGCTTACAGTGTATGCATTTTAAATTCCCTTCTTTTAAAACTTTTATAACTTATCCTATTTGTAAACGAACTAAGCAAAAATAAAACTGGAAAATTGTTCTGCCTAATTTTAAAAATGTTTGTCAATGAATATAACAATTGTATTTTATTAAAGCTGATTTCAAAGCAAATTTTATTCAATTGACTAATAATAAAACTTATGTTTCTCAGAAGCATTTTTTCTGATTGAGAAAGTTTAATTGCAAATGAGAATCAAAAATGGGAGTACCTGAAACTACACAGAGTTTATTATTGATTGAAGAATAAGAAATTTTAAGTTAAATACTTTCACAAAAGGAAAATAATAAAATTATAAAAAAATAAAACTTTACAAAGACTTGTGCCAAAGATTCAAACCAGACCAGAAGAACTAGAATAGAAGGATAACCCCATAAGAATTAACAAACTTCTCTTTTATGCTCTTTTTTAATTACCCCCTCCCCCTTTTAAGCTGTCAATGTCTTATAAATTATACAATAAACAAAGACTGTTATTATTTTGTTTTGTTTTTTTATTTTATTTTTAAGACACAACTGTAAGATAAATCAATTGATGAATAATGTCATTTGAGTCTAGATATTTAAAAAAAATGGCATGTGATTTAACAAACTAATTTTAGAAGAAAGTTAATAAAGTTTTCCTATATATAAAAAAAATATTATATAAAAATATTGAAACATAATTAAACATATCTTATTCATTAAGTGAATTATCTTGGATATTTATTACCTACGTTTAAAATAATATTTTACCCTTTAAAATTACCTTTTAACTAATACTAAAATTATTTATTTATTTTTTATTTTTATGAATTTGTGTAACTCAACTTTTAAAACTGCTTAAATTATTATACATTACTTTCCATTCACCCATGCACACACACATACATGACTGAAAAAAAATGATATTTTAATTTTAACTCAACTTATTAATAATTGTTTTTAAATAATTAATTTAACTTATAATAATTGTCAAATAAAAAAAAATTAAAATATTTAATATTAAAATTACTTTACAGACTTTAAAGCTGACCTATAATAACTTAATATATTAACATTTATTCTTACTATTTTGAAAAATTTACATAAGATAATTTTAAATCAATTTTACATTTTTTTGCTCTCTTCTGTCTTATAACCAATATACTACGTTATTAAAATATTATTTGCTGGCACACATTTTGCTATAAATTTATTGTTTTATTAATAAGTAAAATTATTTAAAGCAATATAAGTTACTATGCTTATGACGATTAAAAAAAAAAAAAACATTACTATTTTTTAATACAAAACTGTATTAAAAAGTGTTATATGCAACAGAAATACTGTTCATTTTATGTTTTACTTAATAATTAATCATTTTTTTAAATCAAGTGAACACAAAAATTTGTTATTTTGAGATTAAGCAATGAAAGTAAATGTGAAAACATTTAGGCACAATATATATTGTAACATTTTCTATGTTTTGATAGATCTGGTAGGCTTTCTTTTATACACTGTAAATTTAGTGAAAGTTAATCAAGCTATGAATACAAAAAAATTAAATATTTTGTTCATATTTCTATAAAACATAGCTACATTTCTGATTAACAGGCCTACCAATTATTTCGACTTAAGCTAATGGCAGAATCAGCCTTTTATTTATTTTAATAAGAACACCAGAATCCACTGAAATCCGTCATATCGCGCCTCAAAAATTAAAAAGGAAAATAATTTTTAAAAAAATCTGGTTAATAGTTTACCGTAACTAAGTTTATTTTCCAGATATTATTCCCGGATCATAATTATTAAATATTGGCGAAGGGTAATTTATACATTCAAATTATAATAAACTAAAATAAATAACTAAAATTAATAATGTACAAATGAAAGTGATATTAAAGATAAATATTTTATTATATTATTAAAATACTTAATAAATTGTTACCATTATTTATAAAGGACCATATTTTTTAGTTCATGGTAATCATTTTATATAATTAATACAGTCCATTTCTTTCAGTTCTATCTTTAAACAATCCATGGATTAAAATGTCCTAATTTGGGAATGTCTCTATCAGGTTATGTCACATGTTTATATTAAAAATTATTTGCAAACTTTAAATCATAATCAGGGTATGAAGAATCTTAGCTTACCGGTAAGTTTAACAAATTTACGAAGATTGTGAAAAATATGAATAGTTTTTTCTGGGGTAGAATGAGCTCATGACCATTATTTTTAATGACCCAGGAACAGCTGAAAGAAAAAAACAGAGAAGACAAGATACTGATCAAACTAGTCTCTTTCTTTTTATACTCGAGATCCAGTTTTCAGATTTCTGCACATAATTTTGCTTTTGTTAAAAATACACGTTGATAATCTTGTGCATTCTTTTGTATTTTTCAGTTACAAAGTTCTCCTTTTCATAAAGTTTTTTTGCCACCTTTAATTAGCTAAAAGATTTTTCTTTTAGCTTATCTGGATTAGTAATTTATGTGTCTTTTGTTTTTTCCAATTTTTACTTTTATTTTTAATTAGATAAAAAAAAAATATGAACGAAAAATTTAACCTATCATTCATTGTACGTTTTAAAAAAAAAATTATACGAAATAAAAAAAAAAATGTAATTGCATCTTTTACTAAGATCGTTAAATTTATTTTTCCTTTTAGCTTTTACCAAATGCCACTATATTTGTACCATATATAAATAAACAATACAATATATATATATATATATATTGTAATAGTATTTCTATTTAAAATTTTATGTTTAATATTTTTGTTTGTTTCCTTGTATCTCATTTAATTCCTGCGTGAATTTGCTGGTTTTAAAACATTTATTAAAAAAAAAGTGATAAAATACTTTTGGATTATTTTCTTCAAATGCAAATAAAATTATTTAAGTAAATTATAAATAAATATTAAGATAGTCTCACTCATAAACTAAACATCAATTATGTGACAAATGTTATGAGATTCTGAAAGATGCAACTGATGTTAAAGGAAAATGGGCACGAACTAATAATAAAAATATTTTTATTAATATTAATAACAGACTGTTTAAATTATATGACTTACAAAATCATTGAAAATAAATTCCTCAAAACAAAACAAATAAGATAAAAAAAATTTTTGAATTACAATTTTAAAAATAATTGCAATAATATTCAGTGGTTAACAAATCATTTTATGGTTTTGATAAATTCATTAAGTTATCACATTTAAGACATTATTTTACAATTATAAATTCCCTAGGAGAAAATATTTAATACCTAAGTAAAACATAACTTTATTAATTTTTGTTGGTGATAAATGCTAAAGAAGATGTATACTCTTTTATGTAGTCACATATATCATTATAAATCCATACTAAATATTTTATTGGATTACCTACTAGAACTACACATCAAAAACAACATTCATCCAAACCAACCATGTGATTAATGGAAAGGATAGCATCCTGCTATATATCCAAAATATCAAATGCCAGGATAAATTATGGTAGTACACTGCACATGGCTTTAGATAAAATATATTACTAAGTAATTTATATTAAGGGAAAAAGAATGGTAAAATAAGATGATGTCATAACCTCAATAAAAGACCTACACATGAGAGCAATAATAAGCTAGGACTTTGTCTCTAGCCAGAAAAATGAGAATGAATCATTAAAAATGAAGGGGTTAACCTTAATAAAGTATTACATGCTTAATGTGACAAAACAAATAATAAATCTCACTGGAATAATAAGAAACCATAAAAGACAGGCTGTGCAATTATCTTTAAAACAATGATAAAGTAATGTGTAAAACTGATAAAACAATAAACATAAATTATAGTTAAATATAAAAATGTGGCATAATAATTAAACAATAAAAATATGCATCAGCTTCCAAACTTCTAGTATTAACACACACTCAAAAATGATTTCAAAAAAGACAATTATAATACATTTTTAAATATGATTACTCTATCAGTAATCTGAAAACTTGTTAACTCATACATTAAACTTATAGAAAAATGCATAGAAATTAATACATGGCATTAAAAATAAATAATATTAAAACTAATAGTTATACCCATTAGCAAATAATAAAAAAGAGAGTCGTTTATCTTGCTATTTACAGAACTGTATTTGATAAAACCCATAAAACATTTATTCAATATTCCGCAGTCATTACAGGATTTTAAGTTAAAATTATAAATTGAATTAGCTTACATGACAATGACAAAACATGAGGGAAGTAAATACCTGAAATCACTAACACAAATAAATTGTATAGCCAATCAGACTGGATAAATAAAGAATAAATATAGAGAGCAATGCAAATTTCTTAAAACATTATCCAAACAAACTTAATATTTCTTTTAAAGTCAATATTTATAATCTGCTGATGATTTCATGAAGATAAATTATTCAAATATAGCATGATAAGATTAGGAGCAATCTAAATTAATATTTTTTCCAGAGACTAGCCTGAGTATAGTAATAAATTGAACCAAACTATTTAAAATGAACATATTTAATAACTTGAAGTTAACATGTTGAAAAATATATATTTCATTCTTTAAATTTATAGTGAATGCAATAAAATTATATTTATTACATTATCATTTGTAATACCCACTAATAAGAGAAATTAACTTCATGCAAATTTTAGCAATGAATAAATGAAGTTTACATTTTTTTTAAAAAAATAAAGCATTTAAAATAGTGAGACATACTAAATAATTTTAAATCTTTTGTTAGCAATATGCTAATTAATATGCATAAAGTCAAAGCTAAGTTATATTTTCCAATCAAATCAAATTTTATTCAAATAAACAGATATTTCATTATGACATTCAACACATAACCTTCTTTACATAAAGCAAATGCATAATAAAATATTTCCTTTATTAACCTCTTTCATAGCAGTAAAAATAATAATTTTCAAATGTAACATTTTAAAAATATCTTTTATCATATAAAAGGGTCATACATTTTTGGTTAAATGGTCTTTATTCCAAATAAATATGAAATTCTACCAAAAATAAACATACTTAAAATATGATAAAAATATTTATTATAATTTAATATAATGGATGCATAATATACTTTAGAAAAACAAATAAAATATTTTTAATATTAGTAGAAAATATCTTTAAGGTTTTTTCATGTATCCTAGAAATGATCTTTTTTTAAAATGAAAAATAGATAGAATAAAATAAATAAAATTAATAAGTCTTTTACAAAGCATGGATAATACTTTAGTTTAAATTATACTGTAGCAATTGTTTTCTGAGAAAACAATTCAATTTCTGGAACATTTGCTGTACATTTTCCCATAATGCAATTCTTGTCAGAGTTTAAAGTGTTCAGAAGCTTTTATTTGTATAATATCCTGATAAATATTTCTTCTTAACAATGCATATTACTAAATTGACAAATAAAATTTGTTAAAAGTAATAACACATGTAAAGAAATTAGCTGTGATGATGAGTGAAAAGGTTTAAGTGGGCATGGAAAGATATGTGTGTGAGTCCCACCAAATATGACTTTTATACAACAAGCCATGTAAGTCAGTTTAAAGATGTAAGTGACAATTGAAATCTATTCCCAATTAACTCAATTAACTAAAGGTGAATTATTTTGGTATCTGTCAAAAAATTCTAAAAATAACTGCAATTAACATAAATCCAGGAATTTCCTTGAGTCAACCATCTATATAATTAAAGATTACAACATCTTTTCAAATTTTTTAACAAATTATTTAACAATGAAATCTATTACAGTAATAGAAATAATAATACATTACTTAAATATATTAGTGATTTATATTATTTAATAAAACAAATTTATATCAATTAAATATTCTGAATATTTATGTTACAACATTTAGTAAAGTCTCAGAATATATTTACTTAATAGTGCATCTTTTTTAAAAAAGATACATTTTAAAACATTAAATGGAAAATGTTATATTTGAACCAGGAAGTTCTTAAGTAATTATTAGCTTCTACATGCAATCACACTCACATCCTATTATTAATTTTTTATTTAACTATATATATATATTAAATAATCACCATCTTCTTATATATTTAAACAAATAATGTTTTTTGACTGTTCTTCCCAGTCTTCTTTGGATCTGAAGAAGACTGTAAGGAACAGTCAAAACTGTTATTATATAATAAACAATATTTGCTTAAAGGTATAAGAAGATAGTTATATTGTTGTATATGAATAAGCAAAATTATTGAAGAAAAAGAACAAAGAAATGTATATAGAATTATATAGAAATTCTTTATTTAATAATGCTAACTTAAATATAATGGGGTTTTTTTATTTTAAAAAATAACCCATTCATCAAAACTAGATTACAGTTCTATTAAAATTAAATAATACTTGTTTACTGGCAAATAACACAAATAACTATGATAAGTTATGATTATTTTGACAATTCTACTCTAAAATAATTAAACTCCTTAATACTTTAAATCAGTAATAACTCTATAGTAAAAAAAATAAAATTATAAAAGGCTTAACTTACTAAGTTTAAATACAATAAAAATGCTCTTATAAAAATGTTTTAAACTATTATCATCTTGCAATATCAATAATACAATGCATTTATAGGAAAAGTAAACTATTATGACTTTAATAAAATATCATCACAAAACATGACATTTAGTTTGACTGCAAAAGCTGAAAGTCACAATATATATTAAATATAGTTATGCTTTGACAAAGATATGCTGTGTTTAAAGCCTGGTTTAACAATGTAATAAATATTGTTTTATACTAAAAATGTATTTATATTAGGTGATAATTACTACATGCTTTTGTAGAATATATTTTATTACATAGTATCTATGGTATATACATATAATTTACTCTTATATATGTTGAAAGAATTGGTTGCAATTATTAGATAAAATTAAAATTATAATCGGCTAGTATTGTAATGTTATATGAATTTTTATTACATATAATTCTTCATATTTGATTATCCTAAGTGTCACATTGCTATACTGGTGGGTAAACAATGGCTGGATTTTTATTAATTAACTTATAATCAAGTGGATACATTTACAAACTTCAAGACTGCAGTGAGGAATAAGAGTTACTTAGCAATTATGATAAAACATGTATTATGTCCACAGCCAAGCTTTATTTGACCACACCTCTCTTCATTACTCTAAGCCCTTTTTAAAATGTAATAATTTTTTGTAGTTACTAGATCCTTAAAAAAGGTGTTTCTCAAAAAAAAAAAAAAGATAAAGAAAAAATCTTAATTTCATAAAAATGCTGATAATCCAATTTAAATATCACAATATAGCCTTTCCATCATTTACTATTTTGTTTGTTACATATAGGTGGTATGTTTATTTTAATTTCACTTTAAACAGTCTAGTTGTTAATAGATGAAACCATGGTTGTGAGTGAATTTTAATAAAGTATTTTTTGGTTAGTATTGTAATTATAAATTAATTTAAGGCACATTGATTATGTAAGTAATATTTACTAAGGCAATAAACCTTTAAGCATGTGCACTTGAAAATGCGATTGTAGGGACCTCTACAGGTCTTAATCATATGATTTTTACTTTATTTATTATTATGAGTATAGCATTAAGAAGTATTAAATATACTGTAATGGTATACACGTATTCTGTTACATTACTGTTAAATAATAAAAGATATATCGATAAATCATTCAAATAAAAATTTTAAAAAATAATAAATTTATTTAAACCAATATATAAAATTGCACAGATGGAGAACTATTAAATACTTAAAATTAAGTTAAAATCTAAAGATGAAAGTTTATTTTAAAATGATGTAAAAGAAAATAATAGAAACTGCTAATTAGCTTCTATTCAAAAATTATGTTTAAATCTTAGTGGAATGGAAATGATATTTTATTTAAATGAAATGATTAAATAGCAAACAGATCCTTGAGGGCATTTAACTGAGCAGTCAGATAAGAGATCAATTAAAAAAAATTCCTAGTAATAAAATCTTATGTTCCCACTCAAAAGTAAACTCCCAAAAAACAATGTGAATGAACACACAGTCCACAAAGAAAATCATCATCGCCAATAAGATCAGCACAAAACCAGGCAATATTGATTCTGTACTTTAATGTTAAGAAATTCTAAACGATATAAAAAAGAAGAAAAGTTTGGTTATGTGGAGTTTTGTTCTTTGATATTACTATTGTTCATGGTGCAATTCAATCATATTGTACTGTGGACCTCAAAAATGTAAGGATCATGCAATAAATTAGTTTCCCATATTTGCGCCAGCTAAGGACTTCCAGAGCTATGACTCCTAAAAACAACAAACAACAGACCAGTCTTCATGAAAACAGTATTAATACTAAATAGACATTGGATGCAAAGAGTGACTTCAAATAAATCTACAGCCAGGGAATGTATGAACTTTATAATCTAAAAAAAAAAAAACTTTTCAAATACTATATCTAATTGGTACCTAATTCATAGTCTCTTGTCTCATTAAGCAGAAATGTAAATTATTTGTTCTATTTTCTTTTATTATTATTATTATTATAATAATAATAATAATAATAATAATAATAATAATAATAATAATATTATTATTATTATTATTATTATTATTATTATTATTATCATCATCATCATCATCATCATCATCATCATCATTATTATTATTATTATTATTATTATTATTATTATTATTATTATTATTATTATTATTATTATTACTTTCATTCTTGTGATTTTGTTAATTAAATTAATAATTTTAAAATATATGTAAATGGCTGCATATATTCATAAGATTATGGTAGTTTAAGTGGGTTAATTTTCAGATATTTGTTTGATAGTTGAATCAGTACTTGTGGAGAGATGTATGGGGATTACATGTCAATGAATTCTAGGGAAAGAACACTGGATTCTCCATCACTTGTGCTGCTTTAGCATTGTATAGTACTCAAATGAATGAATGGCTCTAAAAGGTTGTTATCATGTTGCCAATGGTCATAGACATATTTCCTAGGCAAATGATCTCCTTATGCTCTGGTTGGTGATAAGAATATGGAAAAGACCACAATCCTCCATTATGGAGCATGTCTAATATATATTCAGAATGATTACCTCACCAGACAGATGCACATCCCTGTACCGGACAAGAATCATTCTTTTCTTAATGATATGATTCTACAGATGCATATTCCTCTCAGAATGGTTTTTATGCTAACATCCTCAGTTTGTATTGATTATATTGGTATATCAGTAAGCTGGCATTGGTTTGGATGAAAACTTGTAGTCTGGAGTTAAAATAATTGAGTGTATAAATGTGTAGCCTATGTAGTGTATTTACATTTAACAAATATTGAAATTGTGTTAAATCTTACATTCATCCATCTGTGCAAATTTTGTAAATTAAATTTATTCAGTAATTAATTTATTTTCAAGAAATTTTCTTTTAATCTGTGTTCTTAATAATAAAATGTTTTTGATTAATTTTGGCAATGATCTAGTTTTATATATTTTTATTAATAATATTTTATAAAAAAATTCAAAAGTTAAATTTTTTAAATAGATGGAGTGATATTATAGGCTCAGATGCACTATGAGCTAATGGCTAGGGCTATTGGTCAGTAAAAGTAGAATCTTATCCTGACCTATCTGCATACTTTATAAATTTTCTAGGTCATAATAGCTTAGTGGTGCCCTGGTACGGCAGGTAGAGAAAGTATCATCATCTGACCATTTTAATTGGCTGCCCAATGTGGTACAATACACTGAAACCATGAGTACCCTGAGAATTTTGGACATTGCACCAGTAAAAAAAGTGGATAGTATTTTTTTTGTTTTTTATTGAAGTTATAAACTTGAACAAAATATAAAAATACTGCCAGAAAATAAAATGCACATATTAGTGTACACACGAGTAAGGAAACTAATAAAATATAAGTTAGAAAAGTAACTGTTGGGAAGTCTGACTGATAAAAAGAAATGTAAGGAAATTGGGAACTGTTGCAGGAGGAGGCACATTCTCGGATGATGTAGAAATGTGGAAAAATAGACAATTTTTTTTAATTGCTAACCAAAATCATTATTTTTTCTAATGTATGAGTACTAATACTTATGTAAAAAAATTATTATGTTTGTTTTTGATGAAGTTTGATGATATGTAACAGTATACATAGATGATACTACATTACTGTCAAATAATAAAAGAAATATCGATAAAATCATTGAAATAGAAATTTAATAAATTAATATTTTTAAACCAATATATAAATTGGCACAGAAAAAAAACTGTTAAATAATTAAAAGTAAGTTAAAGTTAAAATCTAAAGATAAAAGTTTATTTTAAAATAATGTGAAACAAAATAATAAAAAATGGTTATTAGCTTCTATTCAAAAATTATGTTTAAATTTTAATAGAATAGAAATGTTTTTATTTTATTTTAATGAAATGATTCAATAGCAAACAGGCCCTTGCATGTATTTAACTGACCAGTCAAATAAGAGAATAATTTAAAAAATTTCTAGTAATAAAATCTGATGTTCCCTTCAAAAGTAAACTGCCCAATAAATGATGTGAATGAAAACATGGTCCACAGAGAAAATCATCACTGCCAATAAGATCAATGCAAAGCCATGTAAGATCAATCCTATAATTTTATGATAAGAATATTGAAATGACATAAAAGGGAGGGAAAAAACTTTGGTTAAGTGGAGTTTTCTTCTTTGATATTACTCTCATTCATTACATAATTTAGGCATATTTACATGTATTGCAGACCTCAAAAATGTAAGGACTGTGCAATAAATTAGTTTTTCATATTTGCACCAGCTGAGGTGACCTCCAAAGCTATGTTTCGTGAAAAGCAGGAAAAAAGGACTGATCTTCCCCAAAACATTATTAATAGTGCATGGACATCATTCGGTGTTGTGTGATACATTGTAGACCACAAAGAGAGATTTCAAATGAGCCTACAGTTACAAAAAGTACAAACTTTATAATCTAAAGAAAGTACTTTTTAAGTACTATATCTAATTGGTACCTAACTCATACTCTATTATCTGATTAAGAAGAAATGTAAATTATTGTTTTATTTTTTTTAATATGTTGCTGCGATTATTATTATTATTATTATTATTATTATTATTATTATTATTATTATTATTATTATTATTATTATTATTATTATTATTATTATTATTATTATTATTATGTTTCAAAAAGCTTTTTGTCTCGGTTTTAAGTTTTCATCTAGAAATTTGAATTAACATGCAAGATATTAGGGTAAACCTTAAATGATTTAGTGGTTCACTTGTGGTTATGGACTTAACAAATAAAAATTAACAGCAAATAATCGAGTTCAAAGTTTGGGGCTTTTCAGTTTTGTCCTTCACTTTGATGTTGTTGTTGTAGTTTTTTTGCAGCTTCACAGCTGTGGTTGTTTTACATGCCGTTGGCTAGGGGGGTTGGTTTTTTTATCTCTATTTCGAATGTGGCGTTTGTTGCAAATGTAGCGGGTGCGTCTGGTGTTTTGCCAATGAAGTCTCGGGTGCCCAATATAGAACAAGTGGCGCCAGCTGGGTTTGTCTTCCTGAAAAGCGCTTTGTGTTATGTTGTCCGGTTTCGAGGTGTTTTTCTCGTCGTGTTTGGTTAGTGCTCCTTGATAAATAAGTGGTCCAGTGTCTCTTCGCTCGATGGGAGTCCAGAAGGGGTCAATAGATATACTTCTTTATGTAAGGTGGGTTGTTGGCAAGGCAATGAGTTGATTTTCTGATAAAATCAAAGTTTGGGCTCTAGGCCCTTTTTTATTCCTTAAGAGTCTCTTGTTGTTATTCCTAGCATAGGTTGTATAACATTAGTATCTGCTTCCTGTTTATTAAACCATAAATATCCCAGTATGATCTTATGCAAATCTGTTCTGGAATCTGTCGTGGTTTGCATTGGTTATATGTTGGTGAAAAAGGACCTTTGGAGGTGGTCTATCTGTTGGAGTAACTTCTAGCAAGTGGTTAATTTTGGGGTATTTGGCAAGTATTGTGATTATTGAGTTCCTTAACTTCTGTATATGAAAAACATTGATGTTGTGCAAGCCAAGTCCATTTTTAATTAGGGGTTGGCTAAGTTTTTGTGGAAATTGCTGTTTCTGGCCCAAAGTAGTTTTTATATGGTTTTAATTTTGAAATGACCCCTTTGAGAAGAAATAACCGGTTAGTAAGTTATTTTGGTTGTGTAAGCTGGTTAATTAACTGTACTTTGGAAATAGTGAAAGTATGCCTTGGATAGGAGTTTTAATTTTTGTGGTCTTCTTTAAGTTTATTTTGGATATGACATCTCATTCCTGTAATTCCCATATGAAATGGGAACCCAAGGAAAGAGTTTGGTTTTGATTTGTAAATTGATGTACAGGGTTTACCAGTGTATAGAGACCAGGCTGTGGTTTTTGCTAGATTAAATGATAATTCATATTTTTGTGAATATTCTTGTAATATCTTTTGGAGTTGTGGTTTTGTTTTTTGATGTTAGGAATATGGTAACATCTCCAATAGACAATGCAAGAGTGGTGTGTTGTGTCTGGTTCTCGATCCCAGTAAATGCATTTGTATGCTTTTAATAAGGGGATTGATGTAAAATATAAACAATAGTGAACTAGAGGGGATCCTTGGGATATAGATTTGGTGGGTGTGAAAGATGGTGAGTTTCTTCCATTTAAAGTTACATGGATCTCTCTGTTCAGAAGCAGGTTAGCAATTATATATAGATGTGTTCTAGGAATTTCTGTGTCTTTTAGCATTTTTAGAAGTATGTATATATTGACTGAGTCAATTTGGTTTTTTTTCTGTTTTCTTTGTGTTGTTTAAGATAAGTTTGTTGGTTTTCTTTGCTTGTGTGGGTAGTGGCTTTATCTTCTTTCTTTAATATTTTCTCCAAATTTGTTGGCAAAGGTCATTTGGTCTGGGTCTGTATGGTGTTTGTTTTTTTAGGGTCTGGTTGGTTCCTGTTTTTGTGGTAGGTTTGTCTCCTCTGGTTCTTAGTTTTATACAGCCAGCCTTTTTAATAGTTTTGTTTTGTGTGAGGTTTTGTGTGGGGTTTTGTTCGGTGGGCCAAACATTGTGGTATTTTATATGGTTGTCTTTTTGTATTTTCTTTAAAATATAAATGGCATCGTGTCCTCTGTTCCCTTTGTATATAGTGCCCTTTTCCGTTGTCCCCCTCTTTATATCCTTGTCCAAGTGTCCTGTTCTCCTTTTTTTTTCTTCGGTTTTGAGTTTTCCTTTGTTGCGTGGCTGATATATCTGTGGTGCTGTGGGGTTATCTGTTTTTCTGGTGTAACTGTCTGCTAGAAGTTTGATGGTGGAGGTTGTTTTTTGTTTATGGTTAATGTTAAAGGAACTTCCCAATGAGTTTTCTGGGTTCAAGTCTTCTTTGTTTTGTTTAGCTGAGGTCCGAGACAATTCAGGGTTGTTTCTGGGAGTAAACTTTTGTCTTGTAAGGGAGGGTGTTTTGATTTGGCGTCAGTGCTTTGGTGTGTCGAAAAGTTGGGGAGTGTTTTATTTCAAAAGGGGTGAAGCGGAGAAAAAGCCAAAGTGAAGGAGTTATTGTGGAAAGGTGCTTTCTGGAAAAATGCCCTCTTAGTGGTATGTTTATTCTGTGAAGCCAAGTTGGGTAAATTCCATTTAAATTAAATCTCCAATAAGTGGTTGGTTTGAAGTTGAGACCTTGAATTATGTTTGCATTAGTATCTTTTTTTTATCAGAAAGCATTAAATTTTTGTTTGTTTTGGTTGAAGTTGCAATAATAAGTTCAGTATGTGAATATTTGAACTGTGAACATTTCAGCATTTAGTCCAGTTCCAGTAGGGAGAGGAAGAGTCTCTGGAGCGCACAGAAACTTCTGTATTTAAATGTTTGGGGGTCGTTGTGTCCAGCTAATTTTTGTCTCAAGTATCCAACAGTGTGGTTGTATATCCTTGATCCAATGTTTTACTTATTAATTTTTGAGGTTGAGTTCAAACCCCTGACATGTTGATTTTTATTTTCATTAATGTTTTTTGGTTGAGTTTAAATATTAGGGTTGTCTGGTGTTTTTCCCATTCTTCTCTATCCTTTCCAGTTTCTTGTTTCCCTGAGTTGTATTGTTGTGATCAGAAAGGCTAAGGTTGGTTCTGTTTTGATTTTTTGGGCCCTCTATTTTTCTTTGGTGGCGCCTGGTCTTCTTCTTTGTTCTGTGTCAGCTTTGGTGTTTGAGGCTATTTGGGGTGATAGCTTCAATTTCCATTGTTGTATTTTTTTAATATTGGGTGTTTGGTGTGTTATATATATTTTTCTTGATCCTATTACTGTGTGAGTTTATTTGTTCTTTTATTATCTCTTTTCGCAGTATTTTTGGTAGGCTGACTTAGTTGTGGCTATTTTTTCCATTGGAGCGCTTGAGTTGTTGACTTTCGTTTTTTTATTAGTAGGGGTTTGAATTCTATTGGTTGTTTTGTTGATAAATCAGAATTTCAGGTGTGTCAAGTGTGTGCAGTTTTTTTATTATTCAATTGTGTTGATCTGTGGTTTTTTATTATTTTTTCTTGTTATTAGTTGTTTTCGTTATCTGTTTTGTATGTTTGATTCCGGTTGGTGAGTTCTGTTGGTTGATCTTCAGAGCTCGGTTGGTTTTTCTGGTTGATTTTGGTGTTGCAATCGATTGCTAAGTGTCGTTTCACCACCCAAAACTCTCGGTCTTAATCCTTTTATGTGAATAGTCAGTTTGCATTCTGGTCAATTATTTGTGTTGGAATATCCTCGGGTTTAATTGTCATTCAGCTTTATTTTGAACTGAAAGTTGTTGCTGAAAACGGTATGGGGGTGTCGGATAAGTAGATTTGTTTTATATAAATAGCTTTGAAATGACTGTATTAATTTTTGAAAATCCTGAATGGTATATGAAGTAAGTGTTTTTAATTATTCCTACAATAGTTTTGAGCTTTGATCGACTATTATTACGCGTAGCTTCCTAAAGTTTTTACTTTAGTTTGAAATCTTTAGTGATGTTCATGAAAAACTGAATTGCAACGTATCCAGTTGGATGTCTCCAATACTAGAGACTGTATCCACAATGCTGTTGCTGTCAGTCAGTAAAGAAGTCTCTGGGGAATTTATAGAGTGTTAAATTCTTATTATTATTATTATTATTATGTATTATTATTATTATTAGTAGTATTATTATTATTAGTAGTAGTAGTAGTAGTAGTAGTAGTAGTAGTAGTAGTAGTAGTAGTAGTAGTAGTAGTAGTAGTAGTAGTAGTAGTAGTAGTAGTAGTAGTAGTAGTAGTAGTAGTAGTAGTAGTAGTAGTAGTAGTAGTAGTAGTAGTAGTAGTAGTAGTAGTAGTAGTAGTAGTAGTAGTAGTAGTAGTAGTAGTAGTGGTAGTGGTAGTAGTAGTAGTGGTAGTAGTAGTAGTAGTAGTAGTAGTAGTAGTAGTAGTAGTAGTAGTAGTAGTAGTAGTAGTAGTGGTAGTAGTAGTAGTAGTAGTAGTAGTAGTAGTAGTAGTAGTAGTAGTAGTAGTAGTAGTAGTAGTAGTAGTAGTAGTAGTAGTAGTAGTAGTAGTAGTAGTAGTAGTAGTAGTAGTAGTAGTAGTAGTAGTAGTAGTAGTAGTAGTAGTAGTAGTAGTAGTAGTAGTAGTAGTAGTAGTAGTAGTAGTAGTAGTAGTACTAGTAGTAGTAGTAGTAGTAGTAGTAGTAGTAGTAGTAGTAGTAGTAGTAGTAGTAGTAGTAGTAGTAGTATTTCTATTTCCATGATTTTGTTAATTAAATAAATAATTCAAAAATAGATGTAAATGGCTACATGGTTTCATAAGATTATACTAACTTAAATGTGTTAATTTTGGGCTATTTGTTTTGGAGTGGAATTGGTGCTGGTGGAAGGATGTATCAGTGTTTTATGTCAATATGATGTGGAGGGATGCATTGGATTCTCATTTCTTTGTGCCACATTAGCATACACAGCATAATACCCAACTGATAGCATGGCCCAAACATGTAGCCATCATATTGCCAATGGTCATTGATGTATTTTATATGCCCCTGACCTTCTTATGCTCTGGTTGGTGATAGTAAAATGGCAAAAACCACAATCCCCAATTATGTGGCATGCCTATCATATAGTCCAAATGATTACCTTGCCAGACAGATGCACATTCCTGTTCTCTGTGAGAGACATTATTTCTTAAATGATTCATACTATAGATGCCCATTCCTGCTAGCATGTTTTTATGCTAACATCCTCATTTTGCATTGTTCACATTGGTATATCAATAATCTGCCGTTCATTTAAATACAAATTGTAGCCTGGAATTAAAAGAATTGAGTATATAAATGTGTAATCTATGTAGTCCATTTATGTTTAATAAAATATTAAAATTGTATTAAATCTTAACTTCATCCAACTGTGCAAATGACATAAATTAAATTCATTTAGTTTCCAAAATTTTTCTTTTAATGTGTGTGCATAATAATAAACATATGTTTTTTGATTAATTGTGGCAGTAACATATGTTTATATTTTTTATTAATCATAAAGTAGAGTGATATTTTAAGCTCAGGTTCTCCATGAGCTAGTGGTTAGGGCTATTAGTCAATAAAATTTGAATCTTACCCATACGTATCTGCTACTTTATAAATTTTCTAGTTTTGAATAGCCTAGTGCACTCTGGTATGGCCAATAGGGAAATAATCTCCAGTCTGACCATTATAATATATACACTTAGACATCACTTAGTGATTGGCTACTTAGTGATATTTTGCATTAGTGATCATCATCAATTGGTACCCACTACTTTGATTTACAATTGACTATTCACTAACACAATCGAGAAAAAAAAAATTTTTTTTGGCACCCATCTTGAATTTTGCATCACTGATGACATCAGAGAATAGGTATTTTAAAGATATTTCACCCAAATGCAAAAGTACATTACTGTAATACATATACAGGTGATGACTTTGCTGAAATTGTATAGCACATACTATATTTTATTCATAAAACACAATGTTAGTGCTGCATTCAGTGTTTTGATTATAGAACATATAAAATTAAAATATAAATAATTAATGAATCTGTAATACTATATACATATAAGTGTTAAATGTCTGTAGGAAAATTAAACTTTATATTCAGTACTTGGATCTTTAATTTTTTAAAGGCATTCAACACTTATATTAAATGATGAAATAGTCCAATATATAAATATAATAAAACTAAAATACCATCATCACAAACTTTCAAAAAAACACTAAATACAAATATTAAACTGTGAATGTGTGTTCTTTAATTACTGTATATTATTTTTAGAACACCTGGTTAATTATATAAAAATAGTTATTGATTTTGTAACTTCTTTAAAAATGTTGTTTACACCCAAGTGGTTTCAAATCAAAAGAAAAACACCATTTCAAAATACAAATGTTGAATTAGAAAAAAGTTTCAGAAGAAAAACAGATTGCATTTAAAATAAGTGTTAACTCTTCAATGGGGTTCAATACACAGGTGTGTCAGTGGTTTTGGATCACTCTAAATTGGTCATTTTTTGAGCTACGGTGATGATATTATACTCATTGGAAAATTTAGAAAAAGTCACATAAGTTGCTGCTCTCTCTTGAATTATTTTACAAGTAAAAAATCGATACTAGGAGTGGTTTAATTTAACAAAAGAAGAAGGTGAATGCTGATTGGTTGGGCAATCCATTCTCAATGCTTATTGTCTGATGATTCCGATAAATATTTTTTCACTGCTAAAAATGAAAATATATGTTTTAGAGTATTTTTTTTATTATTTTATGTACATATTATACATTGTTTTTATAAAATATGCTGAAAATATAGTTATTTTACAAAAGTAGTAAGGTTTTATTAAAAAATTGTATACTTTACATGATTGTAAATTGAAAGAGAAACCAGCAATAGCAATAATTTTGATATCCTGTCAAGTGTTTAGATTGCCCAAGCTGTTTATTTAAATTTCAAACAAAGATTAATGTTTTAGAATATGTTTCTGGCAATTATCTACATATTATAATGTATTTTGGTTAAAATATGCTGAAAATATAATTATTTTTAGAAAAACACTAAGATTTTACTGAACAATTCTTTAAAAATTTGTAACATTTTTAATAAGGTACATCTGGGAGGGATATAAATGACATTTGCATTGCTTGTAATTTGCTCATAATATTTTCTTTGATTTTTCCACTTTTGAATATTTCTATAAAATACGAATAAAAATATATTTTTGAAAAAACATTCATTTACTTTCCTAACATTACAAATGAATTAATATACTTTTTGAAAATGAAACTAAAATTAATATATATTAAAAGATGAAAATATTTCTATCAAAGAGTTTGTCAATTGACCAATTAAAACTTTCAGAGTTTTACCTCACTTGATCAATAATAATAAAGTGACACTTGGAAAGGTTAATGAATAATCTTTCTGCAAAAATGTGAGGGGAACTATTATCTTATTATAGATACATACATATACAGTTCAATGTGTACAGTAAAATATCTGCATAATACAGCACAGTTTACACAAGCATATTACATTTAGGGTTTTGGTTTTACACATTTTTATACACTGCATTTGATAAATACTTGTTTTTTTTTAATATGTAATTTATTCCCAAGTTTTGTGTAATCCTTTAGCAATAGGAACCAACCATTTTTTTTCCTATGGAACCCCATTATAAATACATATTCTGTATACAATATTCTTGCTTAACAATGAGTTTTGGAGGACCAATTGCCATCACTAAAGGGGGTAAAGGTGTATATATATTCCACAATGAAGAATAAAATTAAATATTATTACAACCTAACTGTACAACTAAGAATTGATTATTTACTAATATAGAAACTAATATTCAAAAAAGCCAAATTTCATTAAAAATGAAACACATAATGAGCCATATAAATATGAGTTATTTTAATTAATGTCCTCTCCAAAAAATTAAGTGTAGTGTGAAGATCATTCTAAAAATGAAGTTTATTTATCTTACTTATGAAAAAGAATCGTTGTATTTTAAACCACTTGAAAGTCTGCAGAAATTTAAAAAAAATGACCTTTCTTTAGCTTAGAGAGATGCATAAATGTTATTACTTCAAGAAATTTATTCATAGAAAAAAAAAAGTGCATACATTTAAAAAACAGTTAACATAAAGAATTGCTTATTTAATTATATTTTGTATTCAGTTTTTAAGAATTAACACTTTTGATTGACAAGTATAGTATATTTAAAAGCTCAATCTAAAATGTATAATTAAACAAAATTATATTTCTGTTGATGATTATATTGTTAATAGATTGTAGATTTATTATGTCATGTACATACAAACATTCCAATAATTAAATGTATTTGGTTTTATTAAAATCATATTAACTTTGAAATAAAAGTTATATTTAAACAATCTCAATTTTTTTTACTTTTGTCAAATATAATTATAAATTTGCATATCGGTTTTAAATTAAAAGCTAACCATTCTTTAATAATGCAAGCAACAACGGTAAAATTAAATTATTAAAAGTTTATATTAATTTAAATATATGCTTACTCATTTAAAAATTATTTTCTGTTCATTAGATATTAGCAAAAAATTATAGATTTTATAATAAATTAGCTCAGTGACATTTTATATCTGTATGTAGTTTGCTAATAACATTATCATTTAGGAATTTTATCAATATTGATTTATTTATACAAACTTAAGCATATATTTAGTTAACTGAAAGTGTCTATCTATAATATCATATCTTTTCTACCATATAACTTGCATATGACTTTTGTTTTTTGTCTTTCTAGTTTGATTTTTGCTTTATTGTGACGTTACACATCTGGAAATAAAAAGAGATTATATTCATCACCATCAACCTTTTATATAATCACCAAAAATTAATTTCAATGTCCTTAGATATAATTGAGATGATAGATAAGTAATATATTTATTGTTACACATGAATAATGTTAGTATATTTAGTACGTATTACTGAGCAAATAATAAAATTTCTGGTTTATACAGAAAACTCCTATAATATCATCATCATCATCATCAGCCATTACTGCAGAATAAAGAACTCTCCAAGTTCAATTCATTTTAGCTTCTCTTATCCACATCACCCCTGCACACTTTCTAATTTCATCCATCCATCTCACATGTGGTCTCTTGCTGAGTCTTTTACAATCTCTTGTAATCCAGTTTAAGATTTCAATTGTTCATCTAGTATCAGCTTTTATAGCAATACGTCCAGTCCAACTCCACTTTGGTCTTTTATTTTTTTCAATGAGATGAGTAATATTTGTTTGTTGTACATATATATATATATAGAAATATATTGGTGCTCTGCCTTCATTAATACTAATATAAAGTGTTAAAAACAGAGTTTATATATATAATATAAATAATAATTTTAACGGTAACAAACTATTATAAACAATACTTAAATCGACAGAAGTACATTTGGTTAATTTCTTAAACCTGCCTCAACTGCCATTAAATTAAAAAAAAAAAAAAAGCGGAAGCAAACGTCAACAATTCAAATGCCACGAATCTCGTATTTTAATGTTAGTAGCATGTCTATTTATTAAATGCATTTTATTCCTATTTATAAAAATTGCCTCCTTATTTTTTCTTTTATTATGGTTTCTCTCTTCATAAAAAATTTTCACATTTTCAAAATCAAATTTGAATATAAATTTAAATTTGATTTTGAAAATGTGAAAATTCTCTTTTTTTATTTCAAAATTAAGAAAACATTAATTTTCATTTCTTTAATAAAAATTACCTTTACTATAACAAGTTATATTTGCTTCTGTTGAATTTATGTAATTAATTATTTAACTATTGACTTTTATGTTAAAACTATAATTATGTCTTAATTAACAGATTTTTTTAAATTATTTATTTAATATAATTTAAATAAATAATTTTAACTTTTCAATCAGTTTTTATCTTACCTTCTGTGAATAGCTATTTTTGTAAGAATTTATTTTATTCTTTATAGCAATAATATATCTATGCATATAGACATTATGTTTCTAATCATGTACTTATGAAATATATTGTTTTGCTTCAATGTAAATATATGTATAATTCCATCCGCTTTTAGTATCATGTGAAAGAATGTAATCATAAACATAAGATCAATGATATGTAATTTTTCATATGTCTTTAATCATATGTTTATGAAATTTTACATGTTGTTTGTCATATATTTATGATTACATCCCTCCACAAAGTATTAAAAATGGGTATAGACCAGTCCCTATCTTGTGTGTGAGAACACTGTACTGAAAATTAATCTACAGAAATATTTTTCATTATTGGATAATGTCTAGTCTAATGAATGACTAATAAAAATATTAATATTTTGTACTAATCACTTCTTGATAATAATTTAATTCTTATTTGCATTAATTTGTATTTTACCTTTTTGTTGATTTTTTCAATAAAAAATAACTCCATGTAATCAATAAAAGGATCTGAACACATATTTTCAAGCTCTTTTTAGCTGTTCATTTTATCTCATACAACGGCTATACATGACCACATACATGTGAAAAAAATAAATGATTTATATATCTATTTTGTTTTAAGCCAGCACTTATCTGGACAAACTGAAAATGTATATTGGAGATCATTTGTCTTTTTAAAATGTGTGTGGTCATGTGTATTGGTTGAATGAGATAAAGTGGACAGCTCAAGGGAGATTGAAAATCTGTGTTCCAATACCCTACATTAGTTCTCCTTGATTGTAAAATTAGTATATTTAAATCTTAAGTAGATTTACACAAGATATAAGAATTTATTACAAAAATTACAAAACTGTCACAACCTGGTCACTAGTTGTTATGAAAGTAAATGATGGTGATATTTAACCTGTAATTATAGGGTAAATTACTTCCATTAACTCTTAAATGTTTTTAGAAAAATTCAATTGTTAATTATACGTTTTCAAATACAGACAACTGCTCGTAATAACATTCAGTTAATATAGAAAATAACGTTTGAAGATTATTTTCCTTTTTTTTTTCAGGCGTGGCTTGAAATGTATAAAGTTTAAATTATTATAGAAACATTTTGGCAATTAAACTAGACAATGAAAATAGACCAATATTTATTACAAGTTGTTATTAGTGCTTAAGTTTATATTTAATCTAAATTTTAACTACTGATGTTTGATATTAGATTGAATTATTTACAACGATATAGACCGGCAACTATTAATTCCCAATCTTTTTTTAATGCATATTTAATTATGAGAGATTTTGTTATAACATGTATGTATTCTGTTTATATCATTTGATGTTAAAAAAAAATAGAATGGCATCACAAAAAATGAAATGATAATTAGACAAATATATAAATTTAAGTAAATATACTTATACTAATATGAACCAGCTGTTTTTGTTTGTTAATAAGTAAAAACAACAGATTAATTTAAAAATTAATAAATATATCTAAAAAAAATATCTTTCAATTAAATTTAATTTTGATTGTATAAAAAAAAAAATAATAACAAACAAAAAAAGATCATACTCCGCCCCCCCAATGTCTCATAATATATATATATATAATTAAAATTTCTATTCCTCCACATACATATGAATAGAATAAGTGAGCTTTAAGTGCAGTAAGTTTGTCACATGTAAATCAAATTATAGGAATGTAACATATATATATATATATTGCAACCTGAAAAAAAGTGGAGGATTTATATTTAACCAATTTGCGACAAAAATGGATATGCTAATCTACCTTTCTCCAATACTCATAGACTATTACAATAAGCTCTATAAAATATATGTATGTGGGGTAAGCCCAAGTTAATTCATATGTGATAATAATAATAATAATAATAATAATAATAATAATAATAATAATAATAATAATAATAATAATAATAATAATAATAATAATAATAATAATAATAATAATAATAATGATGATGATGATGATGATGACAATAATAATAATTTTAATAATAAAAAAAGAACATTGAATATTAATATGGCATATGCAAAAACCACAGCCAATTAAGTGAAGGAGAATTCTCATATTTTCTCTTTAAAATATATAATAACTTTTAATACTTAAAGCATATGGCACAGAAAGAAGTTGGGTTACTTTAAAATCTTCTTTCCCCAGCAAATCCTCAAAATATCACCAGAATTTATGATTATCATGATTATCAGTGAACAAGGATTAGATTTAATGTAAAGTTTTTATTTTCTTTAAATTAACACATGTATTGTTTTTTTTTTTTTTGTCACAGCACTTTCTTAAAATAATTTGATCTAAAATATAACAATTTTTCCTCAAATAATATTATAAATGAAAATATATCTCAGAATTCTTATATTTCAATTATCTCATAATTTATTTTGTTCTCTTTAATTTTTATATTCTAGCCAAGAATGTGATCCCAGTAAAAAGAATAATAGCAATACGACATAACACATTTAAGATAATATTTTAATGAATTAAATAATCATAAAAATTTACAATTAAAATTAAAAATGAAGAAACTCATAAATATAAATAACTAAAATAATCTAGGATGGCATTGGTGATATCATAAATAGATTAGTAATGTTATGGCTATCCATGTTATTACACCTATAGGTTTGCTCTTTATTTTTTTCTAAGAGAACACCAATCAATTTTATTTTCTTATCTGATGATCAATAAAGTAAAGTCATCTTCAAACTTTATTAAAATATATGAAATTAATTAAAGTGATCTCAGAATAAATAAAATGGTTTTAATTATTCTTAATTAAATAAAATATTTTTTGATGTTCTCTTAACAGAAATAATACAAATTAAATAAAGTGGCTTTCATGTCAAATTCTTTGTATTTATATAATCCCAATGCATAAATAAATAAACACAATTGTGTGTTAAAAATATTATTAGATTATTGAAAGATGCAAATGATAAATACAAATAAACATGAATTAATAATAAAAATAATGTTTATTATTATTAATAACATTCAATAGGCAAATATAAAGCTATTCTATCATTTAGACTTACACAGTCATTAAAATAATTTCCAAAAAATACATTTAAAAAAATATTAGGAGGTTTAATTATCTGTTACAGTTTTAAAATCATAGCAAAAATAAGCAATCGTTAACATAATCATTTTATGGCTTTGTTACTTTCAATAAGTTTTCCCATTTAATATAGTATCTTCTAATTATAAATTCCCTGGGCAATATTTATTAACTATATTAAGTAATATACAATCTTAACAATCCTTGATTGACAATGAATGTTGGAGAATATGTATACTATTTTATGTAGCCATAAATAAAATTATAAATTTAATATTAGATAATATATTGGATTTAAAACATCTTGAAGTGCTAGATAGGTATATTCATAAGACCTATATATCTAAAATAACACTCAGGTAAACTGAGAGTGTGACTGAAGATAAGGGTGACATTCTGAAGTACCTCAAAAATATCAAATTCAGCATAATGTAGGTCATTAAGAAGAGGTAAAAAAGTAAAGCCAAAATTAAAACAATGGCATAAACTATAAGAAAGCACATATTCATGAGGGAAAAATAAGCTAGGATTTTGTCACTGTCAGAAAAATTGGAAATTAACCATTGTAAGAAAAAGGGGTGACTTAAATAAAGCATTACATGCTTAAATATTATAAATTCACTGGCAATATATAATAAATTATAAGAGAGAGTCTAGTGTAATTATCTTTTTAATAATAATAACTGTGATGTGTAAAATTGATAAAACAATTAACATAGCAAAATATAACTAAATATAAAATTATGGTACAATAATTAAACAATAACAAATATACATTAGTTTCTAAATTCTTCCAGCATTTAAACACATTCAAAAATAAATTCAATAAGGGGAAGCATAATGAAATTAAAACATTATCTGACAATACTGAGAAACATAGCATAAAATACCAGTTAAATAGTATAAATTATTCCAACATGCACATAAATAAATACAAGACATGTAATATGCAATAATTATTTGAAACTAATAATAATACATGTTATACCAAAATGAAAATAAAAAGAGAGACCTTAATCTTGATATTCACTATTGTAATGGATACAGTCAATAAATATTTTTTAATGATTCTGAAGACAATCATGGATATTGAAATAATATTATATATTACATTAAGACTCACATCAATTTTTTAAAAATATGAGAGAGCAAATACTTCAAGTTACTAACATGAATAAATGTAGCAACCACAACATGGTGATTGCAAATTTAATGACCATAATAACAAACATAATGCACATTATATATTTCCCATACTACTTTATAGCAATAAACTTAGCAATTATTTTAAATTTACATTTTATAATTTACTAATGATTATAATAAAGAGCAAATATTCTGCAAACTGTAGCATAATAAGGAGAGTTATTTAAATTCATATTTTTGGAGACTAAATTGAGCATAACAACAGTATATAATAAGATTTGTGCAAAATGATTATATTCTATTTCTTAACGTTAATGTACACACAATAAAACCATTTTACAACATTGTCATTTATAACACCTGTCATTGAAAGTTGTTAATTTCTAGCAAATATTAGCAATTGGCATATGAATATTATATTTTTAATAATGAGACATAATATCCTGACTAAATATAAGTCTTTTATTGGTAGAGTGCTCTTTAATCTTCATAAACTCAAGGTTGAATTTTACATTCTATTCAATTATAATTCTGTTTAAATAATCAGGAATTATATTATGGCATTCAGCTACATAATTTTCATTAGAAAGAACAAATGCATAATAAAAGTATTTCAAATATCAAACTATTTTTTGATCTATGCTTAAATTTCCTGTTACCAGTTTTTTCTTCAAAGTCTCAGTGGTCTCAGAATGCTGCTATCTTCATAAGAGACAATTAACTTTGCTTTTAGTTCATTACTATGTATTTTAATTATTAATTTTTGTTGATCATTAAATTTTACTTTTAAAGTAAACTATTTCTTAGTAGTAAATATAATAATGTTAAAAGTAACATTTACAATATTATTTCATCATTTCAAAAGGTCTTGAAATTCTGGTTAAAAAGTGTGTATTTCATATAAAATATAATTATGAAAGAGAACATATTTGATGTATGATAAAATATTTATCTTACATTAAAAATAAAGTCATTGAAAGTATATTAAAATATATTTAATATTAGTATCAAATAATTTCAAAGTTTTTGCATATATCTTAGAAATTATATTTTCTAAGAAAATGTTTAAATATAACATAAAAAGTAAAATTCCCAAAATTTTTACAACACATGAGTAGTACATTTGATTGCCCTCTACTATTGAAATATATTTAAAAAAAACAATTTCATTTTAGAAACATTGACAGTATAATTTTCCACCACAATACAATTATTTTTGAAAAACTAAAGCATTGAATGCTTTCATTTGCAGAATAATCTTGCATAAATATTACCTTTTAACCATAAATATTGCTAATCAAAAAATGGTTTAAATACAATGAAAACTTTAGATAATATAGCTGAAGATTGGATTGGGGTCTGGTTCAGCTGGGATGTGTGTAAGGCAAGTCATGTGATTATGTTTGATTGATATGATTGACAATTGATTGCCATTCCAAATTGAACTAATTATTAAAAGGTTAATTTTTTTCTAAAAATCTGTTGGAAAGTTTTAAAAATAACTGCAATTAGCATAATTCCAGAACATTCTAAAGATAATTGCTAAGATGTTCATTCAAAACAAAATAACTAATTGAAGATTACAGCTTTAACTGAAATATTTAACAAGTTATTTCATAATGAAATATATTAGTATAATAAAATATAAATTCTTTAAATAGATTAAACATTTACATTACTTATTAAAATTAAACTCCAAAAATATGTTATTAGGAATATTTGTTTTAATCTTTTTTTATTTGTAAGTTTTCAGAATATATTCCTTATTATCATTGAAATAAAAACATTTTTAAACACTAGCAATTTTAAAAATAACTTTAAGCATAAACTTTTAAACAAGGTGCATTTTATGAAGTATTGATCAGCTTCATGCATGCACTTCAAGCATACTAGTTTTAACTTCTTTCTTTAAAATACTAACTTAGGTTTATGAAGTAATTACACTAAATTAACACACTTTTTAAACAGACAAACATTTATAATTCTCTAATTATAATTGTCTAGATTAAAACACTATTCAAATTAATTAATACTCTGTACTGACAATTAATTAAACTACTATAAAGTTTAAACCCATTTTAAAGTTCTTCTAATATATTTTAATAAATTTTATGACAATTAAACTAAGATTATTTTAGTTTTACTACGCTAAAAGTTAAATGCATTAATATATTAACTTATAAAAGAGTAACTTATACACTTTCAACAATAATTAATTACACTTCTAAAACTATTTTTAAGATATGGATATTATAAAAATCAGTCTAAAATGATTAATAATTTACATATATACTTTAATTATTATACAACAACAAAGTTTATTTATTGGAAAATGAAACTATAAAACATTTTAATAACATGCCATCATAAAATTTGACAATCAGTTATAAAAACAAAATGTAATAGTTATTACCTTTACATAATGAGTATGCATGTTATAAATATTATTAAAACAAAATGTGTAAATTTAAACTCTCAGAAAAAAAAAGAAGAGAAAAATAAATAGTTAAATTTACAATTAGAAATTAAATGACACATTTAATTAACAAATTTTTATCATTAAAAATCTGTGGTTTTAAATGTGACCAATATATTTTTTTTTTTTTGCTGGAGCTGAATGTTTATGAATTATTATATAGAAATTCTGTAATTAGTTCATTAAAAGAAAAGATAATGTCACTTTTTTGCCTTAGGTAAAAGAAGTCAACATATGTTGGAAAAAAACATGTAGGTGAGTGTGGGTGAGATAAAAAGATGATAAAAAATCACAGGAAGTTGGAGTATATAAAGTGAGTAATCCATCAATTCCAGGAGTTGCTGTTGATTGATTTTAATAGTAACTTTGCAGTAAACAGCAGTTCAGCATTTAGTCAGTCTACAGTGAAGATTTTAAGTAATTGGAACAACTATGTTTGGAACTGTCATAGCTCTTAAGTACAGCAGTTAGTAGGAGAAACCCATGATTATTGTAAAACTGCAATGTGAAGAAGCAAGTTATCAACATGGAAAATGCAAGAATGCTTGGCTAGAAAGAATAGTTCACTCTCTCTTTCCACGCTATGAAGAAATCATGAAAATGAAAAAACATGCCAAGGTTTAAAGTGGTGAATCACCAACAGATAAATTTAAAGGTAAGAAAACTCTAGATAACATTTGAAATATTTAAAGGTAATTATGAAAATGTTGTAAGAAATGCATTTCAGAAAGATAAAATAAAATGTAGATATTTGAAATGATTAATTCAATAAAATGATAAAATGTTATGTACCAAAATAATTTTTTATAGAATAATATAATTGCCATTATTGTTATTAAAATAGAAAAAGGGAGGGGTGAATTGAAATATGTTGGCAAAAATGAGAAAATGCAATAATGAATTCGCTGATTTTTTTAAAGTAATAAATTTATAACATTGGTTCAAAGTTAAGCTTTATAATAAAGAGTATAAGAAATATATGTCAAATTCTTAAAATTCAACTTGCTAATATAGAAATTACAATGTAATAATTTATTTTAAAACAAAAAATCCTAATTTGTGTAAATGCATTATGTTCAACAAAGAAATATTACGATTCTATGAACATGAATTAAGTATATGTGGATATACATGAGTTAAAAATGCATCTACATACATAAAATAATGTGTCCATATATAGAAATTAATTATGTATCCACATATAGGAATTAAATATGCATTTATATACATGAATTAAATATGCATTTTTATATACATGATTTAATTATGTGGCTATATACATGAATTAAATATGTGAACATATTTAAATATAATTATTGTCTAGTGAATGATTAAATGAAAAGGATTAATCCAAATATAAATCAAACTTATGTAAGAGTATATTGCAATAGAGAATTTATAGACATGTCTATGAATATGCACATATGAGGAGAATATAAACTCACAGAAGGAGTATTTAAACTTGAGAAATGATAAGGATTATCAAACATAAATGATGGGCAATGTATGATCATCAATAATAGTACCAAGCATCTGAGAAGTTACTGATGAAATGGACTAAATGTTCTGTGGAACCAGAACTGCAATGAACTATTAGCAGAAGTGTTATCCAAATATTGTTCTTTAAATAAATTGTGGTTATATAAAACTAATATATCTTTTCAGTTTCATTTCCTATCATTTATTTTCTAATGTACATGTGCACAGGAATCTCATGTTCTCTGACCTATGTTTGGCATATCTTGGTCTGGGGAGTCAGGTTATAGTGAGCTGAAACACTAGTGACATCATTTGGGAAATCAAACAAATAAATTTCTTGTTCTCATTATCTTCAATGCTAGATCTGATGATGAAAAGGAAATATTGTTATAGGAGTGACATCATCTTGAGGTAATGCCAATCATTCTTTTCTTCCTGCAATAAATTCATCAGAAAATACATCAACCATTAGAGGAGATGGAAGCCCTAGTTTGGTTACACTTGTCATCATAATCATGAGACCCAATGTAGCTAGCCTTCCCATAGGCATTAAAAGTTAGAAGGGAAAAAGTAGATAAAAATAAATAAATGAAGAAATATGAAAGACAGAAGCAAATTATGAAACTATAAGTTGAGAAAATAGATGATAACTAGAGTAAGGACAAAAATGTTGAAAACAAATGCTGAGAAGAATCATCCTATTAAAAGAATGCAAGAAAAAATTTACTCAAAATAGCATGATCACCAACAAATGGAAGTATCCTAGAAAACAGAGGATGATTACATGCTAATCCTGCTGAAAGAAATGTTTTAAGCTGAGGATAAAAAGAGAGATCAATAAAAAGAACTTGATAAGAAACAAAGAGAAAAAGATAATAGGCGAGATTAACAAAGAAAAGAGAATTTAAAATGAATAACTGAAGCAAATCAAAATCAAAAATGAGGAGATGGAAAACTGATTGAAGAAGCAAACTAAAAATAGAGAAACAAATTATAGAAGTAATGGAATGTCAAAATGAAAAAAATACCAAATAATTAATTAGATTACTGATCAAATATTGAGAGTTAAAGAAGAGGTTATGGAAGAAGTCAAACAATGACTGAATGAACAAGAGGTTAAGGTGGCCCAAACTTGTGAAGACATGGTTATGAAGATAGAAAGAATCCAGGAATATATGCAGGAGTAAGTGGATAGTTTGATCACAGAAGTAAAACAACTGCAAATTAAAAGTAGCCATATGCTGCCAGCACAACATATGCTGAACAAGGGGGCAAGCAAATGAAGGGACAAAAACAGTCCCAAAACAAAATTTAGAAAAAAAAATCCACAAAATTATTCAAAAAGTGTCAATTACCAACTATATTCCAGGGATTGTAATCCAGTCCCTTAAGATATGGACATTTACAATGGGCTCTGATGAAGCACATATTGAGTACCTGAAAAGATTAGAGAGGTCTTCTGCATTAATGTCATGACTAAAGAGGCAAATCTTTAAATAGTTTGCAGTCATTTACAGGGCATGGCTCAAGTGAGGGGAGTCATTATTTTGTCAGCCCAACAATTTCAGTAATTTAAAAAAAAACTCATGAACTGTTATTGGAGTGCAAATTGTCAGGAGGGCATCAAATATAAGGTGTTACAGGAAAATGTCCATCAGATGAACCCTATACCCCCTTCTTTTGAAATAAAATGGTCAACCAAAAGGCCCTAACATCAGTTTCATTAATGGTACTCAAAATAATCAATATGATCTGACACAGTTCATGCAGTTACATTGAAAGGATGTTCATTGGTACAGATCATCAATCAATTGAGCACGTGGGTGAGATGATAACAGCATATGACAATTGCAGTATCTTGGCAACAAACAAAGAAGGAGGGTCCAAGCTGCAAAATAAATCCCTATATAAGAGGAATGATGGACTGACAATATGTGCTCTCAGATATAAAAGAAAAAAAAATCTATGCTGCTACAGTAACCATGATGCACCACCATGGTATCATAACAGAAGAAAGGAAGTAATACCATGAAAGAGGAAAAATTCAACAGGGAGCATAAATAGTCCTACCAGAACCTGAATAGTGATAAAAACTGGGAGTGGATCTCAAACATTACCCAAGAAATATTATTGGTATAGTGTGTGACATCAACATTAGGTAAGCACAGTCTTTTTTTGATTTCTGCAATATGTTCATCAGGAAATAAATCAACCATCAGAGGGGATGGAAGCTCTAGTCTCATATATATATATATATATATATATACATACAATGCTCATTAATTATAAAACTAATGTAGTAACAGTAAAAATAATAATTATAATGGTAATTAACGATTATATACAGTATTTTTCAATCTGCAATATATATATATATATATATATATATATATATATATATATATATATATAGTGTCATTACAGCAGATGATATTCCTTATATTATACATATATAGTGTGAATATTTTTGTATAGGATTTTTGATTATTGAAATCCCTAGTGAAAATCTTTCTTAATCTTCAACTCACTATATGATGACAATATTATTTTAATAGTTGCAAATATAAATGTAGAAAATAATAATGATTTAATATGGTTGTATTATCTTAAGCAGGGTGTATTGTGAAATAGTTGAACTTCATCTTAGATTTCTAAAAATAAAATTTGAATTTTTTGCCCTCTGCTAAAAATTTTGTGATGCTTTCTTTTAAAGCTTTAAAATTCACATTTATTTTTTTGTAAGATTTTAATATCAAAAAAATTCAAAATATATCCTGAAAATTGAATAATAGGCTTTTACAAGAAACTAAAACCAAGCAATGATGAGTAGTCATTTTATATATTTGGCAATCTTGAACTTTGTGAATGTACTTCAAAGAAACATTATGATAGTCTAAAAACTTGATATTGTGGATAATAATTACTAAAATCAAAAATAAATATTATTACATATTTATTTTGAACAGAAATGTTCTATTTTTAAATATAAGAGAACATATTCTTCTGAATATTGTTACCATAGAGATTACAGTCGAGGGAAAGACAGCTGTCTAGAAATGAGGTTACTCAGCAAAGTGTTATAATAATTAGAGATATAAAAATTATGAAAATTTTTTAAACTTTTAGCATAAATTGATAGACTTAGTAGTGATTAAAGATAATTCATTCAGATTTTTAGAACGAACATCAAAAAAGATTTTGTTTATTTTGCAAATTAAATCAGCTCCACCTGAAATTTGATGATGTGACAGTGTTTTGTTTTGATTAAAATGTATTTTTTTTAATAATTCTGAAAATGAAATGTGTTTTTTACCATTTATTTAATTTCTAAACAAAAATATCTATCAAATGAGGTCAAATATAATTATATTCTGACAAATATAAAAGTTTTAATATCAAAATGAAAGTTAAAATCTTAAATCTAGTAAGAGAACCATATACTACTTATTCTGTATTTTTATGTCTAAAACAGTGCTCACTTTTAAAGGGAATAAGTTTCCCTGTAATAGAAAGTAAAATGACAGTTCACTTTCCAAAGTAAAATTATAATCCAAATCTATTTCATAAAATCATTTTGGCAGATACATATTTTAGTAGGACCTACTAAATAAATAATACTATTATAGGTATAATTTTTTTTGTATGTATGTATTTGTAAAGGACATTAAAATGAATTTAATTGTAACTATAATAGCTTAGAAAAATTTATAAGGAAACACCTTGAGTGAATCATATATATATATAACAAACTAACCAAAGGAAATACATCTAAAAACAAAAAAAAGACTTATAAATCCAATCTTCTGGTTGAAATATAATATTATTTATTGGATTTATAAGACTTTTTTGTTATATATATATATATAATAGCAGTGAAAACTTTTATATCACTAGAAAACAAAAAAGATAACAAGCAGGTCATTAAAAGACAAAAACTTTGTTTTCATTTTTTTTTAAAATGTGTGTTGTTTTCAGACATAAAAATTGCTTATTTCCATAAAAAACAAAAGAAAAACGTTTTGTAACAATAAAGAATTAGTTGTTATAAAGAACAAGGAGACTTGTAATTAATTAATGGAGACTTGTAATTAATTAAGGATTTATACATTGAAGAGAAACCTAAAATGAATAGTTAAAGAGAACAGCTACATTAAAGGGCAAGTGTCCATTCGAATAAAGACTTAATAAATGGAATACAATTAATACCGTCCTATAAAGAATTTATAGCCTTTTACCAAGATTTAAGAGTATATGCATTTAAATTTGAATAATATATACATACACATTCATCAAAAATATGATACAAAAGCCCATGGTCATTAGCGATAATGTCATCAATGAAACAAAAATAATTCTAATGTTCCAATTTAATATATTTTTTGTTACCTTAGAAAATAAAGTTTTGATTTCTTAGACTTTTATTACTACATATATATATATATATACATATATATATATATATAAACCTTAATAATCTAGCTAGTCAGCGTACACGTTTGAGAGCCATATCTTCATCTGTAACATTCTATCAACAACTGTCTAATCAATCTAGATTCATGTTTTAAGGCAACATATCCTCATCTGTAACTTTCTTAGCTACAACTAATCTAATCAATCTAGAATATATGCCTAAAATAAATGTTAAACTAAAAAGAGGATTTTTTTATTGACTAAGCTCGCATGAAACTATAGACTTAAAAAAAGATCACAAGGTGATTAATAAAGATAATAGCTTCTGGTCAAACTAGCTTTAAAATCCAGAAACAAACAACAAAATAAATTTAATATTCGGCAAACCAATAAATAAATAATAATTAGATTGATGGAATGAATATGCAATTATAATTATAAATTAAATAATAAGTACATTAGGATGTAGATGAATAAATGGATGATGAAAATAAGTAATAATTAAATAATAAAATGAAAGAAGTCTGAGAATGAAGAGAAAAAAAATTAGATGTATCAGAATAATGAATGATTGAGATGATGGTAGAATAAAAGTTAATGGATGATTAGGATGATAGTAGAATAAGAGCTAATGAATGGTGAGTTAATTAGGATAATAAATTAGGATGAAAGACGAATAAAGAAATAAAGAAAGAGTGAAATGGTAGATGAGAAGAATGATGATGATGGAAGATGATGACCAGACTCTAAATTGATATTAAATTAAATGATCCTAAGATAACTAAATAAAATAGGGATTCCAAGATTACCAAAACCAGAATATTCACCATAAAGTCAAAACAAGCTACACATTTAAGACAAAAGAAGCAATTTATACTTTAAAGTTTGGTTGACTTTTCTTAAAACAGTGAATGTAACACAACTCAAATCCAACTACAATAATTAACTAGATATAAAATTTACCATAAATTGAAATCCTATATTGCCGATTAATATAATGTATTTTTCTCAGGGTTCATATAACTTAAAGGCTGGTATACAAGATATACTTGGGTCAGAGAGAGGGATCTTGCCACTACCCAAATATAATGCACAAAACAGCTCTTAATACCAAATCGAATTAACAAACAATATTTATTAATTCCAAAGAAATTTTATAAACTCCATAACTATTATATACTTGGAGCTTCAAGAAATATGATTAACTTTTCAATAGCTAAACACAATAAATTACCAACTTCTTTTCTCAATTAATTATAAACAATGTGATCAAGGGTTCAAGTAAACTGATTAAACCAATATTAATTGTTTATCTTTTAGTATACCACTTAAAATAATAAGCACACTAGGTTAATAATTTTTCATTATTAAGTAATGATGCCTTAAATGTTCTCATAAAACACAGAGCTTACCAAAATTATTATGGTATACCAACATATAGTTATTTATACTATATTGATTGATGATGATTTCCATATAGTCAGAAGATATTTTGATAGCAATAACAATAATAATATGTGTGTGGTGATTAGCAACAAGACTACTGACAATTAAATAAATTTTTAACACAACATGATTTATTTACATTATTTACAAATTTATTTCAGCTACCTTGCATGAAATAAGACGAATACATTAAATAAAATCAGGGATTGAAATTAATTGGTATCCCATTGACTAGTCAATAAGACAAACTAATACAGTGATATTTATAGTATCACAATTATTATGAGCTATGTTTCTATTATTATTCTATCTTATAGAATACAATAGTTAAACTTTATTTAAGCTAAATGAGTATTTAAATTACAAAACAAAAACTGTATTTAGGTTTTTGGGATATACGCAATTTTTTAAATGTAAAGTCAAAGTTATAATTTAGTGTACTAAACTGTAGCTATTTTATTTATCAGAATATAATAAGGACAATTATCATATTCAGTGCAATTATTATCATTTACAATAAAAATATTCATTGTATGGATGTTGGGACAAACATCATAAGTTAAATGCACACATGATCCCCACAACATTCTCCATGTCCACAACTGACCATTTAATAGTTAAGTTATCTTACCAATTAATCAGTGAGGCTGCTTGATGAAGATAAATTCACATTGTCAATGTGTATCTCTTACTCTTTTATATAGAAGTTCTACAATCACTAGTAAGTTTGTTTGTTTATAAATTGATGAAGATCCTACAACATCATAAAGACACTTTTCCAATTAGGCAAACAGTATAGATAGACCAGTCTTCCTTAACCTAACTTTATCTTATCCTTGCTATTTGATTTGGAAATATTAAACTTCACCTTACATGGTGGAAAACTAACTATATAATCTCATGAGGGACCAAACAATAAAAGGAGGCTCTACAAAACAACATGATAGTTGTATAACAATATGGACAATTCCAATACCTTTCCATAGGTATATATGTGTGGGCAATGCCTCATCATGCAGAAATGGAATTCAGACTATGGATATCATCCTCTCTTGGGATTAACTATGCTAACTAAGCACTAAATATTAAGCAGCCTCAACAATATCATCCTCTCATGTAATCAGTAATGGGAGATTCACCATCGGTCCATGCACAATATTAATATTAATATAATATTTGATGCCATTATATGTGGCACATACTTATCAGTTGAAAGCTGTCACAAATCCTTATCAATCCAATAGCAAGATACAATAACACTAACAATAAAAGTGGAAACATAAATACTCCATTTTACAATGCAGAAACTATTAATGTATTTGTAAACAAACCACCAACATAAAAGTCAAATGACCATTAATTATTTTAAAATAATAATCATAATTTTGTTATAGTAAGCCATACAGATGTAAACAATGAAGATCAACCTACATTTCATATTTAAAGTGGACATGTTCACTCATAGGCAAAATTAATAAATGGAAAATGCTTATATTATTTATTTCATATAATAAAATAATTGGGTCATTATGTGTATAACTGTGACAAATTTGGGTCTGTTTTTCTACCCTTTAATAAAATATTAAACTATGTTTTAAAAAAGAAACCATTTATTGATTTATTTATCAATGTCAGCATAGTGAGCTAATATTTAAATGCTTCCAAGTGTAGTACAATTAAATAAAATATGTTTATCCTTACTTTCTAAAGATAATTTTTCTTTAAAATGAATTTATAGATTCATTACAATTAACGAGGTTAACTTTTAAAAGTCAATTATTGATTTGTTATTTTGTTATTCCCTCCACAAAAATATCTGTCATAATTTTAAATGATCTGGGCAATTTTAAAACATTTTAAAATATTATTAATTTGCAAGTTGCACAATAAGGCTAAAAAGTAATTATTTATTTATTCATTTCTATCAGCAAATTAATGTGTGTTTAATAATATTAAGAATTTTTTTTTCAATTGTGAGCAAATATCAATACAATATACTTGGCATTAATAATCTGTTATTTGTCTATTTTCAATAACTAAGCAAATTCACATTGAAACACCATTGAGCAGACGAGTTTTCTTCTTTAATGAGAATAAGAAATAAATTCATGCATGTTTTTTTTTAAATTGATTAAACTTTATATGGCTTTAAAAAAATGAATTTTTAAATTTGTCTACATGATATTTTCTCACTTTTATCCAATATTATTTCGAATTATATTTTATAAAGAGTACAATTTATAAACAAGTATATTTTTCTGCTTTATACTTAAGAGTGTGAAAACCAAAACACTTTAATCTTTTTCTTTTCAATGTAAATAATGTATGGGTCATTTTTAAATCTGACAATTGACTAAGATAAACAACATAAAAGTAATTGCTTACATTTTCTGGAATTGTTCTTCATTTGAAATAGTATTTGTTGAGGCAAATAATTATCCAGATGGTGGTCATTCTAGCTTCTCCAGTATGCATATTAGACATCATAAAATCGATGAAAAACAGTGTTGAAATAATACAAAGTTTTAAAGTTTCTACTCCATCCTTTTAATTCCACATAATCCTGAAATTTTGTTCATTTTACTTCACAACGTTATTACTTTTCAGCTATTATTTTTATTTTATTTTTTTTGTAAGTGTAGAATTGAAATCTTCTTATTCCGATTTTCTTCTCTTAATAGTCACCCCTACAAACTTTGTTATATTCTTTATACCTTGTATTACAATGCATAATGGTACTAAATGGGCCAATAACTAACAGTGTGAATAAATTAATTTGTCCCTTTAGTGACAACCACCTAGACTTTCATATCATTTTAGATTGCAATATTATATATTTAAAGATTGTTTAAAAAAATTTTTGAAGAATTATAAATTGATTTTTTTTAATTACTGTTTAATAATAATAATAATAATAATAATAATAATAATAATAATAATAATAATAATAATAATAATAATAATAATAATAATAATAATAATAATAATAATAATAATAATAATAATAATAATAATAATAATAAAGTGCTAAATATTTTCATACTTCCATATTGGTTTTATACTATTAAAATATTATTTGAAATAAAGCTACCACTGGAATATGTGATAAAATGTTTATGAAATAAATATCCACTCTATCAGATTTTTCAGTGTCTTTAACAGTCCAAGTCATCATCACTTTCAGGATATTTATGGGTGAGATTTTGCTTAATTGGAAAATTATAATCCAACAAGCATTTCAATCTATAACTAATTTTTACACACTGATTTTTAATATATTAATAAATTATTATTAATTAAAATTTAAAATTTTACATACTGGACCACTTGAATAAAGCTTAATAACATTGAGCCAAAATCATATGGTTACAATGCATATATTCTGTACCAACATTGTGTTGGCAAATAATAATTTTATCTAAAATTATTAAAACAAAAAATCTTTCCTTAAAAGAGAATAGCATTTAAAAGTTTAAGAGTTTTTTATTGCAGTTTGTTTTCAAAAATGTAACATTAAAAGTCAAAGAATTTTTTGAAATAAAAGTTACAATTAATTAATTAAAAGTGGGAAGGGGGCTTGCTTAAAAACGTCAAGTCAAAAGTTATAAAAGAAGTAAAGAGTTTTGTTAGTGTTATTATCAGTTGAAATACACCTAAAAGTTTAAAAATATAAATCTCTTTTTATTTAAGTTAAAGAAAAAACTGGTAACTTTAAAACTAGTGTTGAGTTTAGATTAAAATATACATGTGCATAAATGATGAATGTTCGTTAATAAAATATATGTGTGTGATTATAAACATTGCATAAATATGTGCATGTTAACATGAAATAAAGAAAAAGTATATTTAAAAATGTGGTGATGGCTACTAATCAAAAATGTAAAAACAACACATTTGCGATGGCTGCTAATTGATATCTCCAACAACAGATTAAAAGCTTATCTCAAAGGAATGCAATTAAAATAAAGAAAGAACTTTGACAACAGATATAGCTGGAGGATATCAAATTGACAACATGTCTTAGGTATAAAGAGTCAATTTTTATCAGGCAGTTCAGTTTTAGAAAACAGTGTAGAGTGAACTGTTGAGGAAAGAGTTTTAGTTTTGATCAATCAATCTATAAGGTCAATTCATCAATCAGTCATGCAGTGTTAATAGCTTCATCAGAACATACAATGAACTTCAAACCTTGTCCAAATGCCAGTACTCTGCCTGAGATGAAATAACAGCTGCCCAATAAGTGAAAGCTGCCCGAGTATCTAGTGTTTTATTAATAATAGTACCACAAAATAAATAACCATCATCAACCTTAATAAAAGAAGTAACCAGGGTTGTCAATCAACAGGAATCCTCCACAGAAGTGTAAAACTATCCAGCTAGTAATAAAACAATTCAGAAACTGGCAGGAACACAGGAAGCAAACAACCATAATATCCATGCTCCAAAACCTACATATTTAATAACTTTTTTATTTCTATTTATAAATTCAAAGTAGTCATTGCTGTCCATAAATCCTCCAGTGTCAGTAGTAAAAAAATTTTATCGATGCATAAAGAACTATTGATGTGCATTTTGGTTTGAATGCCTTATATTTAATATTTATCATACTATTTAATACTTTGTCATTTAACATTGTTAGATTATATTTTCATGAGTATTTAAAATGTGTGTGCATGGTCATATATAAGTGCCTTAAATGGTTATGTTATTTAAAAAATATATAAAGTAGTTTGAAACTTTAACAATTAGTGTTAATTAAAATAATCTGCCTTTTAAACTTAAAACTTTATTTTGTCAGTCAATTCTTTTTGCCACTAGATAAGGAATAATGTGTTATTGAATTAAAAAAATAGATTGAGCTAGTTAAGGGATTTTTTGAGCACTGGATTATTGGCCTACTGTCCAAACATGTTGGCTTTTAGGAACTAGATGGTGCTTGAAGTTTAATCTGAAACAAATAAAGTGTTTGGATAGTAGGGGTTTGAATCAAGCAGTTGAGGTGGGCCATGGTCTGGAAATGTAATCATGTTATGCATTGCATAGCTTGGTCCGATCATGGATATTGTTGATAGGTCTACTATCAATAATATATTTTCCCCTCTGCTCTAACATGCTGTTTCTTTCACATAATATTTATAAGATTATAAATTTATTACAAATAAGCTTTAAACCCAGCTGAACTAAGCAAGAAGAGTAAGTAAAGATAGTGTGGATCGAACCCAGTATAATATATATATATATATATATATATATATATATATATATATATATATATATATATATATATATATATTGATATAGGCACATATAATTTTATCTAAAATTAAATTATTAAAGTAATTTTTCATAAAAGAGAAACATAAAATTTAATGTTGAGTTTATTGCAGCTTGTTTTCGAAAAAGATAGGAATTAAATAGTTTTCTAGCGTTAGTTTTTGAAATAAAAAAAGCTACAATTAATTAATCAAAAGGGGGGAGAGGGGGAGTCTTGGTTTGAAAAATGAAACTAAAGGTTTACAAAAGGAAATAAATAGTTTTTATTAGTATTCGTAAAAATATAATTTTAAAAAGTTAAAACATACAAATCTCTTTTCATTCAAGTTTAATTAAAGAAAAAATAATGTTAAAACTAATATATGTGCGTATATATGTGCGATTGTCAACAATAGAATAAATGTTATTATAAATAAATGAAAGTTAAAGAAGATTATTATTAAAAAACACGGCAATGGTTATTAATTAAAATATAAAACAACATCTCTGCATGGCTATTACTAATTAAGCAATCTTCCAAAACACGTTTATCAAAGGATTAATTGATAAAGAATTTCGACAACAGATATTTTCCGGAGGATATTGAAAAGAAAACACTTCATTGGTATAAATACTGAATATTTTATCGGACAATCAGTTGAGACAAGTCAGGTCACGAACTTATTGAGTGAGTGCAGTTCAGAAATTAATTGAGCGGTTAACAAACAAAATGCAGTGTTGAGAAGATCTTAGGAATGCACGTTTATCTCCAGCCCAGATGTCCTATGAAAACAGCAGATCTGCCCGTGAAATAATGTCAGCTTAACATCTTAGAAAATCTCCGTCAGTATCTAATTGTCTCCGATAGTAATAATCGTGAAAATCAGGAAACTCAGCAAGGAAATGTCCCAGCCGGCTGGAAGCATTCATACTGGAACCATTCATACTGGAAGAAACAACAAACAAGAAGAAAACAAAGTGCTAAATCTACGTTCAAAATCCTAGGTAAAACATTTGCTTATTTTTGTTTATACTGTAATAGCCATTGCATTTCATTACTTCGTATGAATCTTTCAAGAGTCTAATTATATGAACTCTATATCATACATAAATGAACTATTGATGTGTGTGATTAAATTTCAAATGCTATGTAGTCCTTTATTATCATTATTATGTGTGTGCATGAGTTAATATGTGCGTGATCCTTATATCAATATTATTAGTCAAAGTAGATAAATTCCCAGTGTTCTGTTATGAAAATATTCAAGAATATTTAAACTATTTAGAATGTTAATTTAAAATATGCATGTGTTTTATTAGAAGTATAAAATGTTTAAATTTAGTAAATAAATGTTAGTTAATAAATTATCTTTAAAATTAAACTTTATTTGTCAGTCAATTCTTTTTATCAATTCCTTTTATCAAATTCTTTTTATCAAGTCTTTTAACCACTAATTATGTATAATCTATTAGTGATTACAAACAGCTGAGCTAGTCGTGGATTTAGGCGTTGAGTTAGTGGCCATTGCTCAAAGAGCATTATTTATTCATCCTTGAATAGACAGCTGGTGCCCGTGTTTATACACAAACAAAAAAAAGGTGCTTTGAACTTGGTGTTGAACTCAACAGCCAAGAAGTTATGTCCTGGAAATGTAAACGCTAGTTATATATTTTATAGCTATCATTTGGGTATACATACTCTCCGAGTATGTTCTTCTCTGCCTAAGAGACGGTGTTTTGAATGCACATATTCGAACACGGTTCAAATGGCACTCAATGCACTAGCAACAACCAGAGTAAGTCGTAAGTCACTTTTCAGCGGAGAATCCCCATATCTCGTACCTCATTTTCCAAAGCATAAGTCGGAAATGGACAGTTGAAAATTCCTGCCATTGCAGCTGCTTAGTCAAAGTCCGATAAAGAGAATCAGCAATTGTTTTCCAGGGCATAAGTCAGAAATGGACAGTTGAAATTCCTGCCATTTGCAGCCACCTTTTCTTAGTCAAAGTTCGATCAAGAGAATCGGCAGCCGAAGCTTCATTTATAAAAGATCCCTGTGCCACAAATTTAGTTTGTCCTCGTGGTCATTATCCAGGACGAACATTGTAAGCAATGTTACCAGCATAGAAAGAAGAAAAGCATAATTGGAGATTGCCCTTAGTATGGAAAGGAAAAGATATCAAAAAGCAAACTTAGAAGGAATAATAAATTAAGATTTAATGTTGTCAGAGATAAAATGGTCAAAAATGATGCATTTTACTCTCAAAAGGAAGGGCGGTGTAATGTACCTATATTGATATAGGCACATATAATTTTATCTAAAATTAAATTATTAAAGTAATTTTTCATAAAAGAGAAACATAAAATTAAATGTTGAGTTTATTGCAGCTTGTTTTCGAAAAAGATAAGAATTAAATAGTTTTCTAGCGTTAGTTTTTGAAATAAAAAAGCTACAATTAATTAATCAAATTAGGGGGAGGGGAGTCTTGGTTTGAAAAATGAAACTAAAGGTTTACAAAAGGAAATAAATAGTTTTTATTAGTATTCGTAAAAATATAATTTAAAAAGTTAAAACATACAAATCTCTTTTCATTCAAGTTTAATTAAAGAAAAAATAATGTTAAAACTAATATATGTGTGTATATATGTGCGATTGTCAACAATAGTATAAATGTTATTATAAATAAATGAAAGTTAAAGAAGATTATTATTAAAAAACACGGCAATGGTTATTAATTAAAATATAAAACAACATCTCTGCATGGCTATTACTAATTAAGCAATCTTCCAAAACACGTTTATCAAAGGATTAATTGATAAAGAATTTCGACAACAGATATTTGCCGGAGGATATTGAAAAGAAAACACTTCATTGGTATAAATACTGAATATTTTATCGGACAATCAGTTGAGACAAGTCAGTTCACAAATTTATTGAGTGAGTGCAGTTCAGAAATTAATTGAGCAGTTAACAAACAAAATGCAGTGTTGAGAAGATCTTAGGAATGCACGTTTATCTCCAGCCCAGATGTCCTATGAAAACAGCAGATCTGCCCGTGAAATAATGTCAGCTTAACATCTTAGAAAATCTCCGTCAGTATCTAATTGTCTCCGATAGTAATAATCGTGAAAATCAGGAAACTCAGCAAGGAAACGTCCCAGCCGGCTGGAAGCATTCATACTGGAACCATTCATACTGGAAGAAACAACAAACAAGAAGAAAACAAAGTGCTAAATCTACGTTCAAAATCCTAGGTAAAACATTTGCTTATTTTCGTTTATACTGTAATAGCCATTGCATTTCATTAATTCGTATGAATCTTTCAAGAGTCTAATTATATGAACTCTATATCATACATAAATGAACTATTGATGTGTGTGATTAAATTTCAAATGCTATGTAGTCCTTTATTATCATTATTATGTGTGTGCATGAGTTAATATGTGCGTGATCCTTATATCAATATTATTAGTCAAAGTAGATAAATTCCCAGTGTTCTGTTATGAAAATATTCAAGAATATTTAAACTATTTAGAATGTTAATTTAAAATATGTGTGTGTTTTATTAGAAGTATAAAATGTTTAAATTTAGTAAATAAATGTTAGTTAATAAATTATCTTTAAAATTAAACTTTATTTGTCGGTCAATTCTTTTTATCAATTCCTTTTATCAAATTCTTTTTATCAAGTCTTTTAACCACTAATTATGTATAATCTATTAGTGATTACAAACAGCTGAGCTAGTCGTGGATTTAGGCATTGAGTTAGTGGCCATTGCTCAAAGTGCATTATTTATTCATCCTTGAATAGATAGCTGGCGCCCGTGTTTATACACAAACAAAAAAGGTGCTTTGAACTTGGTGTTGAACTCAACAGCCGAGAAGAAGTTATGTCCTGGAAATGTAACACTAGTTATATATTTTATAGCTATCATTTGGGCATACATACTCTCCGAGTATGTTCTTCTCTGCCTAAGAGATCGGTGTTTCGAATGCACATATTCGAACGTGGTTCAATATATATATATATATATTTGCAGGATATTCCGTGCAGTGAAAAAGATAAATGTTATGTTTCAATACAATATCAAGCATCTTCTTCAGAATGTTCTCTTTCTCAAATCACAATAATAATATTCAAAATAAAACATTTTAATACAGCATTATTGCAATTATTATTTCATAATATGTTCTTTAAACAACTCTTGCAGATGTAGTTTAATATGATTTATTTTTACATGATAATTTTAACCATATTATAATCTATAGTTGTTTTTTTTTGTTTGAGCAATGTTCAAAATCAAGTCTTTTAAGTTGTTTTTTTTTTTTTAATCAATGTGTTATAGTATGCTAGTATTATTACAATCTTTCATAATAATATTACAAGGTTTGAATTCCTAGATTCAAGAAGATTTGGTCCAGGTTTTGAACAAAAGCTTACTGTTCCTATGAGTGTATTCATTTAAATCATCAACAAAATGATCCATTAATAATCTTACTGTAATATCAACATTCTCTTTTAACACTGACATAATGTAAATATAACATTTTATTATATCCAAACTGTCAAAAATATAGATGGTTTTGATTATTAAAAAAATTTCTTTAGAATTTTTTCCATTGCATAAACACATGCAAACTGTCAAAAATCATAAGCTCATTTCTTTCAATATAATGTTAAATGTAAACAGGGATTAAATAGATTCACTTACCATTGTTTTACTGTTATTAATATCATATGTAAGAATTGCATAAATAAATTGTTAATTGCCCCAATAGTAAATTTAAAACTATGCAGTGTCCTTCCAATTTATGACCTCTATATTAAAATGGAAATGCTATTCGTCTGGAATATGTCTTTAAAAAGATATAACACTTTTTTAACTTTGATATTTTAACTACAATACTGTTCTTTATTCAAAAGTGTTTTTAATTTATAATTGCTTATCTTTCATTTGTACTTACAGTTAGAAAAAAAAGTAAACTATATAAATATTATTACTAATACTTTATTTTGCTCTACCATTATGCACATTACTGATTAACCCTTTAACCGCTAATTGTATTATTGGTTGTATGAGGTAAAAATCAAATCTTTTAATTGGCCAACTCACAAACTGAAGACAAAGCCTATTGTTAAAACATATTCGCCTATAATATTAAATTCAACTCAGATACGTTTATAAAAAGTATATTACTAATTTTTCAGTTTATGAAAGAGAACGAAAGTTCTTTCAAAAATAAATTGCTATTTATTTATTATAAAATATATTCAATTTCGGCAAACTTAAAGCGAATGTCTAAACAAAAAAGTGCTGACGCAAACGCTTTTTTTCAATTTTATGTTACGGAAAAGTAAAGATTTTTTTTTGCTAAATCTTAAATATTTTTATTAAAATCTTCAATATTTTTCGAAAATAATTTTGTTTTTTTAGTATATTTTATTAAAAAACTATTTTAATTTCTCAAATTATATTTTTTTAATACTTAAATTGCATTCGAAATGAAAATCTCAGCGTTTTTCTTTATTTTCTTTGATCAGGCAGTTTCTTTGTTCTTTCCAGCCAATCAGAATGTCTTTTTCAGCTGAGAGCCGACTGACAGCCAATCGCCAACAAACTTCTTTCTTTGTTTAGTTTTAAATGTGTTTTTTTTTTATTTTTTACTTGTAAAATAATTTGTAAGAGGGCACCATCTTACAGAACTTTTAAAAACCTAATCAATAACTGTCAAACGGATATTCTAGCCTTAAAACTAGCAGAATTAGAGTGATGTCAGATGTCGACGAGATGCCTCGTAAGAGGCGGTTAAAGAATTAATAATATTTTTGTCATTGTATTAATGGTTTTGTAATTATCTGAGACCTAACCAGATTATTTAAGGTGATATTTTTGTGGACCTTGCTTTCTGGGTCCTTTAATTCTTCTTGTAAAAAGAGTCTCTCTAAGTAGGGCTTTCAAAACACGCAATAATTTGTAGAATTGAAATTACTATCCAAAGCAGTTTCACAGAGGCTTATTATTTCTTATTTATCTTCCTGTGAAGACTACAAACAAACACACTAATACATCATTGTTCTTAGCAGCTGTGCGCAACAATTAAATTTTATTTAGTATGATATAAATATTATCATAGAATAAATTTATTGTTACAAAACAGACAACATATTTGGCACTGCTTTTACAAAGATATGAGTAATTGTATGAGGAAAAATTACTATCAGTCCCATACAAATTTAAGGGAATGAAGATGAAAATTTTAAAAAAGCAAAGAAAAAAAACAGAAAAGATTGTTTGTAATCGCCTAAAAAATGATTTTTTACAGTTAACCCCATTTGAAAGTTAATCTCCATTATCAATTACTACAAATCATTCTTTGTACATATAGTGCTACATTGAACAATTTTATTTTGTTTTTAAATAGCTATCCTCTCTTTTGTTAAGCAACCTTAGGATTACACAGTAAAGTATTTAACAACAAAAATCAGATAGTGCGTAGCAAGTGTCAATTACCTTTTTGAAAGCAGTATAAATATTAATGCAATAGACAAAATAGCCCAGAATTAAAAGAAATGATACTACAAAGAGATATCTAAAAATAAGAGTCATGTATTTTATATTCATATGACCCGATTTTGAATCTAGTTTGAGAAGAATGTGGATGTTTTCAATTATTGTTCAGCCTTTTTTCTATTCATTTGTAATTTAATATCTATTTTAGCAAGCACCGAAATAACAATGGAGGGGGGCACACTTAATCCAAAAATTGGCTATCCTATAGATATTACTAATTTTACTCTTAATTTCGTTATTATGTGGATTATTTGAAGTTTGTTTTTACTTGTATTATAAAACTAAAGTATTTTAATAATATAAATGTAAATGTAACATGCTACTAAAAAAACCAATGAACATTATATATATTTTATTTATCGTACTTAGATTTTGATATTACTAATGGATTTTTTTTTCACTTTAATTTGAGTATAAATGATCTATCGATTAGTATATGTCTAAAATATGTTTTTGTCGACTTTGTTGTATGCTTTATTATTATTATTATTATTTTGTGTAATATCCGTTTTATTTTTTTTTTCTGTTTTAATTTCTTTTTCTAAATAACTTTTATTTTTAGAATCAATAGCTAGACTAATAATCGTAAAACGATATGTGTTTTCTATAGTAAATAATATTTTGAATTATTTTTTTTATCAAAAGTAAACTTTGCGATATTATATTGCACTCTCTTATCGTTTATATATAAATATACTCTTAAAAAAAAGAAACTATTTAAAATGGATAAAAAAGTGTTTAAATTCATAACATTTTAGTAATGATATTTGTTATTCTAAGGACAAATAAACAAATGTAAGTAAACAGAACGCATAAGTAAAACAAAAGAAAATAATGTGTTAAAACATTTCTTATATTGTTATAAAAGGCAAAAATTTCAAAATTTCATTTATGATTACAAAAACATTGTCTATTTTTTTAAATATACTAATATAAGTAGGATATATTATTTATATAGGATGTACATTTTAAGAATCTAGTAATTTATTTATCACAATCAATATTTCTACGGTTATTTTGTCTTATATATATTTAACCATTTTATTTACCTATTTTCTCATAGATAGATAGATAGATAACAGACAGACAGACTGAAAGATATATAGACAGACAGATAGATAGATAGATAGATAGATAGATAGATAGATAGATAGATAGATAGATAGATAGATAGATAGATAGACAGACAGATAGACAGATAGAAAGACAGACAGATAGATAGATAGATAGATAGATAGATAGATAGATAGATAGATAGATAGATAGATAGATAGATAGATAGATAGATAGATAGATAGATAGATAGGCTGGCAGGCAGGCAGGCAGGCAGACAGACAGACAGGTAGGTAGGTAGGTAGGTAGGTAGTATAATAGTAGTAGATAGATAGTAGTAAAAAAAATAAAAAATAGATAGATAGATAGATAGATAGATAGATAGATAGATAGATAGATAGATAGATAGATAGATAGATAGATAGATAGATAGATAGATAGATAGATAGATAGATAGATAGATAGATAGATAGATAGATAGATAGATAGATAGATAGATAGATAGATAGATAGATAGATAGATAGATAGATAGATAGATAGATAGATAGATAGATAGATATTACAATTCTGACTTACATATCAAATCAATAATGTACAATCTAGCATATATATTATGACAAAATGGGGTTGTGTTATTACTGGTGGAGCTGTGGTGTAATCAAAAAAAGGCTTTTTATTTGTATTTAGTGCTGGTAAAGATTCTTGCACATGATAACACATGTTTTTTATCACATTGACTTCAATTAACAAATTAGATTCCATCTTCAAGAAACAATGATGTACAAATAGATAACATATGCACAATGGCAAGAACAGGCCATTTGATGATGATTCTCAGTGAATATTATTGCTTCTATTATGGTTGGGAATTTGACCATAAATAGTCAGTTTAGTTGTAAATGAGGTAGAAAACAACTGCCAAAGCTAAAAGGCAGTAGGAACATTGTACTCCACATGACTGAGCTGGATGACAAGTTTGCACTAGAATTGGAATCAGGTAGGCTAAAGCCAAACATGAAAAAAATATTTATAATAAAGCCAAATGTTTTACCATACCCATTCATGAGGCAGCCTGTTGCAGACATCTGAAAGTTGTAAGTAAACTTATAAAGGCATCTGAATTCCCTTCCTTAATTACAAGGCAAGTAGAAGCTATATCTGTTTTCTAATGTTGACAAAAATGAAAATGAAAGGATATCCTACAGACGTAAAGCCATTCATTATGAAAAGAATATATATATACTTTTTCATGGAATAACTAAAACTGAAAACGTTACCATGATAATGTTTATATAAACATAATTTAATAGCCATTTATTTACCAACAAATTAAAATTATTAGAAATTGTGTGCACAATATATATATAATACAATACCCGTTATAATATATATATATATATAAGAAAAAAAACAAAAATTAATGGTAAATACAATATTATAGTCTAAATTATTTTGTAGCGCTTTTGATTACGTGGTATACCTCATCAGCTTTAACTGAATTTCAAATTTTTTAAACATCATTTTATGTATATTTCCATAAGCTATGTATGGCCATATTTGAAGCTTGTCTATTAATTACATCATTCTTATATTTATCAATTAATATTGCCTCTTTAATTTTCCTCTTTTTATGATTTCGTTCCTTCAATAATATTTTTATTTCATTACTATTAAATGTAAACTTATAATTGCAAGTTTTTTCATGGTCAAAGAATACTAAAGCTGTATTAAATTGACTATTTGTGTTATTTTTAATTCATTTATATAATAATTGATGCTCGTTCAATCTTTTTTCCACAGAACATCTCGATTCACCGATATAAAATTTCTGACATCAAATCTGATAAATTATATTACTTCTTTGCAATTTAGGAATTATACTCTTAGAATTATTAATCAATCAATTAACATTTTGAGGAACACAAAATGAAATATTATACTTTTCTTTAAATACATTCTTAATTAATTTAGATTGCATGTTATTTATAAACGGCATAGATATCCATTTTTTTATTATCTTTATAAAGAATACTGCAAACATTTTTCTTCTTATTAAATGAATTTACTGTATGCAAGATTTGGTTTTTCTCATACCCAACTTTTAAAAGTTCATTAGCAAAGAGTTCAATATTTAAAATTTTATCACTCTTATATTTACATAATTTATCATTGCGATGCAAAAATGATTTCAGACTTGCCATTTTATGTATCATTGGAACATGTGATTTAAAATGAATATATCCTCTTTCTCCAATAGGTTTGAAAATTAATTTGTAATTTAAATCAGTAGCATCTCTAAATATTTGTAAATCCTAAAAATTTTATTATTCCAGTTTGTTCATTCTCAATAGTCCATTTTAAATTGTTTGAATTTGATTTTGAAAATGTGAAAATTCTTCATGAAGAGAGCTTATCTAATCTTTGAATCCTTAATCTGTTGTCAAAACAATCTCCATATGTGAAATATGAATCTCCACTTTTCACTCTGATCAAAGAGGGTTTATATTAACATCTGAAGTTAACGTGAAAGGTGGGGGTGATTGAAGATTCATGATTTAGATCAATTTATGGTTATCTCTTTTTTTTCTCACAAAAATTGGTAATATTACTTCCTCTCAAAATTTCAATGTGAAAGAAAAAAATACATCAAATCTTAAAGAAAATGTATAATTTCTTTATTAAACAGCAAATTGCTGGTAATTTTCAACTAGGCTTCAAGTAACATCAACTCTAGGCATTATTAACATTGCCATTTATAGATTAGCAACACACTACAGTGTAAAGCTATTTTATAGATTTTGGGAAAGTATGTGAATTTTTTAAACAATACACTGTTAGAAAGGCAATAGATAGATTTTTATCTTCTCAACTGGGAAAGCTATGATCATAACTATGAAGTGAAGTCTACATTTAAGAGAAATATTTACAAAATATTCTTGAACAATAATGGATTAATTCCTTACGTTTTTAAGTTAAAGTTTCTAGATGTTTTTATCAAGGTTTACTGTTAGAACCTGCTGTGAAAGTCATTGATTTACTTCTATTAGGCTGAATTTGCTATCTGTTACAAATATTTGTAAATAAATAATTTTGCTGAATAAGAATCCGATTTGACTTAATACAAACCAAGAAAAAATAATTAAGAAAAATACCTTGAATAAACTATTTTTTATAGTTTTTTTATACTACCACTCACCTGCTGACCAAAACCCTCATTTTCCAATGTGCAAAAGTTGATCTTATCTGCACAGGGTCTTTATTTTGAAAGTATATCTAATCTTTCACGTTGTGTATACTAAATATTTTAATTACTTTGATTGATTTTATTTACATTGAAAATTTTGGTAGTCAATATTTCAAAGAAATATTATATACAAAATAACTAAAAGCAAAAAAATACTTTGAATATGTCGAAGAAATGTAATATGGAAATGATATGGAAAATAACTATAAGAAAAAAATATTTTAAGCGTAACTATTTTTGTGGTTAATTTTATGTTTAAACTGTATTTAAATCAGAAAACTTTTTTTTTTCTTTTTTATCTATAAAACTTCAAACCATTAAAAATTGAATTTTATAGAAATTATTAGTACTAAATTAAGGTAGTACTATTTTATCATTTCATCACATAAAACATATACTACAGATATCAATTATAGGATTTTATTGATAAAAATACTAAATTAAATAGAGCAGTTTGTGTCCTTGAAGTTCAACCCTCCATTATTTGTTGACCTTTCTTCCATCATTCTCTATAATGAAGTATTAAAATTGTATGTCATTGTCTGTGCAAACACATCTAATGAAATTTATATAAATTAAAATATTTACATAGTATTATATGCAGGATTCAAATTTAGATTTTTACATGACCTGCAATTCTCAGTGTCATTTTCTATTGCTGACCCAACTAATCATGCACATTTTGAAAAGATGTTGACCCACATTTGTTATCAGGTGGGTCAGCATCTTTTCAACATGTGCTTGATCAGGTGGGTCAGTAATATAAGTTGGCACTGAGACTTGTGATTTTTGTGAAAGTGTGAGTTAGAATCCTGCAAATATTACATATATAAGTGCAAATGTTATTCCTGTACAATGTAGAGTATTAGATGTTAAAATTGTTTCACAGCGGAGAATAGTTCAAACATTGACTTCAAACTTAATTTTTGATTTATGTTACTTAATCATATTGCTAATAAATAAGTAGACATAATTATTTGTTGAGATCTCATTCATGTAAATATAGGGCAAATAATTTTACATGTTATTAGTAGATAATTTATTTATCTTATTAAATTCTTTGTTCAACTTGAGTTTTAACATTGAAATGTATAATTCTAGTTATTTTCCTAGTTTAACTACCTCTCTAATTTGATAATATTCTCATTTTAATTATTCTATCAGAAAAATGACTAAATTCACAATCATTCCAATATTATGGCCATAAAATGGGAACATAAGAGAATTAATATATCAAAATTTATCATTTTGCTTTTTGTTTTTTTTGTATGTAACCTACATTTTAAATAATTTTTATGATAGTACAAATCCATTGTTTTTGTTATATTATTTTAATCCTTTCTGGATATTTGCATATGTAAAGTTTGCACTATCCTACAAATATAGTTTGTTTGTTTTGATAATAGTTTCATAAATAGAAAGAGATTAGTGTTGAGTTTGCAATAAGATCTCAAACATAGTACTTTATTAAATATCAAATCAACGCATATATTTTTCAGTTTCCTTTAGCATTCGGAAAAGATTTATTTCCTTTGATATTTCAGAAAACTACTAAGCCTGAATAAATGTCGTTATTTTTGGAATTACAGATTATATTCAAGCCAACACTTTCAATATATATATATATATTACCCTTAACAATATGCCAATGGTCAGAATTGAGTCATTATTATGACACTAGTCATGCACTATTACATATGATAATCAATAATACCTACAATGAAAAGCTCACAGAGTATCGGGGAAGGATCAACTGAAATTACTTCTTTTCTCTCTTTCTTTCAATAGATCAGGGACTAGAAATACTAATGTAAAACAAGCCCTTTTATCTGGTTTAACTACAGTGGATTGAATTACTTTCTATTTCTTATATGTATAGTATTAAAAGTTAATACAGACAATTTATACATATGATTCTATGTGTTCAGTAGACTCACCAACATATAAAATATATATTTTAGTTGTAAATTTTGTAGTTTTAGTATACATAATACATTCCCTGAAATTCTTACCCCATTCTCAAAAATAACATTTTATCATTCCACTGTCTTCGGTAATTTTGGATTCATATACATAATGCAAATCCATTTTATATTTTCCAATATATCCATATGTAATAGCAAGTTATAGGCTATCATTTATAAATTATGCGCAATTCAAAGTTAGGCTTCTGTAATTATTCTCTTTAAGTATTTTTTTTTTCCTTTTGTAGGACTACTATTAAGTGATCAATCTTGTTTTCATTCAATTCTGTTGAAATAAATTGAATTTTCATTAAATATTATTCAAGACATTTTTGCAATTCTGTAATCTTCTAATACTTTATTTTTTTTGTTGCAGTAGAGTCGATTTTATTTTATTATATTTTGATATCAGTTTCATTTTTAAAAAGGAAATATTATGTGAAGTATGAATCTGCCATTTTACCATACTGAACATTAAATGACTGTTTTCTTGCATTAAAGTCATTGAGTAACTTTGATATATGCTCAGTTGTTGTTCTAAAAATGCAAGTGAACATGTGTTTTGCTTAGATAGAAAAATTATTCATATACATTCTTATTATTTGGCTTCCTGACAGTGGAATGACAATTAGTGCTCAAAGTAATATGTCCATATATTCTTTTTAAAAATAGAGTATATGCCTTAATTAATCTACTTTTTCTTGAGATGAATGATGTGTGATAATTTCCTATAGTCTTAAGTTCAATAAAAATTTAAGACAGCTCTCAAAATTTTGTTATTTACATTTTTTTAATTTTTGTACTTACTACTACTACTACTACTACTACTACTACCACTACCACTACCACTACCACTACCACCACCACTACTACTACTACTACTACTACTGCTACTACTACTACTGCTACTACTACTGCTGCTACAACTATTGCTACTACTACTGCTGCTACTACTGCTACTACTACTAATACTACTACAACAATGACTACTACGATGACTACTACAACTATTACTACTACTACTATTATGACTACTACTACAACTACTACTATGACTACTACTACGACTACTATGAGGACTACTATGACTACTACGATAACTACTACAATGACTACTATGATGACTACTATGATGACTTCTACTACTACTACTACAACTACTACCACTACCACTACCACCACCACTACCACTACTACATCTACTACCACTACCACTACCACTACCATTACCATTACCACTACCACTACTACTACTACTACAAAAACTACGACTACTACTACTACTACTACTACTACTACTACTACTACTAGTAGTAGTAGTAGTAGTAGTAGTAGTTTTAAAACAGCTTTATTAAGTAAAAATGTTGTTATACATAGTGAAAAAAATAGGTAACTTACATTATTTCATCAGTTACATTGCATTTTACAGTGAAATTAACAAGTATTGAAGTGGGAAAGGTCAGTTAATGAGCAGGTTTTATGACAATAAAAAAACCAGCAATAAAAAAGGTAAAAAAAAAAACAATTAATAAATAAAGTTCTTCTTCGGATAATGTTTTCTCCGTTTGCAATTGTGGGATTGTGATTCGGCTGTTGGCATCTGAATTGATTGTCAAGTGTCTGTGAATAGTCCCAAAGGGGCAAGTATTTGGTTCCTCTTCTTTATTGCTTGTAGTTTATTTAGGTAAATTGTTCTGTATTTGTGAGAAGTGGGGTTGAATACAAAATGACAGTGCACAAACCAGAGAGTGAAAAAAAGTTATGTGTGTATTCTGATTGAGGAAAATTTACCTCTCTGTATTGCATTAATTAATAACAATAGTATGGTATCATTACTCCCAGTGACTGTTGCAATTAGTTCTATATAAATGTTAAGAGCATGACAGTCAGTGATAATATGGTTAATGTTCTCCTCATCCCTATGACAAAGCACACATATTGGATTGAGGTTGGCATTTTCCACTTTTGTTGTCAGAAAATAATTTGTAGGTAAGGCATCAAGATTAATCTTTACTAAGAAGTCAAGATATTTTGGTTCTAGGTGCCAATATTTGAATTTTTGTATAAGTGTCTTATTTGATATTGAAAGACTACTGCTATAGTAATGAATGGTAGAGTTTGCATTTATAATTTGATATGCATCCCAGTATTTTAATTTATTTGCTGTTTGATCATTCTTCTTATTGTACTTATTTATTAAAACTAAAAGGTTATGTATGAATTTGTTAGTAGTGGGTGGAGGTGTATCTATTGGAATGAAAATTTCACCAAACTCAAAGTTGCTGATAATTTTTTGAATAGTGTTATATGCCTTTTGAAAAAAAAGTAGTAATGCTATATAGTGAAAGGCCATTATCTTTGGAATGTTTTTGTAATTTATTGTTACTAATGGATACAGTTTGTTCCAAATTAACTGTGTCACAATGAATTGATCTGGACAATAAATGATTTGGTGAATTTAATAATTGGGGCATAATAATTAATTTTAGGAAAAATTAACATATTGATCAAAGAAATTTTACTATGAATTGATAAATATGCTTTAGTTAAAGAATTGATTAATTTATTGACTGATATTAGTAAGTTATTTTGTATTAAAATTCTGGCTTGATTTGTAGAAAGGTGGAAAGGTATTCCAAGAAAAGGATGAGGGGTGTGAGAGTTTCTTGTCTTAATTGGTGAGCCTGTGAGTAGGGACCACACAGCCTTTTTTCCTGGTTAAATTTCAATTGATATTGTGTTGAATATTTTTCTAATATTTTATGTAAATCTGGTAACATTTTTTTGAAGGGAGGAGGACTATTACATCGTCCATGTAGGTGAGATGCTTAACTGTATGTTTAAGTGTATGGGAGTACACACCCAGGAGCTTTGCTTCTATTTCTGCAAGAAGCGGATTAATAAAAGTGATGAATAGAAGCGAGCTAAGTGGAGAGCCCTGTGGTATAGAATTATGTGGAATGAAAGAAGGTGATGTTTTTCCATTGAGGGTTATTTGTAGGTTTCTATTTATTAATAAGTTAGCCAGTATATACATTATTGGTGTTGGAATATTGTACTTGCCTATTAAACAAAGAAGGCTATCAACTGGCACAGAGTCAAATGCTGCTTCTATGTCTAGTTGAACTGCCACTGATGCTGCCTTTTTTTGGTTTTAATATCTTCCTGTATGATTCTAAATAGCATTAGTGCTTCTGGTATGGAGTTGCCTTTTTTGGCAAATTGGAATTTAGACATGTGCGGAAGTATTAAAGGCTGAATTTTGTCCTTAATAATGGACTCAATGATTTTTATTATGAGTGGTGACATTGAAATCGGCCTTAAATTGTGAAGTGGGGATGGCTGTATGTTTTTTTTCAAAAATGGAACTATTGAAACTGGGTATAGTAGATGGATATTGTGTATCTCTTGAGACAAAAAAGTCAATATATTATATATTATAAGAATAGTGTAATAGTTAAGATGGTGAAATAGAAATTTCAGGATGGCAAGAAGTCCTGGGTGTGCATGATTTGGCATGCTGCTTATTTTTACTTCAATGTCTTTTTGGTGATATTATGTGATTTATTTGATATCCCAAAATAAAATTGACCCAGATTGGGTTTAGGTCTTTGTTGAAATCGCATTTTAAAGTGATCTAATATAGGGAAAATCATATTCTCACCTGTGATTATCTGATCTGCTATGAGAATGGATGATGGGGTTGAGCTTTCGCTTCTATATCCCAGAGCCCAATGAATGTAGCCTGTCATCCAGTTGTGTCTCTAAAATATAGTTTAGCTTTTTTAATTGATATATAGTTTGTCAGTATGAAGTGAGTGTCTTTTTTATTCCTGCTTAAGCTAAAGAACAGTGTTTATTGGCTGTGGATAGACTGTTGTGGAATTTAATTTGTCCCATATCAATTCTAGTTTATTTAATGTTTTGGTGGGTGGTGGATTTCTCATTGCATAACGTTTGATTGTAGTGGTGAGGATGTTGATATAAGTAAACCAGGCTTCTGCAGGGGCTAGAGATAAAATGTTTAATCTGTTCAATTTATATAAATTTCCGACAATACAGCTTCTTGCGCATTGGCTTTAAGTAGAAGACGAATAGTGTTAGACAATGACAGGGTTGGCTGGGTATATATAGGTAGGCTGATTTCAACTTTTAGAGCATTATGGTCTGAGAAAGAGACTGGATGAAGTGAAGGTTTTATTTGAAGGGGAGCTCAGGTGAATAAAAGAGTAAATCTATTAATGTTGAATGCTGTCTATTGCAAAATGAAATCGTGTTTGAAGGAAAGAAACTATCTGCACTCTTCAGTTTCTTGTTAATATATTGCAAATATTATCTTATGAAATCCTCATATGTCATGTTGAAATCACTTAGCATTATTGTAGGGTATGGGTTTGTAGATAGGTGTAGGTTAATGGTGTTGATCAGTTGATGAATTAGTGTAGATTTATTATATAAGTACAGTGATATAATGTTCAGTTTAAAATCTTTATTATGAAGTGACAATATTATCGTATGCTGGTCACAGTATAATATTTTAAAGGATTGGATTGGAGAGGTGTGGTGAATCAAAAAACCAATGCCTGCCGCTGAGTAGTTGGAAATTGAGAACTTGTTATAGCCAAAGTTGTTTAAGTAACGGTCTGGCTTAAAGCAGGAGTTTACAGAATATTTAGTCTCAGTGAAAAAAGCAAATGAGGTGAATGCATAAACCAATCTGTAATTGCATGCATTTTTTGTGGAATTGATTCCCCTCACATTGACTGTAGTGATTATTAGTTTCCTTTTCTAGCTCAAGTGGGGTGTGTGTATTAGTGTTTAAACCTCTTGTGGCAAAATAGTTTGATTATCAATACTTGCATCTGCAGATAATGCTGAATTTTTAGTACTAGAGGCAGCCGATTGCTTCTTTTGTCTCAGTTTCCTGTGGTGGATGTCCACTCCTGCAGTGTAATCGAGCTGTTGTGCTAATTGTTCTGATTTTCCTGTGGGGTGTTGTCTTGTCCAATACGGTTCCTGTGGTAAAGCTGTTGAGTTGACATTCTGTTTATTTGATTTGTGTTTCTTCTTGACTGTTTTACAAGAGTCTGTTAAGCTGTCAGAAGATTCTGCTGTTTCTGTAGTATCAATTTGAGTGATAATTTGGTGTAAATGTTTATTGATTTCAGTTTGTTTCTTTATTTTTGTTTATTTTTTTAAGCTTAGTTGTTTGTTGTATTCTGTGGTTGCTGGGCTCTTCTTCACAATAATAAGAGGAGGCCACTTCTATTTCTTGTTACATCATTTGAATCTGGTGTGGAATTAGCTGTGTTAAAACTATTTGTTATTTGCATCTGTGTGTTGTCTAGAGGAGATACGATAGGTATATTATCTGGGTTTAATAAACTTGCCAATTGCGTTTGGGTGCTATTTTATGAGGATGGGATGGGCATTTGTTCTTCACTTGTCTTAATAGTTTTATCACTGACTGAGGGCATTGTATTCGAAAGAACTGGACATCGGTGCCTTTCACTTGATTTGAGGCCACATTTGTCACATATTCTTTTAGGACAATCTCTTATCACATGTGTGCATTGTTTACAGGAAAAACACTGAGGAGTTGTGCCTCTAAAGGTAATACCAAGCGGTAATTTACCTGTGGGGAATACTGTTGGTATGTCTAATGCAGTCACATTTTTATTTAATTGTATATTAAATGTCACTGCATTCATTCTAATTGGAATTGGTGTTCTTTTCTCCGTTAAAAAATTAAAATTTGTTATTTTTCCATAGTTTTCCAATAGTGTTTGTAAAGTTGCTTCAGTAAAACCAATATGACAATTTCTAATTATGCCTTGTGTCATGAGAGCGTGTGCTCTGCATCGACATAGCAAATAATTTTGTTATTTAAAAATTTGATGTGCTTTTTAAAAATATATTTTTGTGTCTTGTTATGAAATTCAAAACACAAATATCTGTTATTGGGATGGTATAGTATATGATGGATGTAATTCCATAATTTCATTTGCTTTATTTTCTCATAAAATTCATCTATTGGGAATTTAAATAATTTGGCATTCGCATTTGTTACCACCATTATGAGTGATTTGTCACTATGAAAACTTTTGAACGAAGTTAATAGCGGTAGTGGAATCATTTTATTAAAATTGTTAGTATATTGGTCATATAATTCTTGTGTAATATAAAGAAGTTGATCTTGGTGTATATTGTTGTCATGTTGTTGATCCTAAGTATCGTTATCGATTCCCATAAGCTCTGCAAAAGACTCGGTGTCTGGCTGAACGTAATCCACTGACACATGAAGATCGGCCTTTATAGCTCTAGCATATGTATTGTTATTATTTGCGCATGAATTTAGCTTATTGTGGTGGTCATTTCATTTTTTCTCTAGCATTCTGATGGAGTAGGGAATGAATCTACTGAATAAGAGCTTTGGGATAGGCTTCTATCCAATGGTGGAGAATTGGTAGGGTTGCTTCAGGCTCTCTCCGGTACTTTGTATTTATTTTGTCTAATTTTTTATAACTTTCCGATTGCACATATAGTGCTGTATTTGTTTTCTTGGTGTCTTTATTTACAGTATTGGAATAATTTTCATTTGATATCTGGGTAGGAGATATGGTTTTTCTTTACAAGGGTGGAAAATTAACATTGTTAATCTCAGGCCTTCGAATGCATATTTCTGCTTTACTGGTATTTTTCCCAATATTTTTTCTTTCATGATATGTGATTCAAATGCTGATTCAATATTTTGATCACCAGTATTTTGATCTGGATTGCCTGATTCTATTATAATTGAACTAATGTTAGCTGAATAAATGTCTGATTTTGTTTTTGATACTCGGAAGTACTCCCATTTGTATTGAATGCATCGGCCATTTTACAATCTTACTAATGGTGCTTGCCTGTGCGTTATTTTTCAATAATAATCAAAACTCTAATTATAAATGATATTCTCTTACCTTTAAGATATGAAAACGTTCTTCTTACTAAATCTGTCACAAATAACATCAATTAGGTCTATTACAACGGAAAAAATTAACTGATATTTCAAAGTGAAAAGGAGCTAGATGTGTAACAGTCTATCTGCATGGACGCCATCTTGGCTATATACTACTACTACTACTACTACTGCTACTGCTACTGCTACTGCTACTGGTACTACTACTACTACTACTACTACTACTACTACTACTACTACTACTACTACTACTACTACTAGTTTTAAAAGATACTTTATTTGATTAAATTGTTGATATTTTACACAGAATAAAATGCTTTACATACAATAATTATTACATTGATTATTCTACTGTTTTACAAGATTGTATTAAATATAAATATTGTACAGTTTGTTTAGAAACAAGTTTTCCAATCATGTTTTACAAATAAATGAAATTTTACAGTTTTAAGTATGGACAAATTATTAGTTTACCATCTTACTTTTTTTTTCATAGTGGCATGGGTAATGACACCAGACTTCATGTAGCTGCAAAAATATCCAAAGGTGCAAAAGATTGGTCTCTTAATTTAATTTTTATTAATTTGTTCAAGAATATGGATTTTAGTCTTCATGATGTAGGACTAAAGACAAAGTGGCATCTCATATACCATAGAGTGAAAAGGAGAAATGTAATTATTCTAATCTGTGGGAATAGCCCTATTTTAATATTTTCAATGATAAGATTAATTGTCGGTACTTGAGAATGAATAATTGTTGATATTAGTTGTTGATAAGTTTGTAAAGTAGGACAAGTGAAGAGGAAATGTTCTACTGTTTCTTCTTCTTTCTTACACATTCCACATATAGCATCAATATTTGCATTTTTCATTCTATTGGCAATGAATGCATTTGTTGGTAAAGCCTTTAGATTTATTTTGATTAAGAAATTCAGGTATTTAGGCTCTAAGTGCCAAAATTTAATTTTTTTTATGATGTCTTTGTTTGAAATTGTGAGTAATGATGTGGGTATTTGCTGATTTGTTTCATTAATTATGACATAAACTTCCCAGTAAGAGATTTTACTAGAGAATAGGTTTTTTAGTGGTTTTGTATTCATTAAAATTCCATCAAAAAGTTTTTTAATGTAGTTGTTTTTTATTGGTGGAGGTGTATCTGTCGGTGTAATTGGGAAGAAACATTCGATATAAGGATAGAATTTCATAATTCTTGTTATCTCATTAATTGCTTTTTGTATATAGAAGGTAGAAATACTATGTAGTGATAGTTTATTATGCTTTAAATGTTTTTGCATGTTTTTAATGCTAATTGACACTATTTTTTCCCCAAATCAACTTAATACATAGTGAGTTGATTTTGTTTATAAATGAGTTGGTTAATTTTATTACTGGAGCATACTAATTTATTTTTGGAAAAACTAACATGTTAATTAATAAAATCTTTGCATGCAAAGAAAGATATGTTTCTGAAAGGGAATTGATAATTTTTTCAATTGATTCTAATAGTTGGTTTTGAATCATTATTCGCATGTCATTATAGCTTTTACTTAATGGAAAACCTAAAAATTTCATTGGGGGTGCTTTACACATACAGTCAATTTTTTTTCCAGTGAGAATCTGCCAGGCAGATGACTTTTCTTTATTGAAAATCAATGAAGACTTAACAGAGAATTCTTCAAGAATTAAAAAAAGTGAAGGAAGAAGTTTTTTAGATGGAAGGAACACCACTATGTCATCCATGTATGAGATGTGTTTAATATTAGTATTTATTAGTGGAACAAAAATTCCAGGCAGTTTTTCTTCTATTTCTAATAGCAAAGGATTAATGTAGTTAATAAACAGTAATGCACTTAGTGGTGAACCTTGTGGTATAGAGTTTTTAGGGGAGAATCCTGGTGTTGTTTTCCTATTTAGAGTGATGTGTATTTCTCTGTTTAATAATAAGTTAGCCAGAATATACATGATTGGAGTTTTGATGTTTTGTGTTGAAAGTCCCTCTAACAGCTTTTCAATGGGCACAGAGTCAAATGCTGCTTCAATGTCTAATTGGACTGCTATAGGAGCTGCTTTTTTACCTTGACGAATTTCCTCCAATATCATTTTGAATAGTGTAACTGCACCAGAAGTTGAGCAGCCTTTTTTAGCATATTGGTATTTAGATATTCTTGGAAGGATCTGGGGTTGAATTTTATCCTTGATAAGCGATTCTATGATTTTAATCATAAGAGGTGTCATTGATATTGGTCTCAGATTTTTTAATGGTGAAGGCAGGATATATTTTTTTAGAAATGGCACAATTGATATCAGATATAGGTGATCAATATAATGAATTTGCTTTGCTAGGTAGGAACACATGTTATGTATGATAGGGACAGTGAAATTTGATAAATGATCGAGCACAAACTTTGGAATAGCATGGATTCCAGGGTGTATTCTTTCTGGAGTGGATCTAATTTTTTGCAGTATCTCATGTTTGGAAATATTGTGAATGCCATCTGTCTCTCCAAAGGTATATGGTAAAAATTTTGGGAGAGAATGCTTTTGTAATTTGCCTTTAAAATGATAAAAAATATGAGGCAACATATCATGTCCAGCTATCATTTCTTGATTTTGGGTAATTGATGAGGGAATCATTTTTTTTATCTATAACCAAGTGCCCATTGAATATAACCCTTAGACCAATCATGAGGTTTAGCTAAATATTTTTTTGCTTTTTTAATTGACAAGTATTCTGCTAATAATTGTTGAGTTTGTTTATATTTCTGTTTTAGTGCTATAATTGATTTTATTGATGCAGGATCACAAGAGGTGCTTTTAAGTTTAATATTTATTGTGTCCAGGTCTTTTACTAGTTTTGTTGGGGGTTTATTATTATGTGTAAAGTGTTTGATTGTGGATGATACTATGTTAATAAAACAAAACCATGCATCAATTGGTTGCAAGGACAATATATCAATTTTCCTAAAATATATGTATATTTCTGTCATCAATGCTTCAGGGTGTAAAAAAAAGCAATCTAATTGTATTATTAAGTGACAAAACAGGTTTTATTTGAATATTTAGCTTCAAATGAACGTTCAAAGCCAGGTGATCAGAAAATGTTACTGGCTGCAAGGAAGGAGAGATTTGATAATGTAATTCAGGTGAGTAAAAACATAAATCGATTAAAGTTGAATTTTTCTTTGTATAAAACGATATAGAGTTGGAAGAGAAGAATCCTTCAGCACTCATTAAATGTTTATTAATCATATGCAAGTACTTCCTAACAAAATCACAGTAAGGCATATTGAAGTCTCCAATCATAATTGTAGGATATGAGTTTGTACTTAAAAAGCATATTAATGTTATTGATTAATTGACTTATTATACAAGTTTTATTATATAAATACAGGTCTATAATATTTATTGTAAAAGCTGTATGAATTAGAGAAATTATAATCATGTGATGGTCATGATAAATTATACTGGATGTTTGAAATGGTGATTTATGATGGATTAAAATCCCAATTCCAGCTGCAACCAGGGCATTTACTGAAAAATGGCACTATCCAAATTTACATAAAAATTGCTGGGGATTAATAGATGAATTTAAAGAATATTTTGTCTCTGTAAAAATTATTATATGAGGAGAAAATTGTGTTATCCACTTACTTAATGCAAAGATGCATTGGATCGAATTGATCCCCCTAACATTAATCTCTGATATACATAAATCCATTTTAATTCTATAACAGCAAAAAATAATTTTAATAATATCTATTATGACCATAATTGTATTAAATATTACATCATGGCATTGTGTATTAAAAATGGTCAATAAAGAAATTTTCAAAAGAAATTCTATATAGTATTTTATATTTGTAGGTAGATTTCTCCAGTTATCCTGGTGAAACATATGAATTAAAGTCCCACTTAATTTAAGGTAGGAAAGGTCTGCTATGAAAAGTACACTTTTAATAAATTGTTTATCAATTTGTGTTTCCATTTTGAAGTAGATGTATTAATATTCTAAATCAGAATTTCTTTGTTCTGCTAGTGAGCTGGTTGGCTCAAGTGAAGAGCTGTCAGAAATTTGAGCAGCATTTGTATCCATCTCTAAGTTAACTTCTTCAGGATCTTTGTCCTTTTTAGTTCTGCCTTTTCTTTTGTGACTGTTTACTCCTTCGAAGTATTTGACTTGCTCTTGTAAAAGTTGAGAATTACAAGAGTTTTTACGGGTCCAATGTAAAGGGGTTGCATCTTCTGGAGCATTATTATCTTCATTTGAATCATTATATTTAGTTTTTTTGTGAATTGGCATGTATGGAGTTTTATTTTTATTTTCAGGGTTGCTTTTTTGTTTATCCATTGCATTTGAGTCTTTATTTTTATTTAACTTGTCATTCATTTTAATCTTTTTTACTTTTCTTAATCTTTGTCTACTGACTGCCACTTTAAAATTGTCATCATTTTCTGATGAGGTGTCAGTTCTGTCCTTTTCATCAGGGCTATCTTCAGGGCTGCCTTCTGTTTGCATATGTTGTGGAGTATTAGATTCCTTTTTATTTTCAGGGTTGCTTTTTAGGTTATCCATTGCATTTAAGTCTTTATTTTTATTTAACTTGTCATTCATTTTAATCTTTTTTTTACTTTTCTTAATCTTTGTCTACTGACTGCCACTTTAAAATTATCATTTTTGATGAGGTGTCAGTGCTGTCCTTTTCATCAGGGCTATCTTCTGTTTGCATATGCTGTGGAGTATTACATTCATAGATCGTTCTTCAATTGTTGTTGCTTCTGATTCTGTTAGATCATGTGAAATCTTAACTTCCTCAATTGTTCTTGCTTCTGACTCTGTCTGTTCATGTGGAATCTTATTAGGCATCGGTATCATTATGTCCTTTTGGGAACTTATGTTTGGAATTGATATTTGATCCATTTGTTGATCACTTTCTACAATAGGTACATTTACAAGATTTTAATTTTCCTTTGACAATATTTTTTGTTTAGCACATTGATGGTATTTTGTATTTTTAAATCCACAATTTAGGCAATACCTGTTAGGGAAATTCTGGATGAGGTGGTCTCTGAACTTGCAAGAAAAACACTGTGAGGGTACTCCCTTGAAGGTGATTATCACAGGTGGGGCATCAGTGGAACATGAAGTTGGAATGTCCATTGGCTAAACATTTCTATTCAAAGTGAAGCTGAACAAGGCAATGTTACTTATTACTGGCTTTGTAGCTTTTTTTTCTAGAAGGTATCTAAAATTTGATATTTGTCCATATTTATCAAGAATCTTTTGTAAGTCTTGATTGGTAAAGGTAACATGACAGTTTCTAATTTGGCTTTCTAGCCTCATCTGTCTGTTTGTATCATCATAACAGACAATATTGTTGTTGATAACCTGAATATGTTTTTGAAAAATTATTTTTTGTGAAACATTGTGAAATTCCAGGACATGGTATCTATTATTAGGATGGTATAACACTTTGTAAATCATTCCCCACAAGTTTTTTTTTCTGAGAGAAACTCATAAAACTCATCTATGGGGAATTTCATTATAGAAATATTTAAGTCTGTCATAGATAAAATGAGTGTCTTTTCATTTGTGAATTTTTGAAATGATTTAAAAGTGATTGGGGGAATTGTTAGATTGAACTTATTTACTATATCTTGATATTCTTCAGGTTTTAATGTATTATTAAATATTGTAGATTCTGAATTTGTTTTATTAATTTCATCATCATCAAAATTAAAAAAATCAGTTATATTTTCTTCATTAATTTGTAATAAATTGTCTTCTTTATCTGGATTTTTTTAAAACATTTGCATAGCTACTTTTATTTGTAATCTCATTTCTTTTTGAGATAAGATCTTCAGATAGCCTGGAGCTTTCTAAATTTAAAAATTCTTTCATTGTCTGAATGTTAGTAAAACTAGATTTACTTATCTTTTGACAATCTGATAAGGATTTAGAACTTTTTTTAGAAATTCCTTCCATTGAATCCTTATCAGGATTAAAATTTATAATAGAATTTTCTAGAACAAAATCTTTTGTTGAACTATTTGAATTATTATTTAACATATATTTAGAAAATCCCTTATATTTTCACCACTGTTATAAGAAAATTGCTCTCAATGAGCTTACCTTGAGTAGAAAAACTTCCTCTATTCAATGGTATATGTTTTGTTATCCAATTCTCAGTAACACTATGAAAATTTATTCTTCAAAAATGAGCTGATGTAATACTTGACTGACTAAGAAAAGTGCCACCTAGTGGTCTAGTATTACTACTACTACTACCGCTACTGCTGCTGCTGCTACTGCTACTACTACTACTACTACTAGTAGTAGTACTACTACTACTACTATCTACTGCTACTGCTGCTACTACTACTACTACTACTACTACTACTACTACTACTACTACTACTAGTAGTAGTAGTAGTAGTAGTAGTAGTAGTAGTAGTAGTTTTAAAATATATTTTATTCAGTTGATATGTAAAGGAAAGTTATACAAATTGATCAGTTACATCATTGTACATAATTTAGTTACATTCATATTATTAGTCCAGAAGTGTATACAATCCATAAAAAATTAACACAAGCAAAATAATAATAGAAAAAAGTTCTTCCTATTTCAGGTGACTGTACAACTGCTGTAATCATCATGTTCAAAGATTATGTGATGAGGTTAGACAAATGCTGAATTGTACTGGACTGGTATGGGTGAGATATTTTTTTTATATTAGTGTATTGGGTTCAATTAAATTCCATGTGACAGAAACAATTTCAATTGGGGCCAATAAAAAGTCTCTGTCCTTTATTTTCTTTATTTTCTTTAAATACAGTGATCTTAGGTTCCGTGATGTGGGGTTGAATACGAAATGACATTGTATAAACCAGAGAGTAAAAAATAAGTATATTGATAACCTAATTGTAGGAAAGTAACCTATATTAATACCATCTATTAGGGCAGGTAAAATATAATTTTTATGCTGGGTAAGGCTGGAGATTAACTCTCTATAAGTTTGAAGTGAACAATTTACTATAAAGTGTTGGGTAGTTTCCTCATCTCTATGACATAAGGAGCAGATAGCATCAAGGTTGGCATTCTTCATTCTATCTGCAAGAAAAGCATTGGTAGGTAAGGCATCGAGATTAATCTTTATTATAAGGTCAAGAAACTTGGGCTCCAACCACCAATGTCTGAATTTTGGAATCAGTGATTTATTAGTGAAAGATAGTGTAGCAGCATGGATGCTTTGGGATGTGGAGGCTACTATTGTATGATGAGCATCCCAATATTTTTACTTCGTATGAAATAAGTCATCCGGTCTTTGATATTTGACTAATAGTTTGACTAGGTTACTTGTAAATTTATTTGTGTTAGGTGGTGGAGTGTCAGTACCACTACTACTACTACTATTACTATTACTACTACTAATAGTATTACTACTACTACTACTACTACTACTGCTGCTACTACTACTACTACTACTACTACTATTACTATTACTACTACTACTACTACTACTACTACTACTACTGCTGCTGCTGCTGCTGCTATTATTATTATTTGAATAGTATATAATTGAAATACTGGATAATGTATTATTATTAGCAAAACGAGGAGATGTATAAGTTACTGATAGTAATAAAAAACCATTAATACAAATGAAAAAATAAAATCAAAATTATTAATAGTGTTTGAGAAGCAAAATATATTAAAATTATATATACAGGGTTCAAACTCAGACTTTCACATGACCCACCACTCTTAGTGCCATCCCATATTGCTGATCCACCTGATCACACACATGTTGAAAAGATAAATAATCACCAATATTCGTATTTCATGCTAAACCAGCAATCATCAGTTGATCTAGATTACTATCTGCACACATATATTTAATCAGTACTCAGCTTTATATTAAGATAGCCAATTTTTATACTTTAATGGACAAGCTTTAAACTATTCCAACTCACATCTCTTTATTAACCTTCCATTTCATTGAAAATCTGATGATGGAACGTTCAAAGCTTTTGTTAGTGCCAAGGTTATCATCCTACCCATGATGACATAATAGTCATTCTGACCCCTCCTGTACAGGAGAATAATCCATTTATACATACATATGTGAGGGATGGGCAGATCTTTAATACCCTATTTATATAAATTAATACATTGTACATGCTTAAACCTGCATTTATATATGTAATTAATGTGGGGTTTGAACTCAGACTTTCACACGACCCACCACTCTAGGGCCATCTCATATTGCTGTACAATGTATTAAAATAATAATACTAAATATGTGACCTTTTTTATTTAGATATATCTGCAAATGAAAGGTTTAGCAATTACACTTTAAAAACCGTTTTGATGTGAATTCTTACATAGACGAAGAAAGAATAACGATTGCAGTTAAATTTTAAGAGAATTTGAAGATAACCTACTATTTCACTTAAAACTGAATGTATATTTATTGAAAATGTAAATTATTTTATTTACAGAATGTTAATTATTGCACATAACTTTACTTCTATACCCAATAATCTATAATTTAATAATTTGGCTAAAAGTTGATTTATTGTATTCAATTAGGTGCACATTTTATTAAATGTTAATATTCATTTGTGTTATACTAGCTAAAAATTGATTTTTAAAAAAAAAAAAAAAAAACAACATAGAGATAAAAAAAAAAACAGCAATATGCATTACTAGATTCACTGATGAAAAAATAGACTCAGCAACTTTTAGTTTGACTGATGTGCTTAGAGTATATATATATATATATATATGTGTGTGTGTGTGTGCATATATATGCATAACCACGATATTCTTACTATGGACGGATTTATTACAATTATTGTGTGGTATCTTTTAAAGAGAGCATTGAAATTGTTACTACAATATTTCCTTTTAATATATATATATATATAAATGAAATGAACTAATAGAAGTGAAATTTGGCTAATGACATATGAGTGCTAAATAATAATAATAATAATAATAATAATAATAATAATAATAATAATAATAATAATAATAATAATAATAATAACAACAACAACAACAACAACAACAACAACTTAATACAAAATAAGAATGAAGTAGAAATAATGTAAAATTTTATTAATATGTTATTTATTAGTTTATAATAAAATATTACAATAGCTTAGAAATATAAATCCTTTGCAAATAAATGATATACATTTAGTAAATGATTTAAAAGAATACAGCAGATCAGTTAAACTCCGAGTTACCTTTATTTAATCCTATTATTTCTAATTTAGTTTTCACAGAATTACAAGTTGACTAATCTTTAAAAGTTTACAGCACAATCTATATTGTTTTTTTTTTCAGAATATTTGACAATAAAATATTCCGCACTACGTTATTTTAATTTTACCTGATTACAAAATGTGAAATAAAGAATGTTTTACCGCATTTGTTAGAGATTAGCCAAATAAATGTTGAATCCAAAAATAATTCCAACAAGCCATTTGCTTAAAAAAATTAATAAGTGTAATCGTTTGCATTAATTACTTTTACATTAATTATACAATAGAGAACGGGTATAGTAATAAATTCTGCAGTTCAAGCTCTATGGATTGAATTTTAGCTGTCACTTCCTGTTTTGAACTTCTTATGAACTTCAAAGCACATAAATAAAAACATCTTCGACTATTTTTTTTAATTAGGTAAAAATATTTTGTAACTATAAATATTAACTAAATTTTTTTTTTTCAAAATTTTCACCGAAAAATTGTATTGTAGGTATAACGATTTTATGCTTAAATACTGATGACATATTTTATTTGAATGAAACACATTTAGCAAGGAAAGTAATTTTAATTGTCTCTAAGTTTAGCTTTATTTTGTCTATGCACCTGAATTTGTTCAGTAAAAAATAATTCTTTCATTATTCTTACTGTCTTTAATTATCTGGAATTTATGTATCAATAAAAGATTAATAATATTTAAAATATGTATTTCAATTTTAAATCATTCAAAATCAAATTTCATGGATTAGAAATTTTTGCTAATATTAGTCTGAAAAAAGTATAAGTTTTTAGTTCATCATCAACCATTATCAATTCACTGCAGGATAGGTCCCTTCAAGTTCAATCCATCTTTTCTAATTTTAATTTCTCTCCAACACATCATCCCTACACAGATTATCCATCCATCTCACATGTGGTCTCTTTCTGGTCTTTTACAATCTCTTGGAATCCAGTTTAAGATTTCAATTGTCTATCTATTATCATCTTTTCTAGCAATATGTCAAGACCAACTCCACTTCAGTCTTTTAATTTTTTTCAATGAGTTCACTAACACCTGTTCATTCTCATACCCATATATTGCACTTTTAACCTCTTCTTCTTACTCCCAACATGTATCTTTCCATACTTCTTTCAATGGTATGAAGTCTCTGTATTGCTCTTCTATTAAGTGTCCAAGTCTTAGGTTCATAAGTAAGAACTGATAAATCACATTTATTAAAAACATTCATTTTCAAACACACAAGCATTCCAACCAAGTTTAATTCTATGATTAATTTCATCCATTATGTTTTCATCTGTATTAATTATCTGACCAAGGTATTTGTAGCTGTTAACTTCTTCTAATTCATCATAATCAATCTTTTTTTAAAAAATTTGAGAAAATCCATTAAACATTACTTTAGTCTTTTTAACATTTATCATTAGTCCTACTTTCCTACTTTTATCTAAAAACTCCTGCAAGATTTCCTGCAGCTGTAAAGCATTATTTTCAAAAACAACTACATCATAATTCATATATTAATAGATATTGAAAAATACATCTTAAAATTTAGTACAATAATAATTTTGGCTCACTCACTTTACTCATGCTATCAGATTTTAATTTTGTACAATAGTCACATCAGGTAGCAAACATATGTTGTGCTCAAATATAGTAATTATTATTAAAAAGTATGGACATATCCTCCTTCATAAATAAAAATGTATTCTCAATTATATTATAGTTAAGACTAAAAGTATAAGAAAGTTAATAATATAACTGCATTTAAGGTATCTTATTTAATGATTTTTTTGTCAAACATATATATTGCTTATTAAATATGTAATGCCCAGAATATAAACATATCCATGAAACAGACTAGATTAACAAACAAATTATTTAAAGTAGTTTTGTAAATAGAGCACATTTTTGTTGGTGCATTTCTTTAAATGATTTTTTGATAATTTAGTGGTGAATTACTATAGTAACAAATTCAGACTAATTTACTCACATTAACGCATATTATTAGACAATCACTGGCTAGTATAAATTCAATCTTTTATATAAAATCCTAAATGTTTGTTTGTAAGGCTATCATGTGATATTCAAATTAAACATTTCTTTGTTATAGGGTGTATTTTTCAATGATAATAATAATAAAAAAAAAAAAAAAAAAAATAATAAAAAAAAAATAAAAAAAAAAAAAAAAAAAAAAAAAAAAAAAAAAAAAAAAAAAAAAAAAAAAAAAAAATAAAAAAAAAAAAAAAAAAAAAAAAATAATAAAAATAATAATAATAATATGTTTTTTCCATTAATAATAAACTGTATTTTTTTATCAAGCACTTTTTGCAAGGGAAGTAATTCACTCCTTATATTTTAAATGCTTAATTAAATTACGAGTATTTTATTCAAAGCAAGTAATTCTGCAAAGCAAAAAAGTATATATTAAAGCAGACAATTAAAAAAAAAACTATTACAAAACACATGAATAGTAGGGTACATTTCTGGATAAAAATAATTTCTATTTCAACTAAATTGATAAAAATATATTTGAAGTTCATATTTTAAAATCAATTTAAACTCTGAATATATTTCAACAACGTTTTAAACCTAAAATTAACCATTTTGATTTTTAATCCTGATGTGTTATTTAGTTTATAAATTCACTTAACAATATGCTGCAACAAATATGAGTAAAGTAAACTATATTTCCGAAGTCAGTAAAATAAGAATATTTAATCATCTCTGCCAGTAATTTTATTACTTGCTTTTTTTCTCCATTAAAAATAAACTTGTCATATTTTTTCTTTGCAGAATAATAAAATGAAATGAAAATAATAATATAATGGACAGACATTTAACGATTGAGAATAAAGATTAAAAATGTGATTTATGTCAAAGCATTTGACATCTTTTTTTTTTCTTTTTTTTTATGTATCAAAATGTTGACCGGGAAGCGAACCCAGGCCGGCTGCTTGAAAGACGGCTGTACTAATTACTAGGCCATCACCGTCTTTATTTTCATAATGTTAGATTTTAACAATGTTGTATTTTCATTAGTTTAAATGAATATTTTAATTATTTTAAAGATAATATATGAACACTGAAAACAAAACTACATTTATATTAAATTTATCAAAGGTGATTGGTTTGAAGGCAATAAAGTTATATTTTCATTACATTCGGATAGCTATACAAAAAAAAATCAGATTATCATATATGATAATTTATTAACCATGATATATTTAGATATTAAGACTTATTTATCTGTCTTGATAAAATTACCACAGATTTTAATAATCATAAAATAAAGAATAAGCATCTTGAACAGTTTCATCTATATTTTGGATGTATGGATTCTAAATTTATAATTTGTAAGTAAATAATACAAAATATCATTACATAACTGCTAACCATATAATAATAATATTAATATTTATTCAGTGATAATTTTGCCTCCTCACTGTAAATGATATTCAATAAAACAATTCATTTACATTACAAACATGCTGTTATATATTGTAAACGTTGAAAAGACCCACCATTTCCATAAAAGCATCATTATTGTTTTTAAAAATAATCTTTGATTTGGCTTTGATATGGGAGTTCATATACATGATGTTAGTTATTATTATTGTTATTTATTTCAAATTTTTTTCTTGGTATATGCATTTGTTTACGATTGTGGAATTTAAGTGGCAGTGGTGATATAAAAATATATGTATGTGTATATATATTTTACAAGGATATTGGTTTACATTTAAAGTATTTCTCTTTAGTAATATCAGGGATCAAATATTGTGATCCAAAATTAGTAAATGGATTTACGTTGTATTTTTGTTTTTGAAATTGTTTGCAATATATTTTTATTTATTTATTTTGTTTTTGTAAACTGTAGAGTTAACATTTATATGTATTTTTTTAACTTTAATATTTAAAAATCAATGATTGTATTAATGATGATATTGATATTGTACCAGTCAAAACATGTTGATCCATCTAACTCAATTAAATGTACTTCAAACACAGTCAAGTCCGAGATTTAGCTAAGGGACCAACCTGAATTTAAACCCACTCCATAAGCCTCAGATCAAACACCTAATGAATAACATAAAATGATGGCACACAAAAATTTATTCTTAAGTCCAGCTCATTAGCAGAGCAAAGAAGACAATGAGACTCAACAATACCTAAATTAAAATATTTATATACATAGTGTATGTGTGAAAGTGAAGAAAAAGGAATTTGAACTACTGAAATAAGTTTGAGAATGAAAATTGGTTTAATATAATGACAAATTATTTATATACATTATGAATTAATTGCATACATTAGTATGTGTGTGAATGAGCACGCATTCTACAAAATGGTAATTACATAGTGAAATTCATGTGAACTATTCTCATATACTCTTTATTAATTAGTAGTATATATATATATATATTTATACACACACACACATTTCCACACATCTTTATTGAGTATGATAAAAAAAAAGATGCCAATCATTTATTAGAAAGAATTAAAGTAAGATTGCTATTAACACTTGAAACGCCCAAGGATCGAAAAGATGAAGGAATTTCTACCCAATCATCATTTTATATTACAAAGCAGTGTGGGTTATAACAGCACTGTTTTCTCAATAGTAACTAATCTGTTGTTTGTCGAAATTGTCCCATTGTATATACTGCTCAGGTATTTCTAGAATGCTTTCAATTTCTTATCTCTAGCTTAAACATAATCTTTAATCTAACAAAAATTTTACATTTCTTTGTCCATTGTTTTTTGAAGATGAAATTGTTAGATAACATTCCAAAAATATATTCAAATACATTTCCAGATTGGAAATAGGTTTGACAAAAATGTTTATACAAAAGTAAAATCTATTAATCTTAATCCCCATTTTATTTTAAATAAAACTTAATTAAAAATTTCTTACCAAGATTAAACAATAATATATTTCCACCACTTTAATTATTTTTGGACAATTAATGGTTGCATCTTCCATCTTGGATTTTATAAAATATACAGTTTAATAGAAAAAAGAATTTAAAAAGAAAAAGTTTTAAAAATGACATATAATAAATTATTTTTTAATGTGAAGAAAAGAATTAATAATAAATATTGAAAAGTTAAACTGTATAAATTTTAGGTGCACATCTCAAATATATATATGTGTGTGTATGTGTGTGCGTGTGTGTGACTAAAGGAGAAGGATGGGATATAGTGTTTAGACACAGGTTCATAGATAGAACCATGATGCTCAATCTTAAGCTAAGATTGATTGCTTCAATATCAGCAATGAGTGAAAGACTAAGCTAAACAATACATATATAAAAAAAAGATTATAGCAAAAAGAATTGACAATCACAATTAAAGAAAGAAAAACTTTGTCACTGTCATGCTTTGCATAATTACAATATTTATTGGACTTGATACATCATTAGTAATGGCAGGTTAAACAATAAATTACAGTTCAGGGATTAAAATCCTCCATCATGTCTTATTTCATTATAACATCTATTGAACAATAAGCAAATTATTGACAAGCAGGTATTTGAGATAAAAAACAAATGCATACAGCAAGCCAATATAAGCATTAGCTAAATATTCAAAATCAGGCTATCATTTTAATCATTCATTATATCTTAACCTGAATAAAAAATGCTACAGGTCAAAAACAAAAGGCTTATGAATTCAAGAATTTGGCATTTAAACTATTTGACATGATCTAATCTACACAAAGGATGAACAAAAATGCTTCAAATAGTTGTTTAACTTTAAAATAAAGAGAAACAAAAAAGATTAAATGTTAATTAATTTGATCTTTTTTTGTGTATTGGTGGTATATGATTGATTTTAAATTTAACCATTTATATATGTAAACTAATTTTAAGTTTTAGTCAAACACTATATTTAGCATGTTGGAATACATTAACATTTTCACTGGATTTTTTTTAACTGAACAGTTTTTTTATTGGCCAAGTGTATTAAAGTTTTACAACTTTTGGTTGGTCAATTACAAAATCAGCAGCAAAATATATTCATCTTTCAATATTATATTCATATTAGTTTCATTTGTAAAAAATATATTAATAATTTGTCAGATTATGAAAGTGAATGAAAGTTTTTTTTTCAAAAATAAATTTCTATTTATAATTACAAAAATATTCAATAGTGGAAGACCTAAAAGGAAAGTTTGTAACAAATTAGAAAGTGCTGCAGATGTCATTGATTTCTTCCTCAACTTACATTAGTGTAGAAGTAAAGATTCTTTTACTGAACTCTTACTATTTATCTAAAATAATTATATTTTCAGCATATTTTATCAAAATATATTATAATATGTAAAAAATTCCAACAAAATATTCAAAACATTCATTTTTGTTTCAAAATCAAATAAAGATCTTGGGGCAATGATAATTGTTGACAGGTGTCAAAATTGTTAATAGTGCTGGTTTCTTTTTCAATATACATTGTAAAAGTAAAGAATTTTTTGCTAAAATCTTACTATTTATAAAATAATTATATTTTCAACATATTTTATCAAAATAATTTATAATATGTATGAATAATAATAAAAAAACACTTTAAAACATTCATTTTCATTTTGAAAATCTAAACAAAAAGTTGGAGCAGTGAAAATTATTGACAGGTGCTCTTCTTTTAGTCAAAATGAGAACCAACCAATCAGCATATAGGAAAGCCTGCCTTCTTCCATTGTTGTAGCTTTTTATGTCAATATTATTGATTTTTTATTTGTAAAATAATTCTAGGGAGGACAGCATCTTGCAGTACTTTTTAAGCTTTAAAATAAACATGAAAACACTATGGTAACATAAAAGCTAATGGTTTTTGCATGACTTGAAGCCATGACTGAGAATCTGTGGTTGTTTCTTAGAAAAAGTTAATGCAAAATGAAAATGTCTATAGTACTACTTTTTACATTTAATTATAGGATCCTGATTTCATATTTTGCATACATGAACACACATTTATGTAGTCTATAATTAAACTAATGCTATAGAAACTGAATTGGTTAATATTTACCTGATGTTCCAGGTAAATTGATTTATATTTAAATTATTTATATGATTATTAATTTGGGCTGATAAATTGATAATATTACAGAGATATAAATGTTAGTTGTGGAAAGGAAGGTAGATCAAATTCTTAAAGTGTACATTTGCTAAAGCTATTCAATGATGAAAGACATAAACTTGAAATTAATATGGGATATTAGATAAAGTCAGACAGGAAAGTGATTTAATAAGCACTATTTATCATCTGGCAACTTATTATTTTCATAAAAGCATGCATTACATGCCAGAACAATAGTGAAAATTATAGTGCTATATTCTTCATCTTTTATTCTCTTTACTAATTTATTTTAATTTGATCATTATATTTCAAGTGAAATATTATTACATCATTTTATTAATAATAATTATTTTTAAATATTTTATGAATTTATCCATATCTAAGAGAAGACAGCTTGTAAAGATAATTGTATTTCTCTCATTTTTAATTTTTTTTGGTAAATGAGTATTAAAGCTACAACATGGAGCATGTGTTAGATCTACAGAACCTGTTCACCTTCATATCAATTTGCTGATAACATTGTAATCTTGTGGTATGACCGAAATAATATGTACACAGATCTTGTACAGACTTTCTTCAGCAAAAAAACATGCACACAGAGCTTGTACATGGTATTTTGGCAAGAATTACAAAGTTATTGTGAGGTTGATATGAATGTCAGAAGGTGCAGTGCTCCAAGTTGCAGGACTGAAAATAAGTAAAAGTAAAAAAAAAAAAAATAGTAAAACTTTCATCATTAACAAACAACTTTTAAGAATAACATTTAAAATAAAATTTGAACATTAACAAGTTTCCAAAAAAAATGTGTGATTTTTACAAATATGTACGACTTTCAACATTAACAAAAAAAAAAAATGTAACTTGAAAAATAAAAGATGTGACTTTAAAAAACTAGTAACTTTTAAAAGTTACATATAAAAACATAAGACCTTACATACAAGTTAATACATAATATTATATATGCAATAAAGGATTTACAATATTGCATGTGATAGAAAAAAACATGACTTACAGTAATTGGAAGAATGATTATTATATAACAAGATCTATGTGTCGAATTAGGTTTACATAGAATTTTTAATTGGGATCTTGAGAAAAATTCATGTAAGCACATTATAATCTGAGGAAAAACATATATGGTATGTATGGTTGGAGTTGGTGATAAATTAATATATTACTGCATATAAAATGGGCCTTCTTGGTGGTAAGGATTATAATTTTCAATGCTGTTCTATTGTTCATTTGTTAAATAAGGTGCATTAAAAACATGACCTTTTAGATAAAATTAGGGATGAAGTTTACATTTTTTCTAATGATAAAAAGGTAATATACAGTAATTGGAAGACTAAAAATTGTTGCATAACAATTATACATATTTAAAATATGTTTACATACATTTTACAAAAGCATTATGAGATAAATACATCAAAGAACATGGTGATATTGTTAATACATTTAAGAAGGGGGAGTGGAGTAAGTGTTCCATTGGTGTATGGCTTGTGCTTATTAGCTGATGAGCATTATAGATATCAAAGCTAAGTTTAATTATTCATGTACTGGGCATTTAAATTTCATTAGAAGTAAAGTAGTGGAGTGACCTTGTAAACTTTTTGGATCAGTGGGTTGATGAGGTAGGTTTTGTGTTACTCTCAGATGGTGAAGTATTTGTTCCAGAAGTCACCCTGATGTGAGATTGGAGCTATTTGTTCAAGTGTGGTAGACACATGATTTTTTGTCAAGGTTCCAGAGAATAGGGTGGAAGTGATATAGAGAGCAGTTGGAATCTGTGTTTTATATAATGATGGACTTAAAAGGAAAATATTTTATATATATATAGCAAAATAATCACTATGGCATGGTAATAATAAATTTTCACAAATTGTTGTCAGCATGTCAAGCACCCACAACAATGTTGGGGAGGAGAGTTGTCAGTAGTAGCAAAAATATTTAAAAGCCAATAATGAAAAAGTCAATTTAATGTTTCAGGACAACCAACACAAATAACATTTACAAAATAGACATAAAAATACAAGATTATGATTTTTCATGAGATAAAGCTGGCAATATGGTTGATTGGGTTATGACACCAACCACTTGGTCATCAGATTGAATGGCAACAATTTTGACTGGTTTTAACGATTCAAAAATGAAATATTTTTAAGACAAATCTTTTGTAATTCAAAATTATCTTAGAAATGATATGTGGTAAAGATATTTGTTAATAATTGGTTCTATAAATGTTAAATTTACCTGAAATATTGTAGATTTTGAGTTGTCTTTTGGGTGTTTAAATCTGGCAATTTTCCTTGTTGCCTAGCAATATTAAGGTTTACTGCCACTAATGATATATATTTTTTCTTGAAAAATATCCATTACACATACAAAATCTTTTTTACAACTATAGTATTATCTAATTAGATCAAGTTCAGTATTCGTGATGACTTGAAATTAATCTTTTAAAAAACTAATATGTAATTTCTTAAGATTTGAAACAGAAGCTCTTGCAATGAACATTGTTCTTCCTCCTCTTCTTCTTCTTTTTCTTCTTCATCTTCTGCTTTTCATTATTTTAAATGTTTAATATATTAATAATAAAATAACCTACTATTTTTCATCATTTAATATTTTTTTAAAAAATGTCAAAACAATTTTTATTAATTTGCAAAATAACTACGTATAATCAACTCAGTCATATATGAGACTGTATGGGTGAGGTGACCATGATGTAAATATGTTCTTCATCTATTTTACATTCTTCCACTTGAACAAAAAATATTAAAAATCATTTAGCATATTAAGTTTGCTTTTTTTCTATATGGTTTCAAGGTTTATATAAGTTTTATAACAAGCTTATTTGTAACGGTTGCAGAATAGTTTCACTCTAGTTTGGGATTGATCTTTTTCTGGTACTTCTTTTACCTGTGGTTACTGGAAAAAGGGTTACTTTTTAAATCCCTTTTTTCTCTCTTTATTTAGATGTTGAATAATAATATTTTGTTTAGTAACTAAGATGATACAATTGCCTAATGCATGGAGCTATATGATGCTTTGTTTTTTTAATTGTTTCTGGTTGTGAAAATTTTATATCTATAATATCTACAAATTTATCACCTTCTCAATATCCAAATAATTGTAAGATAACATAATTTATTTAATATCACTAGATTTATTAAAAAAATAATGTGATTTTTGACAAGAATATATGAGTGTGTCTTTTTAATTTAGAACTGGTCTAAAACAACTAGGATAAACTTTATACTATGCTTGCCTTATATTCTCATAGGATACTTGTTGTAACAAATTTTCCTACATTTTTTTATTCCAACACACATTTGTAATCAGGGACATTTGGCTGGCTTATGATAACCAGGGTTTCACCAATCCTTGCATGCACCATATAAATAATAAATGTCAATCATATTTATATCTTTTTCATTAAAGAGTAAGAATGTACATGAAGTTATGACAAAAGTTTCTCCAGTATTATCTCTTTACTGATGTTTACTCTTAGCAACTTGGATAAAAGTCATGGCTCATATTTATAGATGTGTTGCAATTGTTTTTATCTATACTGTAATCTCGATCTCTGTTATCTTCTTATCTTTATCCTGCTGACTTACATGCTGGATTTATTATGATTAATGTTGTCTTCTATTGTCCATATATATGGACCATGTTCAATCTAGTTTATTTTATTTTGTTCCACTGCTTTATGTTTTATAGACAATTCATGAATGGGTTACTCTAGCTTTCATCTTTATATATTATATAAACTTAACCTTGGATTTTATAATTAGTATGTACATGTTATATTTCTCCCCCCAAGTGAATATTATAATGATAGCATCCACTTTCAACTTGTGCTTATTTATTTGTTATAATATCCAATACAATGAGCCATTTCTTTCTTGTATTTTAGCTGCATTCTCTTTTTCGATACATTTTTTTTCTTAAACAACATGAACATTCATTATTCGTTTTTGAATTTCTTCTAGTATTTACATATTTTCAGATCAAATTCTTTTACTCAACAATTTTTGGATTTTTATTAGCATCACTTCTTATAAATTTCTTCTATAATTTTATCTACATCTTCTCTTTTTTTTTATTTCCTTATGAATTTCCTTTATTTGTTTTTAAATTATTCCTCTTTTTTTTACAATTTTATTTATTTGTCCTGTTTGCCTTTCTACTTTTAGAACTTCGTTTTATCATTTTTTATTATTCTTCTAATTTTTGATTAATTAGCTTAAACTTCAAGAATTTGTCTTTTATCTTCTGATTGAATATATCGGACTGCTTTTGTCTAGCTTTTATCTTTTGAGTCAACTGCATATATTTTGCTAATTGCTTAAATAATATGCTGAACATTTATAACATATGTATTTGGGCTGATATTACTGCCTTCTCTTCATGTAATTTTATATTTACCTGAGTATCTTTCCATTCCATTTTTATATATTCATTTTTGTTGGATAGATCAATGTTTATTTTAAAACTTAGTATAGCCATTTCATTTTTTAACCATTTATTTTGTAGCTTGTTTTAAAATCCTTTTTTTTTGTACTTGTCTTGTGATATTTTTAACTCATCTCTTCTTGATTTGAATTTTTTTTGAGTCTCAATTAACTAATTGAGATTTTCCAATAGTTGCTCTGTATCTTTGGCTTCTATTTGCAACTGTTAAATCATTTTAAGTTATTTTCTTCATTTTTTACATTGCTTTGTTTATCTCATTATTATTATAAAGATTAAAATGTATCGTGTGGTCTTTTTTATGTTATTTATCCTATCTCAGGCAATTGGTAGTTTATACTTCAAAATTTCTTTAATTAATCTAGTGTAATATTAAAGTTAATAGATTCTTGGGTTTCATGTTGGTAGTACCAAAAATTTACAAAATATGTACATATTTCACAGTATTAAGATAACTATATGAATCCAGATGATAGCAGTATATACCCAGCTGTTATGATCCAAATTTTTTACACCTCTAGTTATGGTGAATGAATGTTCTTTTATAAAGCATATGAAGGGTGAGAAAGAATCACCTGGGTTTTTTATGCACTGATGAATTGTTATGTTATATTGGAATTTGAAATGTTAAGAATAATTACATCTTTGATGATGGCTTGCTTTAAATATAATTTTATAGTGTTGGCACTAATTATTAAATACATACACAAAAACAGACACACAATATATCTTTTCAAAATATTTATCTTGTGTTTAGGATTGAGAGTACTTCATTTTCCCAATAAAACATTGTTTAAGTATTAAAAATCACTTGGTTAATTAATATATAAATATCCCCAAAATTAGTTTGTCATTATCAAGGATAAAATGTTTTAGGGTATTAAAATTTTCATCCCAAATTGCCATGTTTTTTTTTTTTTACTTTCAAAAATGAAGACAGCTATTAAGCATTACTTGAGTATCAAAATATTATTTGCTAAAATGTAAGTAAAACAAGAAACAAAAAGTGATAAAAACCATTACATAGCAGTGAATGATTTGTGTGGTGAAAAATACCAATTTCTTGTTTATTTTGGAAATAGTTCATTGGATTATATATATATACTAAAACACACTTTTATGGGCAATTAGTGTAAAAATAGATTTGTTTATCTGTTTGTTGTAAACAATACTTGAATATTGTACAAGAATTTGGTTATATTATAACAATTATGACCTTGATAATAGTTACTTATTTTAAAAGCATTATAGATTAGTTTCAAAATGCAAATGAAACAATCTAAAATATATGTCCAGTAAAAACTATTAAATATGAGGTGATAGGTAATCTTAAATAAAGTTGACAGTTATTTTGATTAATGAGCTTTAAGATTTATTTTTCTAAATAAAAAGTAGTTTTAAGATGTATTTATATTTGTTGCCTGTTAAATCCCTATTAACCTTTGTTTTTTAGATTATGAATCTACCTGAATATGATTCTGTGTTGGAAAAAGCCATATTGGGACATATGATTCCTTAAATGGAGAAAAAGTTCTGATAATTTGTTCATATTTACTGCATTAGCATGGTTATCTTACTAACATTAATGTAGGCAATTTTATAAACACATGAAAGACATTTCAAACTTTATCCTTTTATACATTTTCTATTATTTAACAGAGAATATGCCCTTATATTTGAATCGGTACTTGAGTATTAAAGCTGCACATAGAGCATGTATTGGATCTACTGCACCTGTTCACATTCATATCAATCTGCTGATAATTTTTTGATCTGATCAAAATAACATGTACATAAATCTTGTACATGACTTTCTTCAGCAAAAAAAAAGAATGAGTACACAGATCTTGTAGATGGAAATTTGGCAAGAATTACAAAGTTATTGGGAGGTTAATATGAATGTATGGTCTAATACATGTTCCATGTTGCAGGACTAAAAATAAATAAAAGTAAAAAATAGTAAAACTTACAACATTAACAAAAAACTTTTCAGAACATTTAAAATAAATGTGACTTTCACAAATACATACAACTTTCAACATTAACAAACAACTTTTAAGAATAACATTTAAAATAAAATTTCAACATTACCAAGTGTCCAAAAAATGTGACTTTCACAAATATGTATGACTTTCAACATTAACAAAAAAATGTGCCTTGAAAAAAAAAGATGCAACTTTAAGAACTAACAACTTTTGAGAATGACATTTAAAATAACAATAAAATGTAATAAATATACACCAAAGTAACAATAAATGATTTTGATTTTTAAGTAATTTAGATAAACATACATTAACTATGTTCCTATGACACTTACCATGTAATATATGAGAAATTTATGCATTAAAAAAAGTTTTTATAATACTATTACCACAGACAATGGAGATCAGCAGTATAAATGTTTGCTCCAAAAGTTAAACCACAGGATTACAAAGTATGCTAGGATTTTCATAAAACCACTAATAAACATGTTTTTTATAAAGAAAGTAAACGAAAACTACAAAAAAAATTACATATTAATTACTACACTTTTATTCAATTGTTGTATAAAACTTTTGTCTGCTTTCCTGCATAAGCCACCAAACATACATGTCTCCTGCAATGGGTACAATATACATATATATATATATATATTGTAAAAGATCGATAAATCTACCTTTATTTTAAAAAAATCATTTCTTGTTTTTTTAAAAAAAAATCTCTTTGATTTGATGTTTATATGTGGAGTATTATTATTGTTTATGGTTATTAGTTATAGTTATTGTTGTTTGGATTTATTATTTTATATATTTGTTGATGGTACATCGCTGTGAATATTTAATTGTTATTATTGTTATTATTCTTAATGGTGAGATTTTTAATAGTAATGGCAAGTTCTAATTAATATATTTGTATATCAATATTATAGATAGGGACATATAAATTGTTGATTATAAAAAAATATTATTTTATTTGTAGTGATTATTTAAAAAATGCAATGTTATTATTTATGTACATATATATTTTTAAAGCTATCAAATAAATTTTCGATTTAATATTTTTTTTATATGATTGATATTTTTATTTTTTGAATGTTAATTGTTTAAAAAAAACATATGTAACAATGGTTTTCAAAACTGCATTTTCTGGCCCATGGAAAAAACAACAACAACAACAGAAAAAGAAACCATTATTAAGATAGTTATTAAAAAGAAACTGAAGGAAAAAAGCTAATTGTACATTTATATTCGGTATCTTCATTTGTCAAGATAATTGGATAAATTACTGTAGTAAACACATAAAACCATGATCGGCTAATATATATATATATATATATATATAAATATCGCAGCCAAGGGGCTGCACCTTTTTCTTTTCTTTTATCCCAAGGCAATTTAGAAAGAAAAACTAGGCAAATTTCAACACATGAATTTTACCACGTCTGAAGCAACTAGAATTAATATATTAGATTCAACATTTCAATTTATTTATTTTTCAAGGAAAGAAATCTTAAAAAAATGGAATATATATATATATGTGTGTGCATTTGAAACTAATAATTTTCATTAACTTGATACTTTCTTCAAAATTTAACCTTGGCTAGAATACATTCTAATATTAAAAAAATATAAGAGAATAAAACAATGGAATAAGTGGACTTTTGAAAAGAAAAAAGGAACAAGTTGAAGTTTGAAAAGGTAGTAAATAACTTTATTAATGTAAATGATATGTTTATATATATATATATATATTTCTGAGATTGATATTAATTTTTTTTAATTAAAAAAATGAAACATTTTTATAAATATAATTCTGCTCTATTTAAGCGTCTTGTTTAAAAAAATACACATTTGATAAATGTCAAAATTAACACTTAAGTATTAGAAATTTGCAAGTAAAGCTCTAAGTTTGAGTTGTATATATATATATTATTATATATATATATATATAATAAGTGAAATTTATATATGCAAATTTTATCAAAAGTTTTATTATTTATATAACTTATTTTTTTAATATTATTTATTTATTTATTAGATAATTAGATATGTTCTTAGGGATGGATCTTAGATTCAGTTAATTTATTGAGAGTTACTTATCAATTAGAAATCATCATTATATTTATATATTTTGTGTGTGTGTATGTATATAAGATAATAAATAACAAAATGAGGTAAAATAAGTTTCATATTCATATTAAGTTATAAGTTAGCACTAAATGACTAAGTAGTCAAAGATATGTTATATTTATTTATAGGCCTGAGTGAGCCTCGTCGTAAATAATAAAAAATAGTATTCAATGCTTATAGAAATAAGTATAGTCCAAAAGTGGATATAATATATAAACCTTTTATAATGTAGTGGAATAAATTTTGATGATTTCTTTTGATGTAATGATACTTAATCGATTAACCTAGCTTTGAAAGCATATCTATTATCTATTTTATTAATTTACAATATTTTACCAGTCAATTATTCATTTATTTATTTATATATCTTGATTTCCACTTCGTATAGGTATTCTTATGCAAGCATAAACAACAATTCATATATTTGCTGTATATAATACACTTTTATTTATTTATTTATTTTTTAAATTGGAATATTTGAAAAATATAAATATTGTTTTGTGTTTATATTAATGAATACTTGTTGAGCACAAATATGTCTTTGTCTATATACTTATTGCAAGTTATGTATTTATATATATATATATATATATATATATATATATATATATATATATATATATATATATATATATATATATATTTTGTATTTGGGTTTGTATTTAAAAAATCTTTGAAACACTGATACTACTTAAAAATCAAACCATAATATAGAAATAAAGGATGTACTATTTGTTTTATAAGTAATGCCTTTGTATTTTATTTGGAAGAGTATTAATATTTTATTCTTATTTTTCTTTTTAGTGCCAGAGTCTTTATAAAGTTTATTAAATTCACAACTTAATGGAGAATAATTTCGTATTTCAATTATTATTTAGTTTTTTAGGTCACTTACACAAGTCAATGTTCATTGATATGTTTAGATATACATAAGTTTACTTATTTGATGTGTATATTAGATTTAATAAAATTCCCTTTGTTTCTAGTATATATTTTGTTAGTTAGTCATATTAACCCTGAGAATAAATTATAATGATAGGTCTTATTATTGCTCTGTATGATTTTGGATTTATTTCATGTATAGCTAGTTGGAAGGGCATATAAACAATTTATTTAAATATAATTGGGATAATTTTATCTTTCTTCATTTAAATTATACCATCTATTATATTTGGCTTTTTCAACAATTGGATTCATTTAGATTGTTAAGATCTTTCTTTATATGTATATTCCAATTTATTATATTTGTCATTCAACGTTTTGGGCATTTCTTTCTCAGTATATGTGTATGATGTGCTATGTTTATATTATTTAAATTGGATGATAAATATGTTCTATTACATTTGGCACCATCAACATGCGGACATGATTAATTAAGGACTGTTGATAGTTGTTCCATTATATTTGATGTCTAAAACATAAGATTTGATTTATTACGATTCATGTATGAGAATAGAGCAATCATGTTTCCATTACATTTGGCTTTCCCAATGATTGTTGATTAGGGCCATTTCAACTGTTGATAGGCATTCCATTATATTTTGGCACCAACGTTTGGGGCCTTTTTTCTTCATATGTGTATTTTTGTTTGAGATCATTTAGATTACATATATTCCATTACAATATATATATATATATATATATATATATATATATATATATATATATATATATATATATATATATATATATATATATATATATATATATATATATATATATATATATAGAGAGAGAGAGAGAGAGAGAATTTATATCTAATATATAAACATTTATGTTAATGAATTGAAATTGAATATCAGTTTATTTATATAACATGCATATATAAGATGTATGAATTAAAGAACATAATTTTTTTATAATAAGTGATCTCTAGTGTTTACACTATTAACATTAATAAATTAAGCAATTAAAACAATCTACTTATATCAAGTATGTATTGAAACAGTAAGATTCGTATTCGAATCTTAAGTTTCACCTTTTTCTGTCGTCTTTCACTGACCGGTCTATCCCGCCCAAATTTAAACTTTTGATATCGAGTTGTGTGTGTAACAATATTAAAAATGTATAAATATATGTAGAATTCAGCATAAACATGCACACATTTCGATCTCAAATTAAACACAATAAATAGGGATAAAATAATATAATTTAGATTTCTTTTAGTTATATAATTTTGTATAATTTTAATCATTTATTTTGGATTATAAAGTTCGTATTTATTGCTTTGTTTAAATTTTATTTAATAATAATTCTAAAAATATCTGAAGTAATATTTAATTAAAAGTTAAAATAATCTTATGTTCCCTTTTTGTTTTTGAAATTTAAAAGCATTGGTCAGTGATAGATAATAGATTAATTAAAGAAAAATCCCCAAAATTAATTAGTAAATGTAAACAATAGAACGGCAGCTTTCTTTAATTAAAAACCAACTAAATGCATTGATTATCCTCAGGGCAGATTAAGTAGAACCTAAAAATATCTTAACAAAAATGTGAAAGATCAAGATAAAAAAAGAGGCCATCTTAGACTTGCGGGAGACATTCACTTAAACTTTAGCTTTGCTCTCGATCACTGAGAGTCTCCAAAAATATAAAAATAATTTGTTCCTGCCAAGGTATGACCGAGTAAAGCACCTAGATTATTCTCCATCGGGAGGTGGCCTATCGGATGCTGAACTTTCATTGCCCGTCATAAATTCACCATGAAGATCTGCTGCCTGAAATGAATGAGAAAGTTGCTCCTGCCATGAAATTAAATGAATATCTAAATACAAGAAAGACTTGCCACTCGTGAACTTTTTGCTGCTAAATTACTGGAATCAGAAAACTTCTTATAAAACAGGTACCTGTCTGTGTTCAAACTCTAGAGTACTCTAATAATATGCTATAGCTCTTCTTCATACTACTTATCTAAATTATAAAATGTAAAAACTACCCTTTGTATAACTAAATTGAATAATTAATTTAATATGTAAATTTTTCTAATAATCTAGCTTACCTCACTCTATCTGGGGTGTGTATTTCTAAATCTACATTTTATCTATATTTATTATCTAATTATTGCATGCTCACGATTGTCTCTATTTTCAAAGTTTAAATCTATGATCGTTTAAAACAATGAATGCGTGTCAAATTTTCATTAATATTTACTTTCTTTAATAACTTTCATATAAATCGACATGCATTCAATGCTTCATTTTTTGTAATGCAGGGTTCTACAACTTCGCAAATGGCTGACGTATTAGTTATAATAATTCCCAATTTATATATGTTTTGTATATATTAAATCATCATGAATTTTCCATAGAATTACATTTCTTTGAGAATCACCAACATTCTTTAGTAAATGTTGATAATGTCGGGCCGAATTAGAAATCCATTTAAATCTTATCATAATCGTTTAAAAGTATACATGTGTTACATTTTAGAGACGCGATAATCTATTCCGCCGTAAATATTCCAGATTCTTCAGGGTTGAAATTAATCCCCGTCGTCCTACACAAGCGGACATAATAAATGCTCCCGTAGGATTTGACCTGTCATGCAGCCAGCGGCAAATTGCGACACGTACCGCTTGTCCCTGGTTATTCTTATGTGACACCTTACTTTGTCGGGCCGTGGCAGAGACCAGCCTGACAGTTTTATAAATTCATTCGCGGCATTGCAGTTTCAATATACTGCCTTTCCATATCGCCTTTCTAAAGCGTACCACATGTTCCTTCACTTAATCTCATTATTCTATATATCACTCTGCCTCTGCATTATCTTCATAATTCACTCTCAAATAAATGTTTGCCCTTAGTTATAAATAAATATTTTAATTAAATAAATATATGTCTGCCATTACTCTTATAACCCATACTTTAGACTCTTGCATTGCAAAGGTATAAATCCCTCAAGGCATGCATTAGGAATACTTACTCGAGAATTTTTAGGAAGCTAGATTATGCAAACAAATAAGTGAATCCCTTTTGTAAACATTTCAGTATCGGAAATACCGCTACTGAAATCCTCAATATAAAATAATGTCTAAATAAATAAATGTATTCTTTAAAATATAATCATGTCACAAATTCCGCTACTGAAGCTTTGAATCCCTAAAATCTTATTAGTAAATGATTTTATTAAAATGTAGTAATAAATAATTTAAAACTATATGTCTGCAGTTACGTTTCATTTATTCGATGCCCACTCTATATAATATTTCCTCGATTATGTAAATATGAATGTTTAATTAATATTAGTTTTATTATTGGCTAACTTGAGAATAAAATCATGAGTCTCTTGCATATCCATGACCACCGTGCCTAAAGAAATATTTACTAATGTCGCATCAGATGTGTTGTTTCGTGGATTGTATTGTGGAACCGATAAACTATGTTCGAACTCAGTACCACGGGTGGCTTCGCTACTCGATGGTGCTGCTGTTCTGTATGGTGGTCGAATTCTGCACTATGTTTACGAGTCACACGTTTTCTGACCGTTACAGTATATCTATATTGCATGTGAATCAAAATAAAACAGAAAATTTTAATACTTAATGAAATCCAACATGTTCTTAAATATACTGATTGATGAAAACTTAAAGTTAGTGTATGTATATAAATGGTTAATTTAAAATCAATTCTATACAAACACAAAAAAATGATCAAATTAATTATAATTTAATTTTCTTTGTTTTCTCTTCGTTTTAAAGTTCAACAATTACTTGATGCACTTTTTTCTATTCTGGCATAGGTTAGATTGAAATGACAAACATGTGAATTCATGAGCATTTTGTTTTATGAACGATTGACTCATAGTATTTTTTATCTGAGTTAAGTTATAAAGGAGCAATTAAAATGACAGACCGATTTTGAATTGTTAGCAAATGCTTATATTGGTGTGCTGTATTTGAATTCTTTACTACTTCAGATGTCTGGTGTCAATATTTTTTTTATATTCCACAAGATGTTATAATGAAATAGAATAAGATGGAAGGTTTAAACTCCTGGACCATAATTTATTGTTTAACTTGCCATGTGTAATGACATATCAAGTCCAATAAATATTGTAGTTATGCAAACAAAAATTGTATAGGAGACAGTTACAAAGTTTTTCTTTATTTACTTAATGCCGATTGCCAATCTTTGTTGCTATAGCGTTTTTATATATCTATTGTTTAACTCAGTCTTTTACATGTTGCTGATATCAATATCTGGTACTAGGGTATTATTCCTGCAACCAAGGAAAGATAGGACGACTTTTCACATTCGTATCAATACACTGCTAACTTTTTCATGTTGTTATTTTGGCAACATCAAACATTAGAAAAACATTAGAAAGTTAGCAATGCTTTGATACGAATGTGAAAAGTCATCCTATTTTTCCTTGGTTGCAGAAATAATACTCAATACAGTTTTACAAAGACAATATATATATATTACATGAGATAAACACGTATTTATGAATTCTACACGGACGCAAGCTAACTTTTGACATATTTAATTTGATCAATTTCAACAAAAAAAAAATATGGACCGTGTTGCAGGAAAAAAAAAAAGCTAACATAAATGTATACTTTTATAAAAGTAAATATATTCTATGAAATATATACTTACGCAGACGATTCTTGCATACAAAATGGTGGTCAGTAGCAACCCCCCCCCCCCAACGTCCTTCTTCCTCCGAAAAAGTTGTCGAACAAGTGATTGACCAGTACATGTTGTAAATGGAATACTGCCAGGCAATCTAATTTTTCGAATAAACAAATTAGTCCTTTTATCTTTACTTGGTTGCAGAAATAATACTCAATATAGTTTTACAAAAACAAAAAAAAAATATTATAGGAGATATACACGTACTTATACAAATTGTACACGGACACAAACTAATTTTGATGCTTACTTAATTCAATCAATTTTTAAAAAAAAAAAATACATTGTCTGTAAAAAAAAAAAGCCAACATAAATATATTTTTATAAAAGTAAAAAAGAAAAAATATTCTATGAAATATACACTTATGCAGACGATTTTTAAATATACACTTATGCAGACGATTTTTACATATAAAATGGCGATTATCAGTAGTACCCCTCCCCCTATCACCGTCCTTCCTATTTCTCCGAAAGATTTGTGGAACAAGTGATTGCCCAGTACATGCTCTAAATGGAATTCTGCCAGGCAATTTAATTTTTGGAGTAAACAAATAACAAAGTCGACGTCTTCATTCAATTACAATTAAATAATAAACTTTTAATTCAAAAACGCAGAAGTCAGTTAATAACCAAATTGAAATTGGGAAAAAAAACACAGAAGTAAATAATGCATTTGGAATTAAAAATGTTAAACCAAATTCATAATAATAACAAATGGTAAGTTTAAAATGTACAAACAACAAACTTTTGAATCAGAAAAAAAATACCAAAATGTCCAAATAAGCACCAATATAATAGTTTCGGTTGACACGTTTCAAAGCACGTTTTGTGCCCGTTCAAAAACGCATTTTTTGACGAGGAAAAAAACTCAAATCGCAAGGGTTTATTTAATATTCGCAACATTATGCCTTTATCGTGTGTGTAATAAGTCATCCTATATTTTCCTAGGTTGCAGAAATAATACCCAAGTACCCAATATTTTTATTACAACAATCACTAATTTTTAAATATTAAAGTTAAAAAATACTTACATATAAAATTTAACTTTACAGTTTACAAAAACTAAATAAATAAACAACAAATAATAAAATTACACTGCAAACAATTTCAAAAACAAAAATATGATATAAACTCATTTAGTAATTTTAAATGCCAATATTGGATCAGTGATATTACTAAAGGGAAATAATTTAAATATAAACCAATATCTTTGTAAAATCTATATAGACATACTTATATTTTTAATATCACTACTGCCATTTCAATCCCACAATCATAAACAAATGCATATACTAAGAAAAAAAATTGAAATAAATAATGAACTTATTTCAACAACAACATGGTAATAAATAAATAAAAATTCTAAAACATATATTTATATACAAAAGCTCATAATTCTAAGCACCTGCAGCCCCCTTCCCATATATATATATATACATTACAAGCATAAAGCTAAACATATATATATATATGTATATATATATATATATATATATATATCCCATATATATATATATACATTACAAGCATAAAGCTAAACTAGTCAATATAAAATCAAAACTACCCAAATCCAAAATTAAAACAGACCAGCATAAAAATAATATTAAAACACAACCTAAGGTTTCACTGCTACAAGCAGACTTCTCAAGTGTAAAGAACTACAAAAAGTACACAATATATATAATATTAAAAACTGCCCACAAATCCATTCACTTACCATCCACCCTTAATATTATTAAAAGAACTCTTAAATAAGTTAATTGCTTCAGAATAATAAATTTTCAATAATAAAGACTCTTTAATTCTTCTTTTGATTTCATTTCTCTCAAAGAAGACAACCTTAGCTTCATCAAAATCAATATTGTGGCCTGTATCTTTTTCATGGACATACAAAGCAGAACTAAGATATCTATTTTTAACTCTACTTTTATGAACCTTTATCCTTTCATTTAAACTCAAACTACTCTGACCTATGTATACCTTCTTACAAAATAAAATATACTATACCAGGAATGGTCTTTCTATCAAAAACTTGTTTTGTATTATTTAATAAATTATTCAATGTAACACCCCTTTTCCAAGCAATTTTCTTATTTCCAAACAATTTTCTATTTCTACACACAATTTTAATAAGAAGATAATTTAAATGGCAAAAAAATAAAATCATATTTTTCTTTAACCTTTACATCCTTACAAATATTACTATTAAATAAAATACTTTTAACAAATTTATCAGATTATCCAACACTCAAATAATCTTTATAAAATTGATATTTCTGAAACAAAGTTACCCCACTACATATATTTAATTTAATATCCCTATGACAATAATTCCTTAAAGCAGCTACTTTATGAGATACAGACTGATAGCTATCAGGTTTAATTATAGATCTTAATTCTTTACTTTTAACAAATGACTGCACAATAAACAATTAGTTTCTACATTTCTAATCACCAAAAGATCTAAAAATTTACCTTACCAAAATCTAACCCCCCTCCTTCTAACACAAATTTTACAAAAGGATCAAAACAAACTCATTTACAAATTCCTTCAATTTATCATTCTCAAGTACAAATAAACAATCATCAACATATCTGACAAATAATTTTATGCTGGTCTGGTTTAATTTTGGATTTGGGGTAGTTTTGATTTTATATTGACTCGTTTAGCTTTATGCTTGTAATGTTTACATTTTAATGAGTTTTTTGGCGTTTAAGAGTAGTTTTGCTGATGTAGTGTAAAGATTTTTTTTCTTGTATTATTGATATATTTTATTATTGATATTTATTATTGACATTTTATTATTGATATTTTTTTTTTATTGATATATTTGAATGTCATTTATGTATATTATGTTTGTTGTTTGAGTTTGGGTTGAAAGAGTATATTTGTGGTTATTTAGTTATATATATATATATATATATATAGAAGTGTGTGTATGTTTTTATTGGGTTTTAATTTATAAGGGTATTGGTGATTGGGTTTTTTACTATGGGTTTGTGGAGTTTAGTTTTTAATACTTTTCCATTTAATGATATTAGAAGGATTAAAAATTTGTTTAGATTGAGTGATAAGATAGAGTCTTTACGATGGCAGATTTATTTTCTTAAAAAATGTAGGGAATTTAGTGTTTTTCCTAGGTGCTGTGTTATTAATTTTAGTAGAAATAAAAAGTTGCTTCAAAATAAGAATTTAGTTTTTAAGTTACAAACATATATATTGAATAGTTTTTTAAAAGATACTTTTGTAAGGTTTTACAAATTTGTTTATCTATATAAAAGGAATAGATATTATTTAGAAAGGAAGCAAGATTTTAATTATTCAATTTTAATATTTTTTTGAGACAATTTAGACAGAATATGTCAAATTTCTATTGTAAAAAATATGAAAGAAAATTAACCCTTTTCCCGCACTCGACGAGGCTCCTCGTCGACATCTGAAATCACTCTAACTCAGTTCATTTTCATACGAAAAAATTCGTTAAATACGTATTGAATTCGTTTTTAAAAGTTCTGTACGATGGTGACATCTTCCGATTTATTTTAGAAGTAAAAAATAGAAAAAAACGCATTTAAACCTAAACAAAGAAGGAACATTATTTGTGATTGGTTCTTAGCATGCTCTCAGCTGAAAAAGACATTCTGATTGGCTGGAAAGAACAAAGAAACTGCCTGATCAAAGAAAATAAAGAAAAACGCTGAGATTTTCATTTCGAATACGATTTAAATTATTATTAAATAATATTTATGGAAATTAAACATAATTTTCAGAGAGAATAATAAAAAAACAAAATTATTTTCGAAAAATATTGAAGATTTTAGTACAAATATTGAAGTTGTAATAAAAAGAAATATTTACTTTTCTATAACGTAAAAGTCGATCTTTTTGTTTACATTATAACTTTTATGTTGCCGATATTCAATATCTTAGAATAAATAAATAGCAATTTATTTTTGAAAGAACTTTCGTTGTCTTCACAACCTTAAAAATTAATTATATACTTTTTATAAACGTATCTGAGTTGAATTTAATATTATAGGCGAATATGTTTTAACAATAGGCTTTGTCTTCAGTTTGTGAGTTGGCCAATTAAAAGATTTGATTTTTATCTGATACAACCAATGATAAAATTAGCGGTTTAAGGGTTAAAGTAGTTGTTTGGGAAAGTTAATAAAATTTATTGTAGTGATAAAGGGAATGAGAATAACGTTTCTGAGGATAGAGGTGTTAATCTTTCTGATTTGAAGTTAAATGATAGAGAATTAGATATTCTTGGTAAAGGCCCTAATTTATCTCCATTTTATTCAAAAAATATAGTTTTTGATGCAATTATGTCTATTGAATCTAGTAATTTGAGTGATGAGCAGAAAGTTGTTATTCAATCGATTTTGAATAAAAGTTTAAAAAGGAAAGAACTTTTTTTATTAATCCTGCTGAGATTAAACATCTTAAGAATAGGTTAATTGCTAATGATGTAATCATTTCTCGTGAAGACAAACTGGTAGGTTTGTTATTATGAAAAGAGATGAATTCTAAAAGAAAATGGATAGAGAATTAAATAATGGTAAATATATGTTGTTAGATAAAAATATAGGTAATTTGATTAAAATAAAATTGATAGATATTATGAAGAAAATGGTTAATTTAAAAATTTTATTAGAGTAGATTATTTAAAATGCTATCTTAATGATTTTACATCAGCTAAGATGTTTGTGAATATTAAAACTCATAAAGATGGTTTTCCTTTAAGATTTATTTTTGATTTTACAGGTAGTATTGTAGAGGGTATTTCTAGATTCTTGAATAATGTTTTAAAACAATTTGTTGATTTGGGTCAGTACACAGTTTCTTCTTTTGAGACTTTTGATAAGATTAATAATTTTAAAATGGAAAGTAATTGGGTATTTGGAAGTTTAGATATTGAAAATATGTATCAGTCTGTTAATAGGTTAAGCAGTATTGATGTTCTTTTGTCTGTATTGATTAAGAAAAGTTCTTTATCAAAAAATAAAATTAAGGTAATTAAAGATTTGCTTTTGTTATTGGAAGATTCTATGTATTTTACTTATAGAGGTAATTTTTATAAGATTAAGGAAGGGTGGATAATAGGTTATATTATTTCTCCTTTAGTATATTCAGTTTATATTAGTTTTATGGAAGAGAAAATTATTATTAAAAATAATTGTTTATATGTAAAATTATTTGTCAGATATGTTGATGATTGTTTATTTGTAGTTGAGAATGATAAATTGAAGGAATTTGTAAATGAGTTTAATTGTTTTGATCCTTTTATAAAATTGGTGTTAGAAGGAGGGGGTTAGATTTTGGTAAGTTAAAATTTTTAGATCTTTTATTGATTAGAAATGTAGAAACTAATTGTTTATTGTGCTGTCATTTAGTTAAAAATAAAGAATTAAGATCTATAATTAAACCTGATAGCTATGAGTATGTATCTCATAAAGTAGCCACTTTAAAGAATTATTGTCATAGGAATATTAAATTAAATAATTCTAGTGGGGTAGCTTTGTTTCAGAAATATCAATTTTATAAAGATTAGTTGAGTGTTGGATACTCTGATAAATTTGTTAAAAGTATTTTATTTAATAGTAATATTTTTAAGGATGTAAAGGTTAAAGAAAAATATGATTTAAAGAAAAATATGATTTTATTTCTTTGCCATTTAAATTGTATTCTTATAAAATTGTGTGTAGAAATAGTAAATTGTTTGGAAATAAGAAAATTGCTCAGAAAAAGGGTGTTACATTGAATAATTTATTAAATAATACAAAAGAGGTTTTTGATAGAAAGACTATTCCTGGTGTAGTATATTTTATTCCTTGTTTATTTTGTAAGAAGTTTTACATAGGTCAGAGTAGTTTGAGTTTAAATGAAAAAATAAAGGTTCATAAAAGTAGAGTTAAAAATAGATATCTTAGTTCTGCTTTGTATGTCCATGAAAAAGATACAGGCCACAATATTGATTTTGATGAAGCTAAGGTTGTCTTCTTTGAGAGAAATGAAATCAAAAGAAGACTTAAAGAGTCTTTATTATTGAAAATTTATTATTCTGAAGCAATTAACTTATTTAAGAGTTAATTTAATATTAAGACTGGATGGGAAGTGAATGGATTTGTGGGTAGTTTTTAATAGTATATATAATGTGTGGTTTTTTTGTATTTCTTTACATTTGAGAAGTCTGCTTGTAGCAGTGAAACCTTAGGTTGTGTTTTAATATTATTTTTATGCTGGTCTGGTTTAATTTTGGTTTTGGGGTACTTTTGATATATATATATATATCCTAAAAAATGATCAAATTTCAAATCAAAACTTGTTCATAATGTTGTCTTTGCAAAATACGGGTTGGTGGAATTAAATATTATTATAAAAGTTGTATTAAATAACTATTTATATATATTATTTATATATATATATATATATATATATATATATATATATATATATATATATATATATATATATATATATATATATATATATATATATACATTGCAAATATATTGGCATTTGGTAAAAGCTAAAAAAATAAAAGTAAATTTACATTTTTTTTTGACTAATTTTTTTTTTTTTTTTTTTAAAAAAAAACGTACAATGAAAGTTAAATTATTCTTTCGTATTTTTTTTTATGTAATTAGAAATGAAAGTTAGAATTTGAGAGAACAAAAGACACAAATTACCAATCTAGATAAGAGAAAGTAAAAATATTTCAACTAATTAAAGATGGCAGAATTATGCTGAAAAAAATAAAGACTTTATAACGTAAATTTTATAAAGAATCTACAAGATTATGAACCAAAAAACTCTATGATAATAGCATGCACAGAAGTCTGAAAACTGGACCTCTGGTATAAAAAGGAGGGATTTGGTTGGAGGAACGTCTTGGTTTAGCTGATATTCTTTTGGTTGGTTTTCAGACCACTCTTGGAGAGAACAAAAACACAAATTACCAATCTAGATAAGAGAAAGTAAAAATATTTCAACTAATTAAAGATGGCAGAATTATGCTGAAAAAAATAAAGACTTTATAACGCAAATTTTATAAATAATCTACAAGATTATGAACCAAAAAACCCTATGATAATAGCATGTGCAGAAGTCTGAAAACTGGACCTCTGGTATAAAAAGAAGGGATTTGGTTGGAGGAACGTCTTGGTTTAGCTGATATTCTTTTGGTTGGTTTTGGATTAAAGAATCCAGACCACTCTACGATGAAAAAGTTATTCATACGAGAGTAGGCCAGAGCTTTAGCTGACATCATTACTGATGGACATCAGAGAAGCTTACAAAACTAGCCTATGGAACCAGCACCAAGATCAACTAATAATCTAAGGCCGTGAGCTCAATTTAACCCCAAAAAACTATGCATATTTATCTACAACCATCGTGAATTCACTAAAACTTACTGGTAAGTTATGCTTCATTATTCTGATTGTGACAAAGTTAACCATTTTATAAACTATTCATAAAAATAAGCTTATAATAGGATCCGATAGAGACTTTAATTTAATTGATCAAGAGACTCTTATTTAACCAAGAACTTTGTAATTAATTATTCAGCAGTTATATTTTATTATTAATGTTTCACTTCAGAATTAAGTGTGTTCTCTCCAATTTATTTGATAAATAATTTACTTCAAACATTTTTTTTATCTATTAGAATAAAAATATTTCTAATACCTATTTTCATTTGTACATTATTAATAATAGTTATTATTTTTTTATTAATTTATTATTAGTTTAATAAGATTTAAAACATAATTTACCTTTGCCAATATGTTTGAATAAGCCCAGGAATAATAATCTTAAAAAAAATAATTCTCATTATGGTATGATGCAATACCGATTAAGTTAAAAGTATTTTTCTTTTTTTATTTGCGAGACATGCTGGCGACAGATTTCAGCGGTCTTTTCAGAATAAAAAAAAACCTGGTGCCCATGTTGAATAAATTAAAAGCTGATTTCATCAATAGCATAATTCTCAACAATTAATAGGCCGAGTTTGATCAGGAAATATAGTTATGTTTTTTTTTAGAAATAGAAATACAACTTTCTTTTTTTCGACATAACTTGATCAACTCGTGCAAAGTTTATATTAGCATGTAGAGGCCTAGAAAAATGAAAAACATTATAATGGCTTACCCAACTAGGGCGTGGATTTAACAAATACAACCTGAGATAAGTTGTAATGATAAAGAACATTACAACGATGACCCAAATAAACTCACAGCTGGAAAATAAATAGTAATTTAAATAAAAAAAAAATATTAAAAAAAAAAAACTAACTAATTAAACCTTGATTATTAAAATATATAAAAAAATATTTTTTTTAATATGACTTCCAGAAAAAAAAACATGTATATTTTTTTTTTGATATGTCTAAAAAAAACATGATCGTGGCGGATGTAGACATAAGTCACAAATATTTGACCGGGTAGGTGGTTACTGAAGAGGGAAAAAACATAGCCCTGAGTCCTAGTACACTGTATATTAACATAAGACCACCTTTATATGCCCATAAGACTATTTCTAGCAGGGATACCAATAAAGGGGACGGCGGACCAAGTTGCCGTGAGCCTGTAAGACTCAAAATGATGAGCAACGCTCGTTAGTGCTTATAATTTGGGCTTCTTATCATTAATATTACATTAAAGTGGAAAGAACACAGATGAATGTGAAATATTTTCCATTCCCGCCATGTTAGACCTAAAAGTGGGCGTTAAAGCCAAACGTCGCTTGTGAATGAATCTACGGAATATATCAGCATGCTACTACATAAAAAAAAAAAAATCCACAAATATGAATTTAAAAACTTAAGAATAAAATTAGTGTAAACCCCTATTTTATTCTCATCATCCGGGCACTGGTGGTATTGTAATGTTTAATTATATACATTGCAAATATATTGGCATTTGGTAAGAGCTAAAAAAATAAAAGTAAATTTAAATTTTTTTTTGACTAATTTTTTTTTTTTAAAAAAAATAACATACAATGAAAGTTAAATTATTCTTTCGTATTTTTTTTATGTAATTAGAAATAAAAGTTAGAATTGGTGAGAACAAAAGACACAAATTACCAATCTAGATAAGAGAAAGTAAAAATATTTCAACTAATTAAAGATGGTAGAATTATGCTGAAAAAAATAAAGACTTTATAACGTAAATTTTATAAAGAATCTACAAGATTATGAACCAAAAAACGCCATGATAATAGCATGTGCAGAAGTCTGAAAACTGGACCTCTGGTATAAAAATTAGAGATTTGGTTGGAGGAATGTCTTGGTTTAGCTGATATTCTTTTGGTTGGTTTTGGATTAAAGAATCCAGACCACTCTACGATGAAAAAGTTATTCATACGAAAGTAGACCGAAGCTTTACCTGACATTGTTACCAATGGACACCAGAGAAGCTTATGTGACTAGCCTATGGAACCAGCACCAAGATCAACTAATAATCAAAGGCCATGAGCTCAATTTAACTTCGAAAAACTATGCATAGTTATCTACAACCATCGTGAATTCACTAAAACTTACCGGTAAGTTATGCTTCATTATCCTGATTGTGACAAAGTTAACCATTTTAAAAACTTTTCGTAAAAATAAGCTTATAATAGGATCCTGATAGAGACTTTATTTAATTGATCAAGAGACTCTTATTTAATCAAGAACTTTGTAATTAATTATTCAGCAGTTATTTTTTATTATTAATGTTTCATGTCAGAATTAAGTGTGTTCTCTCCAATTTAGTTGATAAATAATTTACTTCAAACATTTTTTTTATCTGTTAGAATAAAAATATTTCTAATACCTATTTTCATTTGTACGTTATTAATAATAGTTATTATTTTTTTATTAATTTATTATTAGTTTAATAAGATTTAAAACGTAATTTACCTTTGCCAATATGTTTGAATAAGCTCAGGAATAATAATCTTAAAAAAAATAATTCTCGTTACGGTATGATGCAATACCGATTAAGTTAAAAGTATTTTTCTTTTTTTATTTGCGAGATATGCTGGCAACAGATTTCAGTGGTCTCTTTAGAATAAAAGGACCTGGCGCCCATGTTGAATAAATTAAAAGCTGATTTCATCAATAGCATAATTCTCAACAATTAATAGGCTGAGTTTGATCAGGAAATATAGTTATGTTTTTTTTTTAGAAATAGAAATACAACTTTCTTCTTTTCGACATAACTTGATCAACTCGCGCGCAGTTTATATTAGCGTGTAGAGGCCTAGCAAAATGGAAAACGTTATAATATATATATATATACACACACACACAATATTTTCATACTTATCACATGTCAACATTTAATCATGGTTTGTACCAAGAACTTCTACTTTTCTGAAGAGCATCAAGATAAAATATCATAGAATATATAATAGATATAGAAAGCTTTAGACCCAAAGTACTGTTGCTTTCTCATAAGACAGTCATTGAAGTCTTCTAGCATCATACATTCTCTCTAGACCATCAGGTGTATGAATTATATAAGCATTTAATGCCACTTTATTTTCAATCCTGTATGGCCCTTCATAAAGATTAAATATGTTTTTAAATTGGTGCTCCTGCAGATGACTAACATGGGGGGGGGGGTACAAACTAACATCAAATATAGGCATGAATTCATCATTCAATAATTTTCTTCTTGGTTTATATTCATTAATCCATTTTACCACAAAAAAAACTATTTCAACGAGTGTAAAATATCAATAATAAAATGTCACAACTAGATCAAGTCAACAAACAAGGTTTTACAATGTCAAACAAGGGTTTACAATGCCATAACACTACTGATAACACAGAATTTGAGGTGGGAAAACATTTTTAGAAAAGAATAGAGAGCATTAAGGTAATGTATATGATTTCATATTTGATCATGAATGGTTGAAAATCAAGTCAAAAATACTATATTCTCTAGATAAGCTATAAATAAAATAGTTAACTCTTAAGAGATTTAAGAATATAGATTCTAGATAATAAATAATGCTATTGTAAATAGGTGTTTCTAACTTCCTGCTTCTCTTAACCTTCTTGTTCTGGTTGGCTATTTATAAAACAAGTCAGGTCCATTGCAACAATGATATAAATTCATTTTGGGATATTTAATCTCTAATCTACCAAAGAATATAGCTTCTGAATATCACACAAAACTATAATGATGCTATTCATTATCAGGTAAAGTCTCATAGTCAGAATAAGTTGTCATATCTGGACAAAACTCCCTATGCTTAATACTTGTCTTATCATATATAAACACTTTGCAATGACTCTGCCATCATTGGATATAAAATGACATGAACTAAATCTATGCATATTATCTTGCCTTTTAGGTATTTTGTTTCAGCGATATATACTTGTGTAAAAGTCCTTCACATCCAAATCATATACATACATGTGATTTGTAAATTTCTTATGAAGACCCACTTCACATAATAGTCAGGCATCCTTTTCAGCCTTACAATTTGTACTTTCAATGTCAATATTATTACATTCAAGTAATGACAACTTGCTAAGATAATTTTGACTTATCCTAGCACTTTCTTCAAAAGAGTCTTTAACCATACTTTTCTCACAAAATTTAATTTCAGGTAGAGATCTTGTGTTTTTATCTACTTTAAACCTCTCTCTTTCTCTCTCCCTCTCTCATTATAGTCAATACATTAATAGCCATGCTTTTCATGGCAATAATTCTCATTTGTACAAAAACACAATGGATCTTTAACTAAAGAAAGTCAATCAGTATTCTTTTTATCCCGAGTCTCTTCTGACTCAAAATTATAATCTAAGGTATTTGAGACTTTGATACAGAAATCTTTTATACTTCTATCAAAATCATTTATCATCATTTGATGGAAGGTCTTATGTTCTTCTTTATATGTGTTGATTTCACCTATTTACTCTTTCAAACCTGTGGTGCATGTGGTCTCTACTTTCTTAAACTATCATCTATCATTGTTTTCAATTCAGCACACAAGATATCAGAGTTAATCCTTCAATTCCCTTAACTCATTAAAGTTAGCTTTCAATTCATTCCTTAATTCATTAGAATTAGCCTCCATTTTATCAATGTATCGCCCATTTTTCTTATCATCTCCACTAGTTCCTGAAAACTAATGGTAGCATCACCCAATATTTCATTAGCTTTATTCATAGATATTTTAAAACAACAATAATACTATACCCTCAAATAAATAATATATATTTTATGAAATAATTATTATGATCCAAAGCTAGTCATCCACTCATCCTTATCATATAATGCTAATTATCACCCAAGAAAAATAAAAACCTGATCCTAATTATTAATTATATTTGTCCCAATGTTCAAAATTTTAAGTTCAATGTGGTCATAATCTTAATGGTTCATGGAAAATTCTATCCAAAACTATAGTACTGATATGCATAAAAATATTAGAATGATATTTGAAATCACTTTACCCAAAAAATATACTTATCTATAATAATAATATCACTATATCCACATATACTGAGATGTGGAGATTTCAATATTCAAAGTCAAAATGTCACACTGTAATATTGATATGTTTTAAACATATTGAAAATACTTATATGTGCTAAATAAGTCTACATTTAGATAAGCTAACTACATGGTAAGATGATTTCCTTCCATAAGGGAATGACGGCCATCTATTAATTTTATAATTTGAATATCAACTGTAACCTATCATAAGCTAATCCACAATTATATTAATAAATCCTAATACAAAAGAAATTTCTTTGAAATTAAAAGCCTACACTATCTTACAATATGATTCCAGTCATTCTTTTTTTTTTGAAGCTCCTTAGTTGTTGTCACCAATTGTAATGGAAAGTATATTCCATTGGATGTCAATTGTAATGGACTGGGTTGTGATGCTCAACTCTCATTTAATGATTTTATAGATTCGGGCAGCAATTATAATGAACTGCATCTAACCATCAGAAGACTTCAATAAACATTTATCATGGACAATGTAACCCTTACTATATGAAATTCCTATAAATAAAAATATAAAAATGACTTCTATCTCATATGTGAATAAATATGCATATTTATCACAAACATAAAATATCTACAGCATGATGAAATTGTGAATTAATTTCTGAAGAAATATATTAAATAAATATTTCTTTTTAAACACAAATATAATACATTATATTTATATTTATAAATGATTTTTACAAGAACATATGGCAATCGATTTAAATTCCTGCCCACATTGTGTACAACATATATATACAGTGTGAGTGTGCATATGCATATATATATATATACTGCCCATATATATATATATATATATATATATAGTGTGAGTGTGCAATGCATTTAAATTAAAACTATAACAAAGTGTTTTATTGACAAAATATATTTCATAAATAATCATTTATGTTAACCTTTTCTCAGAAATTCTCACATCAGGAAGTTTATGGCTTGAAGTTGATTAGAATCCATCAATTTTTGAGCTACAGTAATGTTTATATGCTTATTTTAAAGCTTAGAAAAAGTACTGTAAAATGATGCCCTCTCTAGAATTATTTTATTAGTAAAAAATCAATAAAATTGACATTGAAGGTTCAACAATGGCAGAAGGCAGGCTTTCCTAGATGTAAACAGGCAAAAACTCTCCATATAGTAGTGCCACGTTGTGCTAACCAGTTTGAGCCTTCTGACATCCATTGATTACTCTGGTTAGCACAAGGTGGCACTACTATATGGAGAGTTTTTGCCTGTTTATTAACAGATATATGCTAGCATGAAATGGTGATCATGTGATCTTTCCTAAATGCTGATTGGTTGGTTCTCATTTTGATCAAAAGAAGAGTACCTGTCAATAATTTTCACCACTCCAATGTCTTTGTTTTGATTTTCAAAATGAAAATGTATGTTTTAGAGTGTTTTCTATTATTTTTTGTACATATTATATATTTTTTTTTACATTATTTTCATAAAATATGCTGAAACTATAATTATTTTAGAAAAATAGTTAATGTTTTAGTAAAAAAAATCTTTACTTTTACACAAACATAAATTGAAAAATAAACCAGTGCTAACAACAATTTTGACACCTGTCAACAATTTACATTACCCCAAGCTCTTTATTTGAATTTCAAATAAATATGAATATTTAAAGTATTTTGCTGGCAATAATTTACATATTATAATGTATTTTGGTAAAAAAAAACTGAAACTAATTATTTTAGAAAAATAGTAAAATTTAGTAAAAAATAATTTACTTTTACACTAATGTAAATTGAGAAAAAAAATCAATGATGTCCACAGCACTTTCTAATTTGTTACAAACTTGCTTTTTCAGTCTTCTGCTATCAAATATTTTTTTTATAATTATAAATAAATAAGCATTTATTTTATATAGCGTCTGCATACAATTGTCTTTACATTCAAATATCAGCCCTTCAAGCTAATTGTGCAAACGCTTTGTGAGTGTTAATAATAAATGAATACTTTCTCACAAATACAAGATATAGTATTTATGCAGGAATAAAAGGAATTCTCTTATCCCTACAACTCAAATATTTATATATGAGCAAATCTGAAGTACTGGCAATAAAAGCGTGATGATAGAACAGTAACATTAAATTATTCTATACAATGTCTGAATGAATAAAGTTGATGAAATTGTCTAGAATTTACTAAACGTCACTCCAACTGAAACTTAATCATATATAAATTAACATTTATTTTATATAGTGTCTGTATACAATTGTATTTACATTCGAATATCAGCCTTTCAAGCTAATTGTGCAAATGCTTTAAAAGTGTTAATAATAAATGAATACTTTCTCACAAGTACTTCAGATTTGCTCATATATAAATATTTGAGTTGTAGGGATAAGAGGATTCCTTTTATTCCTGCATAAATACTATATATTGTATTGGTGAGAAAGTATTCATTTATTATTAACACTCGCAAAGCGTTTGCACAATTAGCTTGAAAGGCTGATATTCAAATGTAAATAATTATAAATATAAATTTATTTAAAAAAAAAAACTTTTGTTTACTCTCATAATCTGACAAATTATTAACATACTTTTTACAAACAAAACTAAAACAAATATAAAATTAAAAGATGAATATATTTTTTATGGCTGAATTTGTTAATTGACCAATCAAAAGTTATAAAATTTAATTCACTTGGCCATTGAAAAGTAAAAAGAAATTTTTCAATGAAAAGGTTAAGCATTTAAATTGTTGCTTATTAATAAATATGATGAAGTATGATTTTGCATGAAAATTTAGACCATTGCTTTAATCAACATTAATATATGTTTTTATGTGTTTAAACTTTATTATGCAAATGCAAGTATTTATGAGCTATTGATATGGCTAAGGATATTTATGTATTCAATGAATATATTAGTAATAGAGATAATTAAGAATAAAAAATACTATTTATCAAAGACAAGATCTGAAAGCTGACTGTGTCAAGAAGTATGTTTTTTTGGGATAATGTATTATAAAGGATAGAATGCAAAGATTGGTCAATTATTTGAATTATTTTTAGTTTTGATCAGTGAGCAGTTATGAAATATGTTTACCAGAATTTATACCAAACATGTACTGAAAGATTAAACTTTATGTTAGATATATGTGATAGTTATACATTTTAATATAATTAAATAAATTGATTGTATATTTATGGGTCATTAACATATAGAATTATATCCCAGAGATATTGAAGACTAAAGGTATATGTTAATGGTATAAGTGCTTTATTATATCATCATAAGATTATGTTATGCACTGTGATTGTACAATTCATAATCATCATCAACCATATCAGTCCACTTCAGGGAGAAGGTCTCTCCATCCTCTCTGATATTTAGCTTCTCCTATTCATATCACCCCTGCACATTTTCTTATCTATCCATCTTATGTGTGGTCTTTTTCTGGGTCTTTTACAATCTCTTGGAATCCAGTTTAAGATTTTAATTGTCCATCTATTATCATCTCTTATATGAATATGTCCAGCCTAAGTCCACTACATTTGATTGCTATAATTTTTTGAATATTTGTCTTAATATACATGCTTAAGAAACATCTATGAAAATATAATTTGCAAATATGTTCTAAGTCTATTTAAAAAACAATACTGATTATCAATAATATTTAAAAGGATAGTTAGATAAAAAGCTAGTTATTTAATAAAAAATATAATTTAAATTAGGAGAATATAATTTAGAACAGTTTAATAATAGCTTTTGTTAAATAATTCCACATTTTATTGTTTGTAAATATGAACTACAGGTCTTTGAGCATTCTTATGATCAGATTTTCAATTGGATGAACGGTTGAAGCATTGGAGTGTGGAGTAGATTGAAGCCTGTCCATTAAAGTATGAGGATTGGCTATCTTAATATATATCTGAGCACTTATAGCATATATGTGTAGAGATGGTAATCTGGACCAACTTATGATTGCTGGCTTAGCATGAAATATATATTGGTGATTATTTATTTTTTCAACATATATGTGTTCAAGTGTATCAGTGTTATGAGATAGAGTGGTGAGTGGTGGATCGTTTGAACGTCTGTGTTCATATACCCTATATATTACATATATAGACACGGGTATATATAAGCCTGTGTGTTTCAGTTATTACATAGTAAAGATGTCTACCCATCCCTTGTATATGTATTAAATGGATTATGTCTTGTCCATGATGGGTCAGATTGACCTTAGGTCAACATGGGTGTGACAAAAATATCAGCCTTAGGGTGGCCATTGAGCATTCCATTATCAGATTTGCAATTGGCTGGATGGGTGGAGAGTTGGAGTATGGAGTAGATTAAAGCCTGTTCATTAAAGTATGAGGATTGGGTATATTAATATATATCTGAGCTCTTATAGCATATATGTGTAAATATGGTAATCTGGACCAACTGATGATTGCTGGTTTAGCATGATATACTTATTTTGGTGATTATTTATCTTTTCAAGATATATGTGTTCAAGTGTATCAGTGATATGACATAGAGCAGAGAGTTGTGGATTGAGTGAAAGTCTGTGCTCATATACCCTATATATTCTATTGGTTTTATCCACTTAAATGGAGTCCAACATTCCTGTTTCTTTATCAATTATCTTTATTTATTATCTGTGATTTTGGGGATTGTGACTTTGGAAAACATGATCACTCTTAATTATAAATGTAGTAATTTTTATTTTTATTTTTTTCACCCAATTCCTTTTTCCTATTTATGCTTTGCTTTTGCTTATTCAAGTATAGTATATTCCTATGACCTTACGTATAATTACTTATATATTATTTTTAATATATTACAAACTTAATTTGGATTAAAAGCCTCCACAAAAATAACATGGGTGATAAAAAATTCATTATATTATAATATTACTTTTTTTTGTTTGTTTAGCATTAAGCAAATCAATATTAATGAATACAACATGTTTAACCAAAAATTACTTAAAATGTTTACTTTTTGGATAAATATTCTTCATTGCTGTTTCATTCAACAATCATTTGATGATTATTAAAGCACTGTCTAAACAAAAACAAGTCCTACAGGTTTCGCAGCAATTATCAGCTAATTGAAAAAATTAAGTTTTAACCAGTTTCGAACCTTATATTATGAGTACGATAGCACTGTAACAACACAACATAAACATTATCTAATACATTTTATTTTATGGTAATGTAATTTGTTTTAATTTTTATTTATTTATTTAATTTTTTTTTTTTTTAAATCTGTAATAAGATAAAATTAACAACAGGGAACAAACAAACAAAAAAATGTAATATTAAGTAAAGGGAAAAAAAAGAGTTTCAAAATAAGAAATATATATATTAAAAAATAAAATTTTAGAAAATGGAAAAAAAAAACCTGATTAACACGACATAAATTTATAAACATTATTTTATATTTTAAATGTCGCGTATTTTAAATTAGAATTTACTTTTTAAAGTACATTGGATTAGTAAACACGGCAATAAAAGAAAAAAAGGTAAAACATGTAGCTAAGAATGATCTCATGTTTTAATTCGTTATCGAATCAATTTGCTGTGCTTTAGACAATTGAACTGATTAAAATATTGTTTGCGTTTTTTTAATTAGCCCATATGGGAAGGTTTTTGAAAAATTGCTTGTTCATATTTAACCTATGAAACGTCCAATAATAGGCTGAATTAAGTATCATGTTTATAGTTAGCTGCAGTGATAAATAAAATAGTAATTTTCAGATAAAACAAGATTTATGACAACTGGTCAGTTCAGGAAATATTTATTGTTCACTACCTTTATAGGTGAAGGATGGTATGAATACATTTTTGCTATTAAATGATCGTTTAAATGTTGTTTTATCTTACTTATATGCACATATACTCACTCATATATATGTGTTTTATTTTGATTATATCAGTATGCACATCTTCTCAACTCCAATATTTCACAAACCATTTACAGTGCAGAAATTTTGGTTATATTCTTACACTATGATGCTTTTCACAATCAATCTTGACCTCATAAGTTGAAAAGGAGGTATAAAAACAGAATTTTATTTTTATGTTGACAGCTTAATATTTTCAATTCCAACACTCTCATTAAATATAGACTGGTAGACTGAATAGAGGGAACCATGTGGTAAAGAAGTGCCTTTGTGCAAGTTAAATTCTAGTGAACTTTAATCCCATTAAATAAAATTTGTTAATTAAAACAAAATGAATGGCATAAAATTACATTTAAATAAAGATACAGAAACAGTAGAACATTAAAAAGTACAATTATGTATACATTTGTATTTTTATTTACATAATAACTCTCCTGATATTTGTGGATGATCTGGAAGCTGTGTCCCTCATTATTAATAGAAAAGAGAGTCATTTATTATTCTTTATATAAAGGCTTTTGTCTATAATCTTTGGTGAAGTTCAATAGTAATAACAAGTTTGAAGTATTTCTTAGAATTAAGCCAATAATCATCACATGATCACCATCTCCTATACCTTCTTATAACTGTTATTAAAACAGGCAAAGTTGTCTATACATATTACCCCTCAGTGTATACCAGCATAATCAATATATGCCAGAAAGCTTGTGTGTAAAATCCCCATCCAGTGCCTACCCATAACAATATCTCCAGACTAGTTTCTGGCTTGTGGCCTTGAAAGTGAGGAGCCTTGAATTTCTGAGCACTGCACATAGATCTTATGATCTAAAGCAACCCTCCAGAAACCACCTTTTATACCTACTTAACTACAAAACTATGAGTTTTAAATTGAAAACACTGTAATATTTTCAATACAAGCTCATTAGCATTTATATGGTCATATAGGTCTGAAGTCAGTTCAGTACCTATACATCTTGGTGACTTTGGGTTTTTAATAACCATATCGATCAGTCATCCTATTAGGCAGGATTGGTTTTAAGCCAATAAACATCACACCATTTTCTATGCTTGCTTGCCTATAACTGTTATTAAAACAGGCAAAACTCTCTATATGTATTGCCATTCTGTGCAAGCCAGAGATATTAATGGATGTCAGAAGGTGATATTGGATGAGTAGGCACTAAATGGGGTTTTATGCACAAACATTCTGGCATCCATGCATTATTCTGGCTTGCACTGAGTGACAACACATATAGAGAGTATTGCCTGTTTTAATTCTTAGAATTATTATACAAAGACAAACAGCTTGCCAATTACAATGTTAAAAATAGTTCTTATTTGTCTGAAAACTAATTCTGCATCTCCCATGCATTAAGTTTTTTTTTACATTTTAACAAAGTTATATTTTTTCAGAAATAAAATATTTACACTGTTATTTAATTCATGTGTTTATTATTTTTATTAAATTATATAGCCACACAATTTACATTTTTGTATTAACATAGTCTATTAGATAAAGTTATACAAACCATTAATACACAATTGAACATGAATGTTTCTTATAATCATCCAATTATGTGTTTTTAGCTAACAGTTTAAACTAATAATCAGCTTTTTAAGCTAATGCATATGCACTTTGGGATCTTAACAATAAATGAATACTCTCATTTTTCAAAACAATATAAAGACTTTGTGAAAGAATAGAATGAACCACCTATTCTTTCAACCCAAACGTTTAAGTATGGGCAAATCTTAAGTACTCAAAATAGAGTGTGAAGATATTAAACAATCACTTTAAATTACTTTTAATGTCTGAATGAATGATGTCTGTGAAATATACTAGAATTTATGATATGTCATTTTTAAGTGAAACTAAACATATAAAAATGAAATATTATTTTTATATAGCACGATGTTTTTGAATTGTAATAAACTAACAATCATCTTTTTAAGCTATTGTGCATGTGCTTTGGGATCTTAACAATAAATACTCTCATTTTCCAATACAAGATTATTACAATTCAATAACATAAGTGCTACATAAAATAAATATCTCAATTACATATGTTTAATTTTATTTAAGAATGTCATATCATAAATTCTAGTAAATTTTGCAGGCATCATTCATTCAGACATAGTAAAAGTAATTTAAAGTGGTTGTTTAATTTCTTCATGATCTCATTTCCAGTACATAAGATTCGCATTGAAAAAAATAGGTGATTCATTCTATTCTTTCAGAAAGACTTTATCTTGTATTGGAAAATGAGAGTATTTATTTATTGTTAAGATCCTAAAGCACATGTTTATTAACTTAAAAAGCTGATTATTAGTTATTACAATTCAAAAACATTGTGTTATATAAAATAAATATCTCACTAACAGTTTAAAGTAAATCATATTAGTAAAACATGTAAAAAATGATATTGGTATTAAAAAAATTGAGACCATACTGGAATCAGTCACAAGGATAACATATTCCAGAGACTGATTTTTTTATCAGTGCACGATACCAAATAAACTATATTTATAGACATCTCTCTAGTGACATATTTAATGCTCAAGGTACATAGTATTAAGGTTAGAGCCTTAAATATGTGTGTATATTGATTCTTATAAAACCAAACTGATAATGGATATAAGTGTTGTTTAATATACTGCGTAAGTGCTGTAGAGATTATGAAGCAATATTTTTTTTAAAAAAAGTTTATTTTTAAAATAAATTATTAATAGCAATGTGTCATTTTTTATATAAATAAAGATATATAAATAAATTGATTTCAAAAACTGGAAAATTACATTTACATATAAATTTTGTTAAAATTGTGGTGGTATGACCACATTGATTTAACACAATGGTAGAATCTATAAAATGTAAAATATTTAAAGAAATTATCATAAAGTTTACTAAAAATGTAAATCTCACATTTGTAAGTAAATGTATTTACAATCCAAAAAACTTTCTAACAATGGATTAACTCATAAAAACATGGCAACTGGATTTTTATTTATCACACTGATAGAATATATCATATGTTCTGTAGTAGACTTCAAGTAATTGCTACAAGACTAAATAAAATAATCACCTTAGACTAAAATTTAAAAAAATAAAAAAAATCAGTCTGTCTTTTATAAATAGATTTGGCAATCAACCATTTTCATTTACACATAAATGTATTAATTGTTGTGGTGGAATAATTATGCATCTTTTTGCCCTACCAAACTGCACTCCAAACACATGGTATTCTTGGCTGAATATCCAATGCATTGAATTTTTTTTTTAATTTCAGGTTGTTTTACTAAGCATTTCTCATCTCAATCCTTTTATTTTACAAACATTAACCAGCAAAAAACTCAGTCAACCCTCTACAACTAACCATATGGAAATTCTCACAATATAGAAATTATTGATAGTACTTAAACTTCTAAGTGATTCTTCTGGAAACCTAAATCTTTTGTGACTAATATTTAATTCACTACTAATTATATGCATATTTTACTTATATAATACTATGAAAATTATTATAGAAGTGTATTAATCACATTCTTCAATAGTTTCCAACACTAGCATATATTTTTCAAAATTCTGGAAGGTAAAGAAGAAAGTTAATACCCCTCTGGGTGTGAGACTGTTATAATACAATTAAGTCTTACCTTCAAATAATCCAATATATTGTAAACAAATACAGATATAATATATGGCAATTCATCAAGCAGAATCCCTAACCAAAAAGACAAAATGTTACATATACAAATTATAATCAACAAAAGTAGAATAGGTAGTTTAATATTTAGCCACTTTATGACTTGAAAATGGATGATAGGCTAAGCTACCACTCTCCAATACTCATGGGTTATAATAATAATTTTTTAAACATATATAAATAGGCTAAGATTAAGTACACTTATGGTAGTATTAATAATAATAGTAATATGTTAACTAATGATTAAGCATTAATAAGTCAATGTAAAGGTTCAACAAATTAAGAGGAAAAAATTCCTATACTCACTCTTTTAAAAATCAAATAATTCTTAATTTACGAAGTATATGACACAGAAAAGGGTTACATTAATTTTAAATTAAGTACACCAGCACATCCTTAAAATACTTAAAAATTTTATAATTACCATGATTATCTTTCTACAATGATCATAATTATTGTATAGTTGTTCTGAGTAAAATTAACACATTTGTTCTTTTCTTGTGACACATAGCTCTTTCTTAAAGTGATTTGATCTTAAAGGGAACAGTTCTTTATTAAATAAAATGCATCACAGGGTTCATTATGATGAATAATCTCATAATTTATAATTTTTTCTTCTCTTTAATTTTTGAAAAACCTATCCAATATTGTGATTCTAGTAAAACAACCTTAGCAATAAGTCATACTCTTATCCTTATAATAATATCTTAATGAATTATACATTTATAAAAATTTACAATTAAAAATAAAAACACATACATTTAAAATAATGATAGTACCCTAGAGGATATTCATGATATTATGCTAGAAAATGGATTTTATATGGACCCAAAATTACATACAAATAGATATACTCTTAATATTCTATTAACCTGTTGACTTCCGTGTTAGTCTCTTGGTGAAAATGGCTTCAACTCACAGTCTCTATGTTATTGTAGCAAATTTACACTCATTTTAAAGCTTAATAAGTACCACAAGAATCTGCCCTCTCTGGAATTATTTTATAAGTAAAAAATCAATAATATTTAATTTAAATTTTTAACAATGGGAGAAGGTGGACTTTCCTAACTGCTGGTTGGTTGTTGCTCATTTTGAACAAAAGGGACTGCTTGTCAACAATTTTCACCACTTCAACTTCTTTGTTTTGATTTTCAAAATAAAAATGAATGTTTTAGATATTTTTTTTACATATAAATTATTTTGATAAAATATGCTGAAAATAAAATTATTCTAGAAAAATAAAGATTTTAGTAAAAATTATTTACTTTTACATGAATGTAAATTGAGAAAGAAATTCAGTGACATACACAACATTTTCTAATAGGTTACAAATGTTCTTTTTAGGTTCTCTACTATAAAATATTTTTATAATTATAAATATAAATTTATTTATTTTTAAAATCTTGTTTTCACTTTCATAATCTGATAAATTATTAATTTGCTTTTTACAAACAAAACTAATATAATATTAAAATATGAATATGTTTTACTGCTGATTTTGTAATTGACCAATCAAAAGTTTAGAGTTTTAACTCATTCGACCAACCAGAACTTTTGATGAAGACTACAGTTAACAGCTGAAAATGAACAAAGAAATGTTATTTTCGTAATTGATGATAAATAAAATCAAGTGATCATTCAGTTTTATCAACATAAAGAAAATTCACTAAAGTGATATAACAATTAGATAAATTGTTTTATTTTTATTAAATAAAACGATTTCTTCTTTGATGTTCTCTTACCATCAGAAATGTAATTTAAATAAAATGATTTTCATATCATATTTCTTTATTTTCATGTATTTTCACTGCATAAGTAAACAAATACAATTGTGTGATAAATATTATTATGATCAGATTTCTAATAGAAGCAGGTGATAATAAATGCAAATAGACATGAATTAATAATAAAAAATATTAACATTAATGATTTGGAATAGACAAATATGAAGTTGTTTTATCATTTAACGCTTACAAAATTATTAAAATAATTTTCCAAAACAAAATAAAAAATAATATGAAGGAAAATTATATTATGTCAGTTTTTAAAAAAACATCAATTACATTCAATGGTTAAGAATTTGTTATGGCTTCAATAAGTTCAGCAAATTGTCACATTTAATTTACTATCTTACAATTATAAATTTCCTAAGTAAATTATTCAATACCTTAATTAAAATATAAGGTTACCAACTCTTGTTTGGCAACAAATTCTGTAGAAATATATATATATATATATATATATATATATATTTATACAGAATGTATAGTTATATATTTGATTTTTTATCAATTTAATATATATATATATATTATTTTATATAACCTTGTATACAATTAAGAAAAATTAATGTTAAATATTTTATAGGATTTAAAATATTGAGGGAGATATGCACATTTACAAGATATGACCTCAAACATCAACACTAAGATACACTATGAATCTGACTAAAGGAATTAGTGACATTCCACAGTATCATAAATCTCAAATGCCAAGAAAAAGTCCTGGTAGTACATAACACATGGCTTAGAACATATATATCACTAACAGAATCCTCATTACTGATAAGCTAAAATGAATAGCTGAGGTGAAACTATAAGTTTATTATTAGTAAGCTTTTATTTTATGGACTTAGTGCTTTCGGAGCCCTTACTGCTCCATAATCATAGTCCTTTTTACAGGCTGTTGATTCTATGCAAATGCATGCAAATCACAACATCCACCTTTTCGAGATTGCAAAGCACATGTCTTTTCTGTTGATTGACATGGCATTGCTGGTGATGTAACATGCCTCTTTGATCTTCCTCTTGACATCGTTCTTCTCTGTGCACACGATGTCAGCTTTAGATGGCTGAAATCTATGGCTTTGCTCCTGCTGATGATCAGCAAATACTGAGCTGACCTCTCCTTTAGTTGTAGCTTTTGTATATATATATATATATATATATATATATATATATATATATATATATATATATATATATATATATATATATATATATATATATATATATATATATATATGGTGAGCCAGTCTATTGCTCACTGTGGCCCGAGTTTCCCCATAATATACCAAATCATATCCTGTCTGTGGGCACACAATTTTATAAATGACATGGGGGGTTTCTTCTATATTTCTTTTGTCTTTGGTATTGTTGATGAGCCTATTTGTGTTTGGAGGAGTTCTGAATCCGAGATTTGAATTTCTTCTGTAATATTTTACTGAAATTTTTAGCAACTGTAGGTATATAGGGTATAATTAGATGTTGTCTGTCATTAAGGAATACAAAGGTATAGGCAAAATAAGATGATAACATGTACTCAAAGAAAGCACTTAGATGTTTGAGCAATAATAAGCTAGAACTTTGTCACAAATCAAGAAAAATGAGAATGTGCCATCATAAAAAAGGGATTTTCTTAAATAAAGCATTATGTGCTTGATACCACAAATATAAACAATATAATTTAATGACAATAATATAATTCATAAAAAAGAGGCACATACTACCTTCTCTTAAAAACTCACTGGCAAGACATAATAACTATAAAAGAGAAATTATGGTTCTGTCTCTTTAAACAACAATAACTAAATTATGTGTGAAATTGATAAAAGTTGCAAAATATAGCTAAATATAAAATTTTGGCATAAAACTTAAACAATAAAAATATATTCCAGCTTCTACCTCTTCTAGAATTTAATCCCATTCATACATCACCTCAAAAAGCAACAAGTATAATGTATTTAAACATCAGTGCTCTGACAGTATTCTCATAACATAACATAAAATACTTGTTAAATCATACATAAAATTATACCAAATGCATAGAAATAATTACATGGCATTTGAAATAAATAAATATTTAAAAATAATAATAATTATACCTATTACCAAAAATAAAATAAAAGCAAAGATAGTTCTTTATCTTGATATTCACCATGGTGCTGCACGAGTCAATAAAAAGTTTTTCATCATCCTGCAGACTTTCCAGGATATTGAAATAATATAAATTAAATTAATATACAGAGAAATTAAGAAAATACTTGTTGTCACTAACATAAATATTCATTCAGACTGGAAAAGTAGAAAAATAAATTCAGTGAGCATTTCATACATCATAGCATATAGCATAAACAAGCAATATGTTTTTAAAAGCACCCATTGTATCATTCACTGATGGTTATAGTAAAAAATTACTTCTTATTACAAATGGAGCATGATAGATTATGTTTAATTTAAATTAGTATTTTGGACACTAAATTGAGCATAACAATATTATTTAGTAAAGTTCTTGAAAAATAAACATACTGAATAAATTGGAATCAACATGTTGAAGAATACATTTCACTTTTTAAATGATTATTTATATAACATGGTCATATATAATGAGTATCAGCATCAAAAATTAACTTATGCTAAACATTAGCAATTAATAAAGGTATTTCATTTTTTGATAAAGCATTTAAAACAAAGCCCTTAATAGTTGTATGCTTTCTAATATTCATAATGCTGCAATAAAATTTTCTTCTAATAAGCAGATAATCTATTATGGCATTCATCCACATAAATTTCATTAAATATAACAAATGCATGACAAAGTCTTTAATTATTCAATTATTTCATTGGCAATAATTATAATATGTTCAAAGTGTAACATTTATCAAATTCTTATCATTCAAAAAGGCCTGCAATCCCAGTTAAATGGGTTTTATTTCATACAAAAATGGTGAATGATAAAATATTTAGCTTGCATTGGATATTACAGTTGTGTAAAGCTAATAAAAATAGATTAAAATCTTTACTATTATTATCAAATATCTTGAATGTTTCTGAACATATTTCAGAAATTATCTTTTCTGAATAAAGGGTTAAATATAGCATACAAAGTGAAAATAACATTTTTTTTACAAAGCAAGGATAATCCCTTTAGTTATGCTCTATAATTATACTAGATATTCAAGAAAACAATTCTATTTTTAAAACATTCATGATAGAATTTCCCATAATGCAGTTCATGTTGAAATTTTAAAGCATTAAAAGATTTTAGTTATAAAATAGACTTGGATATGATTATTAACTTATCAAAAGAAAATTGCTTTAACATAATTATCTCTGTAGACAATTTAGATGAATAAGTATATTTATTAGATAGATGTGTGGATATGACTTTTATAATGCAAGTCATGTAAATGTATTTGATTGATGTGAATGACAATCAAAATCCTCTCCCAATTGATCTAATTAACAAAAAGTTAAATTTATTCTTATAATTAGAAAAATTCTAAAAATAGCTGCAATTAGCATAATTCAAGAACTTTCTGGAGACAATCATCTAGATGTTTGATAAAAACAAATAAATTAAAAATATGTCACATTTTAAACAATTTATTAACAAATTATTTATCACTGAATTATATTACCGGACTTCAAAATATTATATTTAAATAAATTAAAGATTTACATTACTTAAAATAAACTTACACTGATATCATATTAACAATAGTTAGTTTAAACAACTTTATTAAGATCTCAGAATATATTCTTTTAATGTTTTTAAAAATAAAGACATATTTCAAAGACTGACAATTTAAAAATCACATTATAAAATAAACTTTAACTAGGAACCATTTAAAAAATATTAACCAGCTTTACTCATACAGGTGACATAAAGTAATATTATTATTTTTATTTATAAATACTAATTTGAATATATGAAGTAATTACTGGATTTAAAATGTCACAAATTTATAATCGGCTAAACTGATTAAATTATCTAATTAAAACTAAAATACAATACTATGAAAATTAACTAATATGTTTACTGGCACCAACACAGATATTTAAGACCTACTTTAAAGTTTCAAATCATTTTAAAGTTCTTAGCTGGTATGTAAATTTAATAAAATATAACAACTAAACTAAGGTTATTTTAATATGAGTATTGAATATCTTTAGTAAAATTTTACTTTATTTAAACATTCCAAATACATTTAACCATTAGTAATAGCACAAAGTTTATCATATGCACAATGTTTTGAGAGCTAATATTTTCCTCTTTTCTTCAGGTGTTGCTGGCCTGACCAGAGAGATTAATATCATGGGTATCAGAACTTGACTCTTAGATTTTTTTAGTATTGAATTTTAAATAATGTATTTCCAACAGAGCCATCCTGCCAAAAATGCTCAGTTGGCTAGAGCATTGCCTTAAAATTCAATACTTAAAGAATCTAAGTGACCAAGTTCAATTTCCATTCTAGTACTACGACTGGTTAGGACCTAAATAGCTGAAGAAGAGGAGATAATATTATCTCTTGAAACATTATGCATATATTAAGTTGTGTAAGATTATTTTTGTTTTACTACTTAAAAAAAAACCATTAGAACTTCAAATCTGTATTAACTTTATAACTGAATGATTAAAATTATCAAAGTTATTTTTGAAGTTTAAATTATAAAATTATACTTATAAAACAATATTTAAACTATTGACATTTTATTTTATTCTCAAATGATTAATAGGTTACATGCATATTTAATTATTATTTAACAATAAAGTTCACTTAATATAAAATTAAACTATTATTTTTAATAATACATTATTACAAAACTACTTAACATTCAGCTTTAATACAAAGCTAAGAGTCACAACATATATAAATAAAGACAACTCAAATTCTTGTAATAAACAAAATGAATATTTTATGAATAGATATATCAAATAATATATATTCTTCCATAACCAACAATTAGAGAGGCAGTTTAATTATCTCATATACAAATTGAAGCAACAAATTGAAAGAAAAGATTAAGTAATATTAATATAAAAATTTTATTGAATAATTAATTTGTTAGTTTTCCCTTTTTCTGAAAATTATTTAAAGTTTTCTCAACAAAAAAACTATCATATTGTTAAGTTATATCAAAGTAGTATTGTTATTCTTAGGTAATAATGACATGTATTTTTTTAAAGTATATTTTAATACCTAAAGTATTTACTGATGTTTAAAATTGAAAAAAAAAAACTGGAAGAAATCAACATCTTAGAGAATATAGTTATGGTGAAAATGCTTTTTTTTTTCTTTTATATAACAAAATTCATAAAGGGTGTTCAAGTTGCTCTGGTTGAGTATTCAAGCCTTGATTTAGAAGTATAATTTTAAATTATTTTTGTTTGTTTATAAAATATTTTTGATTGATTTTATGCACTAATTGATTGATTATTTTAAAAAAATTCACAGATAAACATTAAATGTATTCGTTTGTTTTATCTTTAAAAATAGAAGTTAATAAAAATGGTTGTGTCTATAACATCATTATTTGTCAAAATTGATTTGGTATTAAATATTTTACAATATTATATTTTTTGTAAAAAATGTCAGAATTTAAAGTAAGTTGGACAGAGTTATAATAAATTCAACTTTGCCCAGTTACATAAAAAAACAACTCAAAATAAAAACTATTTTTTTAATTTTTATTATATTTTTTTAAATTATTCTACCAAACTTGTACTATTCATGTTAATATGAAAAGATAACAATAACATTAAAATAAAACTTAAATGCACTGAGATAACTTATAGGCTATTAATATATGGAACACCTGAATTTAGTTTAGGCCCATATAACTACTTTAGTTGAAGAGGTGATTTTGAAGACATGATATGTCTAAAAATTTCAGATCTTCTTAATAGTTAAGCATTAGATAAATGTTTGGTTAGAGCTCCTCACTGAAGAGAGTCATAGCTTAAAACAGATCTGGGATGGGGACAAGTATGTGAAGATAAATGCTAAAAATAAAAAAATAAGCTTGTTAAAAAAATATTTGCTCTTTATTATATATAGTGGCAAAGTTCAATGTGTAAATAAGGTTCAGTATGTAAATTACAAGTTCCATTTTTTCTCAATAATGGAACAAAATAATATTTTTATTGTTTGAATCATGACCCCTTGCAATAGCCCAAGCCTCTTTAATTTTTTTTTCTTATCATTATTCTCTGCACATATTGTTCTAACATTGGAGGGTAAAAATATATGCCCTTTAGCCAGCTCATGTTCAAAAAGGTAAATTTGCACTCATGATTTAACATAGCTTTATTACAATAAATATGTGAGATGGGCAACTCTCATTAATCTATTAATATGAAATTTCACAATACAATGAACTAAGTTATATAATAGGACAGGACATGATATTTTATATACAATCGGAAAAGTATGTTTAAACAAAATTATATATTTTGTGTTGTTTAAATAGATGTTGAGAGAGAAGAAATCTAAAGCCAACTCTGAATTCATCTGTATAGATCTGTCAAACTTTCATTACAATATGAGAGAAGTAAGTATGATTTATTCATAGATTAATGGCGTTATTATTGTCAGCAATGCTGTTGATATTATTATAAATTTTTTTTGTTTATTATATATGTATATACCTTCATTTTCAATAGTCCATTCCAGAGGTGACACTTCATCCAGTTCTACATGTATGTTGCTAATTTGATTTTTGAAGCACATATGAATATATACAAATCTCATATAGATATCATTAGCTGCAGGGACCAAATATTGTAGTAAGATGTCGTTTTAGATTATTGTGAAAACAATGTTACTAACAATATCATTTAATTGTATTCCATGGCCTACCCACTCATCAGCTTGTAAAATTTCCCCTTGGAAAAAGATGCAATTTCAAAATAAATCCAATTTAGATCTTTATTAATCATTTTTGTATTGATTATAGTTATTTTGCTGCAACATGTTTTGTATGATGCTGATAGAATGTTGTGAAGCATAGACCAGTGTAGCTACTTAATGTCTAACAAGGCTAGCTTGTGATATCCTTAATGTCTAAGGGGGGCTAAATCATGATGTTTATGTAATTTTAATGTTTTTCTTTCCATGCACTCAAACGATGACTTATTAATATAGAAACTGAATCCAAAACCTTCAACCAACTAGTTAACTATTTTCTTCACCGTCTTAAAATAATATTCCCTACTGAAATTAATCATCAAGCTCAGTGATTGACTTTTTTATGTAACTTGCTATTAGCAAATATAAGAGATGGTATTACTGCAGAAGAATACATTGCAACATATTTGGATCATTTGTATACTTTATTTCAAATTATAAGTGGCTATGCATTTAAATTGTAATTTTGCAGTCTGCAAGTTCATTATCTGATCATAATCGTCAAAATTTAACATGACCAATATATTGCCTTTATCTTATTTGATGTATTGGGCTTTTTTTAAAGAATGCTTTATTTCATTTATTTTAACCATCCAATCATTATTTACTCTATTGCTTAATTCATATTACTCAAATAGAGTGAATAATGATTAGAAATAAATAAACTCATGTATATGAATTTTCTAAGTTTAAAATGAAATTATTGGTTTGTCTAATACAGAAAGTTAATTAGGTCCATCACGTGAATAGTATGGTTAAGTTAGTAGATATTTATAAAAATATATAGCATCGAAAATAGACTAATAATTTTAGCATTTATATGATATTCTAATATTTCCATTTCAAATATTTATCTTTCAAATTTTTTTGTTAATTGAAAGATTTATTAGTGAAATTGCAAATTTAGAGATCAGAAAACTATGTCTGGTAACAATTGTCGTATCAATATTGAAATAAGTATATTAGGTAGATAGTAAGTAAAATCCAGACAAAAATACCATTACTGCTGTAATAGTAATAATAATGTTAAAATAATAATGATGATGATAATGATGATGTCGAGAATGATGATGATGAAGGTGATGAATAAGAAGAAGAAGCAGCAACAGCATAAGAAGATAAACATTAAAATATATTTACATTTTTTGTATTTAGTCTTTATTTAACTTTAAAACAAGATCGGACAGACATATATATATATATATATATATATATATGTATATATATAGATATATATATATATTATATATATATATATATATATATTGTGCCCTTTTCTATAGGTCAGTAATAGTTCATCACAGTCAATTACTAAAAATTTTAAATTTTAGAATATGTTCTTTTGATCTATTTATTATAGTTTGTCGATTATATCTTTAAAGTACAATTTGAGGCTAAAGCAAATATGTAGTATATAAAATTATAGCAAATCATTTAAAAATAGTTAAATAAAGCTTAAAATATTGTTTCATATGGTTGTAAAAGCTGGCCATACTAAATAACACAGCCATAAATATTAAAAGTATATTTAATAGGCTCAATTTTAATAGTCTTAAACGTATAGATAATAAATGTTATATAGTATTTAAATTTATAAACTATGTTTAATAATCAAAATTAATATAATATATTTTAAAAATAAACTTTATGATGGTGAAAATTGTATTTAATTCTCTACTTTAAATTATTTTTCCAAATTTTTATAATTATTTTATTTAATATAATAAGTGTATCAATTTTATAAATCTGGGCAGAGAAATAGATTAAAAATCGTCTGTCAAAGTTATTGATCATGTGACTTGTATAATGTATACTTTCACACACACTGCTTGTTTGAATTAATAACAAAATTTAAAATATTTTAAAAGATTATATTATAGAATTGGATGGAATTATTGCCTATCATAAAAGCAAATAATAATAAATATTAAGTTAACTATCGTATGTAATGTTTTAAGTAATGTAATAAAGATGAATACACTCATAATATAAAAATTAGATATTTTGTTTAAATAAAATATTTAAATTGAATATTAAGAATGGAATAAGTTATTAAAGTTATTTTAAATGATTAAATATTTTTAATAAAATAATTATTGATTTAAAAGTAGTATTTTAAATAATATTTTTAGTTATTATGTCATAAATTTTTATTTTAAAGATTTAATTCTGTAAAGAGTTGAAAATATGTAAATTTGTTCTCAAGCTAAAGTAAGAATCAACCAATCAAATGAGGTATTCTTACAGACTATAAATACGAATAGCACGGGCATATCAGGAGAGATTTAATAATGTATTGAAACCAGAGAAATGTATATTAGCAGCTATCAAAGTGATAGTATTTTTTAAATTTTTATTTTAGTCAATTTTTAATACTTTCTTATAGTTTTATTTGCAAAAAACTAATTGATATTTTTAAAAGTATTTTGCAAAAGAGAGTTTAAAAATATATATATTTGGGAACTTCATGAAAATGATTTTCTAATTTTTAAAGTACTTGCCAGGATTATTTTATCTGAAATTTGACCTAAACTTCGCAATGAAAAGATGGATATACTGTAGAATAAAATGCATATAAATTCTAATAATATAAAAACGTTTTTGGAATATTTTGATACAGCTTTATTAATGCTTCACCGGAAAACTGTTTTGGTGCATAAAAACCCAGACATTATACTGATACAGTGGAAAATTATTTTCCATTTAAAAAGGAAAAATTGGAGACGCATTATTATTTAGATAAGCTTATCCAAGATTTATTTTTTTAAAATAGTAATAAGACAATTATATCTTATGAATCGTTTTATATAATATTATATCAAAAGGAGTAAAATGTTATATCCTTTCTGAAAGTAACATTTTTAAAAAAAAATATTTTCAAGAGTTAAAGAAAGAACCCAGGAGAATATGTTATCGAAGCGTTTTTGATATTAAAACCTCCAGTCTGAGAATTGTTTAAAATGTATTTAGAAAAGATTTGTTTAAAAGTACTTGGAAGTTGTTTTTTTAAAGTGATTTATATAAAAATACCAAACGAAAGTTTAAATGTATTAAGAAGGAAACTTATATAAAAAAAAAGTGAACACATAGTTGAATAAAAAATGGATCCATGAAAATATTGTAAAAAAAGTTTACTGAATATTTTAAAGTTAAGCTAGATGGAGTGATGCATCGGATACGCCGCAGAGAATATTGGCAGAGAATATTGAAGAAATTTCATGGGATTAATTAATATTATGATTTAATAATTATCGTCCTAAATACTAAAACCAAGGATTATTTTCTATAAATTTTACTAAATGGATTAATATTTATTTTTATTTTTAAACTTTAACGCGCTTTAAGGAGACCATTTAGGAAACTCTAGAGAAAATAATAAACATTTTGGACTTATCAGGAACTATTGTCAAGAAAATATGTAATTATAGTTTTGATTCCTTTTATTTTATTAACCTAGTTTAAATCTAATTTTTTTTTATAAGATTAGGAAAACATAAAACATTAATTTGTTGATGATATAAAATTTTATATTATCATAATTTAATAATTTTTTATAAGAACATTTTAGAATAAAGTATATGAATGTATATTTCTATGTTTGCAATGATCGGTATCTAGAGGATGAAGAAGCCTACTGAATATGATGACCAGATAAAGGTTATTTTGGTAATAGTAATGCCTATTAATAATTTATAATGTATATTTTTGTTTTCTTTAGATCATCTATGAATCGTAAGAATGAAGTGTAAAAGTTTTTTTTTTTTTAATTATATGTAACGCATTTTATACAACATTTTTAAAAAAACATTATGAGATAGGATTAGTTTGGAAATATGCATACGATGATTTTTTTTTATATTAGTGATATAATCCAACATAATAACAAATAGTTAAGTGATTTTTTCAAAATTTTCATGTTAGGATATTCAAATATTGTCTGATTAGATTATATATGATTAAGCATACAGAATGATGAAGTGGACAAACTTTTCTTGTGGAACAGTGGGATTGTTTAATTATCAATGAATTGTATTTATTGTTTTGTAAATGCAGATATCACATGATCACATTTCCTATACTAGCACATTAATTGTTGATAAACAGAGCAAAACTCTCCATACAGTATTGCCACCTGTGCTAAACAGAGTAATCAATGGATGTCAGAAGGCTTGTGCATAAAATCCCTATCTAATGCCTACTCATCCAATATCCCCAGACTAGTTTCTGGCTTGTGGCCTTCGTCAGTGAGGAGCTTTGGATCTGAGAGCACTGCATATAGATCTTAGGATCTAATGCAACTCTCTAGCAACCACCTTTTATCTCTACTTAACTACAAAACTATGAGAATGAAATTGAAAACACAAAAATATTTTCAATCTAAGCTCAATAGCTTAATATCCAAAGCTCCTCACTGACGAAGGCCACAAGCCAGAAACTAGTCTGGGGATATTGGATGAGTAGGCATTAGATAGGGATTTTATGCACAAGCCTTCTGGCATCCATTGATTACTCTGTTTAGCACAGGTGGCAATACTATATGGAGAGTTTTGCTCTGTTTATCAACAATTAATGTGCTAGTATAGGAAGTGTGATCCTGTGATGCTTAATGGTTTAACACCAATCCTGCCTAATAGGATAGTGGTGGCTATGGTTGTAAAAGAGCCAAAGACACCAAAATGTATGGGTGCTGAACTGAACTGAGTTCAGACCCATATGACTATATAATCTATTAAGCTTAGATTGAAAATATTTTTGTGTTTTCAATTTCATTCTCATAGTATTGTAGTTAAGTAGAGATAAAAGGTGGTTGCTAGAGGGTTGCATTAGATCCTAAGATCTAGATGCAGTGCTCTCAGATCCAAAGCTCCTCACTGACGAAGGCCACAAGCCAGAAACTAGTCTGGGGATATTGGATGAGTAGGCATTAAATAGGGATTTTATGCACAAGCCTTCTGGCATCCATTGATTACTCTGTTTGGCACAGGTGGCAATATTGTATGGAGAGTTTTGCTCTAAATGCAGATAGTTATTTATCGATGTAAGATGTGGAAAATCTTGAGAAATAATGATGAGATAGTGGCTTGGAAATACTTAATGAACAGGAAACCAAGATGATGTTTTTAAGAAATAGGATATGATAAGGAATAGAAATAATATTTAGTCTTTATGTGGATATTAGCATAGTTAACAATGCCTTATGACTGGTACACATTTTATTTGGACAGTGTTTTATATTTCTTTAAATATTTGATTTTCTAATAAAGCTGAAGAAATAGCTTTAACATCGTTCATGTATTAGAGGTTATTAGACAGGTAAAGGTCATACCTCTTTCTTGTAATGCACTGTGCCATGATTTTTGAGATATGTTATGAGTGATACTCTAGCTTTCTTCCTTAAATCCTATACATCTATTTCGCTATCTTTATTTCATGTAACTGCATCGTTCAGTAAGATATTTTTAAAAGAAATAATAAATAATTTAGAACTTAGGTTATGCTATCGTTTTGTATAAGATTGATTTATTTGCTAAGAAGGAATGGAATTTTATAACTTGAAATTGAAGGTCCAATGAATCCTAAGGAAAGAAAATAATCGTAGAATATATTTTTGAATTTATTTCGGAAATGAAATATAAATTTTTAAAGTAGAGTATCTAAACAAAGACATTTTCTTTAAAATGTTAATTATTTTTGAATGCTTTATTATTATTATTTTTTTAAAGAGAAAATTAAGTATTACATATTTTTAAAATACAATGTTATACAATAATTGTGGGGAATATGCATAGTATATATTTTTTGTTTATTGAATAACAGGAATATATTGATTATTACACTTATATCATACTAAAGTAAGGCTAAATAAAAATATATTATGATTAGTGAACATTGTGTGATAAAACACTAAAATCTAGTACTGAATTTTGGATGAATATTTTATGTAACATCTTTGACTTTGCAAGATGAAATTATTAAATGTTTTTAGAAATCCATATTCATTATGAAGTTAATTTTGTTTTTCTGTAGAATGTTTTTCCTATGAATGTTTTAAAAATAAGATAGTTTAATAATATTAAGGATGAAATGTTTTGCTAACAAAATAATTAAATATATTTGCAATAAGTTAACCATACCAAGAAACCAAATGGTAACATTTTATTTTGTCTTAAGTCTAAATAAAGATATAACTAAACTATAAATTATTTTTTATAACCTAGTAGATAACAATGTAAGAATAAAATAAGGATATCCATTGTAAATAATGTACATAAATTGTTTATTTTATTTGTTGTTATTAATAAACTTTGTTAAAATTTGTTTTTCAAAAAATTTTGTGCCTGAATTGTTTATTTCTCCACTTCACTGCATGAAATCACGATATATTCATAACAATTGAAACAAATATATAATTTTGCACAAAAAGATAAATAGAGAATTATTTAAGAATTTAAATATTTATTGGTATTCTTTTAATTAAATAATTATAATTTTACATTGTTTTATTGGTCATAAATCAGTTATCACAATAGTATACTGAATTATATGCTATCAGTTGTCACACATCCTTTGTTTATCAGATTATCATATGCTACCACGTATTTATTATATTATTACATGAAGGTAAAAGATTATATAAAATTATTTTATTATTTTATTATGGTAATAAAAATATAACGAAAAGAAAAGATATCCAGTAGTAGTTAAACAATGAAGAATATTATTATTATTATTATTTATTATTATTAGTTTAAGTGTAGTAGATTATGACATAAAATCCCTTCTCATATTTTACTACCGTATTTTTAAATTAACTTAGAATAAACTTTATGAACCTGAGATTATTTTATTTGAGCTAGATTATTACGAATAGAAGATTAGGATTTAATTATTAACTTAATCTGATTGAGTAAGAGTTATTAAAGTCGTAAGAATACTATGAGTTTGTTATTTGAAATAGTAATAAGGGGGGATAGTGTTCTTATGCCATTGAGGTAGTATCCTGTGGGATATTGGCTCAATGTAATCTATCTTGTCACCTGTATTTTCATTTCAAGTCTCATGAAAATATTAAATATTTATTTAATTTATTTTTATAAACTGAACCTTATTCGTATTTTAAATTTGAGCTAGTGAAACATTTTAATTTTAATGCTGAATATTTTATTTATTAATTATTAACTGAGCTAGAACCTGTTTTATTTTATATCATATACTATTCTGAAGTGAGGATGCACATAGTCCAGGTTAGATTTTGGCCCCCAATATGGATGGCATGATGTGTAGTGGAGCTACACATAGGCTAGGTTAGAATATTTTATAATATATATATATATATATATATATATATATATATATATATATATATATATATATATATATATATATATATATATATATATATATAAATAGAATAAAAATAAACTGTATTTTTTGTATATGATATGAACGTACATAGGTATAATAATCTTGAATAGTCTATTGTATAGATTAAACATCTTCAGCATTTCACTACATAGATAGCATACAGGCAAATGCATCACTTAACAAGTTCTTAATTACTGTGTGTGAAGATTTCTTTTTTCATGTTTCTACTTTACCTTTAACGTCATAGCTAAGAATAATTATATTACAATATACTGACCACTGATTATGTAGATTAATAATTTATTACATATTTAAAAAATGTAAACGTATTCCTGATTTGAAACCCAGAACTTGGCACATCAGTCTTTAGCTATATATATATAATTTTGTGTGCAGTTAATTTTGACAGAACTTTTCATTATTCAAACAGATTTTATTTATATTTAGAAGTTTTAAAAGCTAAATGATTTATTTTACTTTCTTTTAGATGCAAGTATTCCAATATTAATTGAATTTATTTTTCACTGATTTGTCAAAACCTTAAGTGTTTAAAACCATTTTATAAGAAAGAGTGTGAATAGTGGAAACAAATAAAATTATAAATATACAGTCTGTACATAAGCACGTAGTTTCTTAGGTGGATTGATTAGTATATATATAAATTCATGTTTTATTAGATAAATGTATATCAACAAAGTTGAAAATTATCGATTGATTTTTTTTTTTTTCATTTCATAAAATTAATTTCATTAAATACTATTTTAGCTTATAACACTGTTTTGATTACGCTCATTATACCTAGCTCCTTTGAAAATTTTGGAATTACTGAGATCAATAAAAAAAATCTTAATCTCTTTATGGTAAATATATAAAACTACATAAATATGATATATGTAGGGCATATGAGCACGGACTTTCACACCACCCACCACTCTCCACTCTATCTCAAAATACTGATACACTTGAACACATATATGTTGAAAAGATAAATAATCACCAATATATGTATTTCATGCTAAACCAGCAATCATCAGTTGGTCCAGATTACCATCTCTACACATATATGCTATAAGTGCTCAGATATATATTAAGATAGCCAATCTTCATACTTTAATGGACAGGCTTCAATCTACTCACTCCAACTCTTCAACCGTCCATCCAATTAAAAATCTGATGATGGAACACACAAGGGCCCCCCTGAGCCAAAGATTCTTGTCACACCCATTTTGACCTAAGGTCAATCTGACCCCTTATGTACAGGACATAACCAAAACACAAGGGATGGGCAGACATCTTTACTATGTAATAACTAAAACACAGGCTTATTTGTTTCCCCCCGGTACCCCCCCCCCTCCGCACAAACACCCCGCCTTTCCCCCCCAAACCCGACAGCCAGAGTCGGTTAATATGTTTTATTATGCTTAAAATAGGATATACCCAAATTATAAATTGCATAAATTATGTTTTTATTCTTCCCCTTTTTTAAATTGCTTTCTGAAAAAAAGCAAAAAAAACGGGGCAAAAATATAAAAAAATAAAGGAAGGTAAAAAAAAAATGATTTAATTTGGGGGAAGAAATAGATGTGATCCCATATATATAATTAGCGCAATAAAATTAACATATAAAATTGGTGTTGCCCCGAAAAAGTTCTCCGGTTCGTGTTGGTTTTGGACTAGGTTTTTTTCTTTTTCAATACTTTTACTGCTTTCAATTTCCTTTTTGAAAAACTTTTTGGGCCACAAATGTGAGAATGGGTCCCAAAATAATTACCAAAAAAAAACAAAACTAAAAAAATCTGAATAAAATTTAAAGGAAAATTGAATAATCTGAATTTAAAGAAAATTGAATACTGAATCTTCAAAGAAAAATCTGAAATTGATGTTAAAAAAAAAATTAATAATAATTATCTTCAAAAAAAAATTGAATAATAATTTTTTTCCTTATTTATTTCTGTCATATTCTATTGTTTGTATGATATAGATTTGATATCCCATGTTTTTGTTTAAAATAAATTTTTAAAAATAATTTTATTTTATTAATTTTTTTTAAATTTGAATTTATTAATTAAAAAAAAAAGAGAAGATTTTAATTAGTTGAATGTATATAAAATATAATTCTTTAGAAAATGTTGGGGGTTATTAAAATAATATATAAATATTTAAAGATTTAAAAAATATATTCTTATTTTTATAGTAAATAAGATTTATTTAGAGAATTATTAATATTATGAGATGTATATATGTTTGATAATAGGTTAGAATTTTTATTAATAGAATGAAATTTATTTAAAAAAAATATTTAAATTATAAATTTGATAAGATAATTATTTTATCTAATAAAATGTGTATTGAAATAAATAATTATTAAATTAATTAAGTTTATAGAAGATTGAAGATGGATGGGGATCATTCAATATACCTCTGTCAATATATGTAATATGTAGGGTATATGAGCACAGACTTTCACACCACCCACCACTCTCCACTCCTTATCATAAATATGATATTATTTAACTCACTTCAGTATATAAGGCTTTAAGTTACTGCAAGTAAGATAATTAATTACCAATTAATAAAGTTAACTGGGTATTTTATGGCCAAACTAAATGCAAAAAAAAAAAAAAAAATGCTACTGTATCTCTTCCGCTACCCACTCCCCCTAAACACATTATTAATGTATGACACCTGACTTAAATATAGAAAACGTCCAGGGAATGGGGTTGCAATTCTCACTATATTTTAAGATCTTTCATATATATATATATATTTCTGAAATGCACTCTATATCCTTGTAAGATTAAGCTATCGACCTAGTAAATAATATAACGGATTGTTCTCCCTCACTATTTAAATACATATCTAAAAATTCCATGCAAACTCAAATAACTATTTCCAATCATTATTTATTATCTGATATCGCTAATCAACATTACAAAATAAGAGTTGCCATTTCATTTCCCTGATTATAAATTATTAATAAAAATATGTGAATAATGATAAACAAGAATAAAGATTAAAATTGTTGAAATACTGTGACGACTTCATTTCTGTTTTTGTTTTTTTGTTTTTTTTTAATATAAAAAATATACATTTTATTACATTTTAAAGAATATATTAACTTTCACGATGATTAGTGATCCACAATCTTAATCTTATTTTTTGGGATTATTAACAACTACAAAATGATATAAGACAACCACTAAAAATAAAGACATTCCTAGGACATCAGCAAATATTGATGGCCGCTCATCAGTAATCTGTCTGCTTTGTTTTTATTTTCCAGAAAAATAATCTTAGAAAATTTATATGATAGGAAAGCAAACGTTATGGTTATGTGTAATATAGGTGAATGAATGAGAGTCTCAAGTGAATTCATCCATGCTTATTAAACGCCTATCCGTTTTAACTCTCACACAAATATCACTTGAAGAAAAGTGTGTAAAGACATTATATTTAAACATGTAATGTTATTAAATTCAGTCACTTCCCAAGTCTTGATATCACTATTTAATACGCCAATTAAAAATGGGTATCATGGTTGTCTAAATTCACAATTGACAGTGCAGATGATTAATGATAAGCCAGTGTGAACATTAAATTTAGACCAAACGAAGTGGAGTTGTTATAACATCACAGTGAATTTATATTTTACATTTGTTTATTCATTATTAATATACTTTGTCTATTTATAATTTTAGACAATAAGAAAAAATAAGGATTTCATTTTATTTGAAGTGAATATTGACACAAAGTGGTGGAATATGTTGTTACTAATTTTGTTGTATAGTTTCTCTAATTAGTTAATAAGCTTATAAGTTTTCAATTTATTGTGATTTATGTATTATCTATGTTCTTTTTAACAGGTCATAAAAACAAATGTTTATTTGTGCATGATAATTTAATTTTAAATTCCCTTTGTTATAATATTGGGATGAACTTTAATTTTACACTTATTTGGGCTTATTGATATTCGTTGTCTCTTTATAATTTTAGACAGGCTCCAAAATGGTGTCTTTCTCTTTTCTTCTACTGTATTGAAAATGATGCCAGATGGTAATGTCGATTATGATAATATTAGATTAGCACGTGGTGGAATGAAATTTCTTTGGTAGTTTTCTATACACACATATATATATATATATATATGTTTTACGTATATTTTTATAATAACATTATAGTAATAAAACAATAAATGAGGTAATGATGATAATAAATTTTACAATTAACTGTTATCAAATGCAGCTAGCGCCTAGCATAGCTGCCTTCTAAGCAGTCGGCCCGGGTTCGCTTCAGGTCAATGCTTTGACCTATAAAAAAATGCAGAACTAATTTTAGTTATTTTTATAATCATATTCAACTGAAAAACTTCGTTTTATTTCATTTGAATTATATATGTATTGGGAAAAAATATTCAACCAATAAGAAAATAATGTTTGAATTATTCTACTAAAAATGTTATATTAAATTATTATGCAAATACTGAATTTGTATATTCAATGATATTAATAATTGAATTGTATGAAATATTTCATTTATATTTCTGAGCTATTATATATGTTTAATTTATTTATGCATATCTCAAAATAAATAGAAATAATTTCTGTCCAAATTAGCATACTATATGTAATTAAAACATATCACATTAAAAATCTCCAACGTACATAGATTAAACTATTAGTGGAAAACAGTATTTACAAGAAAAACAAAATAAAATAAAAAACAACAACTAAAAGTAAGATAATTCCATTAAACTCTTTTATAATATCAACTCACAAAACTTTTTCCGAATATAAAAAATACAATAGTTGTAAAAATATCAGGGCATATTAGATTCAAATGTCAAAGTAAAAAATGATTGTAAAATGAATGAAATTATGTGAAATTGAATCAATACACTCTGTACACATCAGCAATTTTATATACTCATTTATAATACAAATAAAACATAAGAAAAATAAAACAGGTTAATCATTTGTTATCGCTTTAAAATAAATAAGTATAAACGTGTTTATTATTTAAAACAATCGATTTTAGAGCAATAAAAAAAAAAAAAGAATGAAATTTTGCACTCATTCTAATATAGAACAATAAAGAATTTTTTTTTTGAAAACCTAATAACATTTGTGTTATTAGAAAGCTAAGGAAAAAAGAACAAGAAATTGGAAGGATGAGGAAGGCTTTCTTCATTAACTATATTTATGTGGACCTGGAAAGATAACTAAACTTTATAACATATCTCTCTTATAGCAAATATATAAATCAAATATCCAACCTTTATTGCAATAAAAAATAATTAAAAACATGGATTATAAGGGTGCAGTTTCACTTGTCCATATCCAATATTTATGCTTCACTTACTGATTATAGTGGTCCTTGAAATTACATGAAATCGTTTGATACCAAATAAGTTTCATGGATAATAACATAACATAATACAAAACAGTAAAGGTTTTGTTAATTTCATTTGTTGAAATTGAAGAAAAAAAGAAATAAAAGGGCATGTTTTTATTTTAGTTAATTTATAAAATGGATTAAATGTTTTATAATAAAAAAAGGATGACGGGGAATAACTCCAGAGAACATGCGAACGTAAATTTTAAAAAAAATAATTACAAATATTAAGTTTTATTAATGCACACATTGGCTTTATCAAAAATCGTTGAAAAGTTTTTTCACCTTTAAATTAAATTAGAATTGCAGTTCATTCAAATGGGACATACGTATTATTACTATCCCAATTATTTGATTTCATTACTGAAAAATATAATTTAATATTAGATTAAACATGACTTTATATATAAAACACAGATATCTTTAAATAATAAATATATTAGTTCTATTACGAATCTTAATTCACAAAAAAAAAAAAAAAAAAACTTAAACCTATAATGCTTATAATGTGCATAGCTGAAAACCATATTTACAGTTGATATTCCTAATCTTCAGAAACATTCTAATGAATTTAAATTAGAACTTACAAATCAGATTCATGTATTAGTAGATTTTGAACATGATTCAGATTTGAATAACATTAATAAGAAATTAACTGATACACTTTTAAAAAACTGATAGCTAGTAAAAAAAAGCACCAATTGACCAATAAAATTTCTACTGAGAGTAGAGAATTTATGAATAAAAGAAAGAATGTGAAGATATACAAAAATGATGCATGAAAGGGATTCAATACCTCGAGTTTTGTAAAATGGTGCAGAAAAGATTTGAAAATGATATAAGAAAGTACAACTGTGAACTAGCAAGGAAAGCTGTAGAAGAGAATAAAAGTCTCAAGAGTGTAAAACAACGTTTTGGAATGGTAAGAAATTTATATCTGCAATTAAGTAAAAAAAGATTGAATTATTACTATAAAGAGAGGTGACATCATGAAATGAGTAGAAGACTTTTATCAAGAATTATATAGTTACAAAGAACAATTACCTCCTATATCTATTATATCTTCTGAATTGGCCAGAATTTTAAATGAAGATATGAGACATGCAATTAAATTTATGAAGAAAGGAAAGACTCCAGGTGATGAAGAAATTATAAGTGATATATTAAAAGAAGCAGGAGAAGAAATAGAAAAAAATTAGCATAGTTATATATCAAATGTCTAAATGATAAAGAATAACAGAATATTGGAATAATGCAGTACATTTTAAAAACGTGATAAAGAAGATATTACAAATTACAGACCTATCTGCCTTTTATTAGTTTTATATAAAATTTTTACCAAGATAATTACAACTCCTCTAAAGAGAACATTGGATTTCCACCAACCAAAAGAACAAACTGGATTTAAAAGTGGTTTTAGTACAGTAGATCATATACAGGTATTGAGAGCAGTTATAGCAAAGACAAATGAATGAGAGTTGCATTATGCTTTGAATTTGTAGATTATGAAAATGCATTTGTTTCTATAAACATCTCTTCAGTTATAATAGCATTGGATCATGTAGGTATAGATCCAGGATATTTTCATATTCTAAGGAATATTTATAAAAATGCAACAGCAATAATTGGATTGCATAATGATAGTAGGAAAGTCAATATCGAGAAGGATGTGAGACATGGTGACTCAATATCTCGAAAACTTTTTATGGCAGTGCTGCAAGAAGTATTTTGTGGATTAAAATGGGAAGCTAAAGGAGTGAAAGTAAATGGAGATTATTTAAGTCAAATACATTTTTAGATGATGTAGTTGTTTTTGCAAATAATGCTTTAGAGCTGCAGATAATGTTGCAAGAGTAATCAAATGAAAGTAGAAAAGTAGGACTAATGATAAATGTTAAAATACTAAAGTAATGTTCAATGTATTTTTTCAAAATATGAAAATAAAGATTGATTATGATGAGTTACAAAAAGTTAACAGCCACAAATACCTTGGTCAGATTATTAATGCAGTTGGAAACATATTGTATGAAATTAATCATAGAATTAAACTTGGTTGGAGTGTTTTCAGTAGAAATAACTTGATAGTAGTGTATATTGAAAATTAATGTTTAAGTAAATATATTTTAACAGTTCTTACTTATAGATCTGAGACTTGGACATTTAATAGAAGAACATTACAGAGACATCAGGCCACTCAAAAAAGTAAGGAAAGATACATGTTAGGAGTAACAAGAAGAGAACAAAATTGCAATATGTGGGTAAGAGAACAAATATGTGTTACTGGCCTCATTGAAAAAAATTAAAAGACTAAAGTGGAGTTGGGCTGGACATATTACTATAAGAGATGATAAATAGTTTGATGATTGAAATCTTAAACTGGATTCCAAGAGATTGTAAAAGAACCAGAGAAAGACCACATGTGAGATGGAGGGATATAATAAGAAAGTGTGAAGGGGTGATGTGGAAAAGAGAAGCTAAAAATAAGAGATGAATTGAACTTGGAGATACCTTCATTCTGTAATGGATTGATAATGATTGATGATGATGGTGATTTTTGTTTATGCACATTTAATATTTTTATGTTGTATATAAATTTTGTTGGCAATCACCAGTTTATTTCATTGATTTGTTCATTTGAACTATACAGGAGATGCCAATATTTGATCAAAAAAACTATAACTCGACTGCTTCAGAATATTTTGTTTAAAACGAACTTAATTTTAAATTTTGCAAATTTAGTTAATATTCTGTAATTCAATACTAGCGCTAAAGGCTTAAACACAAAGCTAATATTTAATATCTTATTAAACCATGATCTAAGAGCTTTGGAGAGACAAGGCTCTCATAGTCATAACTCTGTGTGAAGTAACTGATGATTTTGAGAACTGTTCCTCTCGAAAGCATTCAGTCCATGGTTTAATAAGATATTAAATATTAGCTTTGTGTTTATGCATTTATAGCGCTAGTATTGGATTACAGAATATTTTGTTTAGTAAATAATGCTAAATTAAATCAAATATTTTATTAGTCACTTTTATATTCTTAATTATTAGGAGTAGAATGTGATTAATTTTAATTGTTTGGGTAAAAATATAATTTAATATAAACCACAATGTTGATTATGTATTTAGTGATGTAACGGTTTTAACTGAATTGTGTTTATATAAGACTAAAACTGGTTTAAATATATTGTATGAAAGTGAATTTATATAAACAAAGACGTAATAATTTGTCATTTAGAAAATCATATCCAGAGACTCTTTAGCTTCATATAAAACAGGATGAAGTCGTGATTTACTGATACTTATCTACTGAGTACACCACTTTACCTGAAACTAAACCTGGAAGGGATTTATTTTTCTGAATAATATTGACACTAGAGTTTTTTTTTTTTAATGTACTTTATAAATGTCAAAAAACATCGTGATAAAATTACGAAGTCCAAATAAGGTCTTCTTCTTTCTGAATGTGATTATCTGTATATTAAACCCTACAAATAGGATGATGCCCTCCTAGAAAACATGTCATGTTCCTAAATTATTGTATCCTATTATTTTATTTAGGCACAATTTTATACACTTAATTATTTCTAAATTATGTTTAATTAATATCAGCAATTATGAAATGCCTATTAGATAAGACACATACTTTTTAACATTAAACCAATACTAAAGTATGACATAAAAATATTAAGATTATCCTCCTTATTAAGTATCTAAATATTCTCATGATTGACAATAATACTTCAATAAATATAATAAAAGGTTTATAATCATTAATCTTAAGTTAAATTAATTAATAACATTTAACTATCATTCTATTGTATATGTGTCTCTTATTATTATTTTTACTTTTATATGATTATACAACTGGGTCTCATTTTATGTGGATTATTTTAATGTGATTCATGTTTCTTTTTAATATTATTAATAATTTATTTTCACTTGAAATACGTTTTTTTTTTTTTTTTCAAAAATATAACATTATATTAGCAGCTAATGTGAGTATGGCCTGGAGATGTATTTATAATTTTAGCTTCTATGTAAATAACCTACTTACACTAATGAGTAAATAATAATAATAAATTTATATGCACGTATAAAAATATCGCAATAAATATTTAAAAATTTTAAACTTTTAAAAAGTATTTTGTTAGATGTTAAGAGAAATAAATATTTTTTTTAGATTTGTAAAATAAATAATAAAGAAGATTTTATTGATTTTATAAACTGAAAATAATCTTTCTAATGATAATGTATACTTTTTTTGTTTCATTGCAATCTCATTTTTTAATATAGAAACAGAAAACCATTTACACAGTTGAAGACTGAAAGTGGCACTAGTTATACATGTATAAAAAAATTCAAAATTAATTATCGTAGTTAATAAAAAAAGTAAAAAAAAAATTGTCTTGTATTAATTTTTTTCAAATATTTGAAATGTTTTATTAATCATACTTTATTTTCTTATTTTTTTAATGCAAATTTTAAAGTAAATTTTTTGTTGCTTTGCTTTTATGTGACTTCTGAAAATTACTGGAACATATCCCCCATTTTTCAAGGTATGTTACATTTATTTTTGTGTAATTTCTTTTGTGCACATTTTCTGAGGAACCTATCTACCACATAAAATGAGAGCCAGGTGTAATTAATAATAACTATGATAATAATGTTATACTAAGGAAATCTCAGGATTGTCATTCATTTTTAATTAACTATTCATTCCACCTATAGGATATCAAGAGGGATTTTACTTAATTCTATAATTAGTGTATCAATTAATTTATAAACCAATTAAGCATATGTCATGCTTGAATGTGAAGCTATAATAATATACAAGAATTAATATAAGCGTTTAAGTCTTTATCTCATATTATAGCGATGGTGAGCTGAAAATGTAAAAATTGAACTGGAGAAGTGGTTCAAAGCATATGAAATGGGCAAATAGTCAGCGTTAGAGATGTGAAGCAGGTGTCGCGTCTATTGATAGAGTTGTTATTGTTATTAATGTAGTACGCTTCTCTGATCTTCCGCTTAATGTCGTTTTCTCGATACAGACTATTTTAGGGTGGGAAGGTTCAAATAAATGTCCAGTCTTCTTGGAGTGTTCCAAAAATGTTGATGAGTTATCATTATTTTTCATAGCTCTATTGTATGTGTATCTGTGTTGTGCTGTCTCAGTGATTGTGCCTGCCTTGGTTTCTCCAAAATAAATGGCGTGGCAATCGGGTTGTGGGCAAGTTATGCTGTAAATGACATGGGGGGTCTGAGAAGGTTCTATTTTGTCCTTGGAGTTATTGATGAGACGATTAGTGCAAGGGGGTGTATGAAAGCTGATTTTAAAATTATTGTCTAAAACTTTGATTAATCGGTGGGAGATTTTAGGTATGAAGGGAAGAGTGATATATGGAAGTTTATTATTGTTTTTATTAAGGGTGATTTTTGTATGAAACTGTTTGATTTTGTTGTTGATAGTGTGAAGTTTATAGCCTGCTTGTAGTAGATCTTTGGTGTAGAGATGTATGTTGTTCTTTCGTCTGCCTCAAACTTGCAGAGATATTTCTGTGTAGGAATGTTGTAGTCCTGCTAATTTGTGAGAGTTAGGAATGTTAGAATGAGGATGTTGATTTCAAAGGTTTATAATCATTGAATAATTTATACATAGTTCATGACATTAACTTAAGATAGGTAATTTAGGTTGGGATGTATCCTCAGATGTGGAATTAATGGTTAGATTAGTGTTGGCGTTAGTTCCTGTATAATATTGTTTGTGGTGTGCTGATTGGCTAGAATAAGTATGTCGTCTACGTACTGCATGTATAAAGTGTGGGGGTTGTCAACTTGGTGTTTAGGCACTATTAGTTTTTCGTAGTAATTAAGAAAAATGCTAGTTATGATTCCGCTGACGGGGAGGCCCTCGGCCATCCCTTTTCATATTATACCAAGCGTGCTCAACGTTGTTATATATGTTTATCCATCCAAGTTAAAAATGTAATGATGAAATTAATGCGTTCAGATGACATTGTATTGGTGAGTTCTTGTTGGATAATGTAAATAGATTGTTTTCTGTCCACAGACCCATACAACTCTTTGACGTCAAAGGTGGTCATTCGGAAGTTGTTACAGATCGTGGCTTTTTTGATTTGCTCCACGACCTGAAAGGATGAATTAACAGAAAAATTCCCAAAGCCCAGGCTGTCGATTAGTAGTTGATTAACCAATGTTGCGGTTTGAAAATAATGGACTCCCCAAAATCCATCATTAAACGAGAGGTTCACCTGGCTTGTGGAGTTTAATGTTGGAAACACTCTAGGAGCTTTGGTGGAGGAAGGATAAACTCGGTAGTATTCTGCGGTAGAAATGTAAGTTTTTATAAGGACGGAGAATGGATGAAATAAACTTATCGCGGTTAAGCTTATTGTTGAATTGTGTGACAGGAGTGAGTTGTAGATTTGTGATTTGGTCTATTATTTTATGCTTATAATCTTGCGAATTTAATAGCACAAATCTGTTGCCTTATCTTCCTTAAGGCAAATTAAATTATGATAATCAATGAACTGTTTCGTAATTTTAATGTTGTTACTCCACATAATCTTTTATATATAACTGTTTTTGTGAGATAGATTTAACTATATTTGTTATGATGCTATCCCTATGTGGATTATTAATCAAATTAGCTTCACGTAGGATTAGTTCTAATTTAGGTTGTCTCCATTGTCCTCCTACAAATCTAGGTCCAAGGGATAGGACTCTTGCTATTATATCAGGGGGAGTGAGGCCAGTTCTATTGACATATGAAGTTTGAAGTAAATCAATATTTATATTTTGTTTATTAGCTAAAAATTTAATTTTCAAAATGAAGCGTTTGTGGTGGTTTATTTCTGTAAAGTTAAGTTTATCGATAATCCATTGAGGGAGGGAGTTGTTTGCTGTAATTGTGCTCCATCTTTTTCTTTCTTTACGTAATGCGTTCTTACATCCACGGATAACAAAAGTCAAGAGGCGTAATTGTAGTTTGTAAATGATTTTGTCGTGATTATAAATGGAGTCATTTATTTTTATTTTGCAGCAGTTTGGAATGATGTTAAATCTTTTGCATTCAGACAAGAATGTTAGGCGCTGTTCCAATGTTTTGACTGAAATGCCGAGACGTAATATGAGTCTTTGTTGATAAAAGTTCATAATTGTAAATTATATAATTTTAAATCTTCTCATTCGATAATTTAATTTATAAACCAATTAAGCGTATGTCACGCTTGAATGTGAAGCTATAATAATATACAAGAATTAATATACGCTAAGCGCTTTTGAGGTGCTTTACCTCATATTCATAGCGATGCTGTGAGCTGCAAAATGTAAAAAATGGAACTGGAGAAGTGGTATGCAAAGCATATGCAAATGGGCTAAATAGTCCAGCGTTTAGAGATGTCGAAGCAGGTGTCGCGTCTATTGATAGAGTTGTTATTGTTATTAATGTAGTATGCTTCTCTGATCTTCCGCTTAATGTCGTTTTTCTCGATACAGACTATTTTAGGGTGGGAAGGTGACTATTTAGCCCATTTGCATATGCTTTGCATACCACTTCTCCAGTTCCATTTTTTACATTTTGCAGCTCACAGCATCGCTATGAGTATGAGGTAAAGCACCTCGAAAGCGCTTAGCGTATATTAATTCTTGTATATTATTATAGCTTCACATTCAAGCGTGACATACGCTTAATTGGTTTATAAATTAAATTATCGAATGAGAAGATTTAAAATTATATAATGTATCAATTAACAAAATGTGACCTACCTTAATTTACAGCTTAAATTATATTAATATTTTTTATTTATTCCTGGTCTCAAATATTTAATAATAACTAACTATTATTATCTAAATTGTAATCATAATTTATAACTCTAAATACTAACTAATTCATATTCTGATTTACTATAACTAAGAATAATAAACAATCCTTTTATTTCTACTCAAATAATGGCATATCATTTCAACAGTAAATAATTTAATAATTTGATTTATTACCAATAACTTTCCTTTAGTATACTTAAAATATATACTTTACGGGTGACTTGTGTGATCAGGGCAGTGTGCAATAATTTAAGATATATTTAAAGAAAAAAATTGACTAATTGTTATACAATATCTTGTACTGAATTAATTTCTTGTTCAAATAGTAAAAAGTATGTTTTGGGTAGTGTGTATGTTACAATTCATACTCTCTGCCGATGGAATTATGACGACTCTAACAAAAGAAATGCAACTCTAAATATTTAATTTAACTTTTAACATCAACGTTAACAATATTAGTTACAAGATCTTTCAAAAACTATGTTAAACTACTAAATAACTTAATAAATAACAATATTAATAACATTGTATAACAATATAATACTGTGAAGTATATAAATATTTCTATTTCCTTAATTACATTTACAGAGATTTAAAATTAAATCCTCCCTTCTCATAAGGTACGGTGTTATTCTTATATTCAACTTTATTTCTTATATAACAAAATCAAATGTATTTATTAAATAATCAATCGCTTTATTATGGATTTTATTTACGAATATAAAAAGATTTATGAATATGGATTATTGTTTTATTTCTTAAATAAAATAATTTTATTGTAATATTATGACATATTACATATTTATCTATTTTTATATCTTATGATATTTATCATTTGATCTTTCATTTTACCTTAAAGTAAGACGATATTAATTCGATAATTATGAAATCATTAATGTGTTTGCGGATATCACCCTCACTTTTTCTATGGATTTATTATCAAACTCTATAACTTAATACAAAAATGAAACTTTTATTCGTACACTATCAAATATGACAATTTATCATTCCCTGAACTAATTTCAATCTACAATTTATGATACTATGCTAAAGCTTAGTAAAACAATCATTGATGCATCCTAAAATAAGAAATTCTTATCTTCATTTTATCTAAACGACTCAGATAATAACTTTCTATTTCATACGTTTCTACAAAAATTACGAAATAGGATTAGTTATTACTCTATTATAATTATACTAAATTATTTATAATTAAACATACGATCAAAATTTAAATATCACAATATATTATTTCAATATTATATTCGAACACAGACATGTCCATCTTTTTATAATGCACACATGTAACTATTTTTATATGTATATTTCACTAGCTCATTTTAATTATTTAACAATATTTAATTAAAAAAATAAACAATTAATTATATAGATAAATAAATCAAATTAATTATCAATTTTTCTAGATTTACTCCCCCCCCCTCCATATTGATAACGAATATTCTAAAGTATAAAATTAATCTATGTACAAATGTTATGTTACATTTTTTTTTGGAAAAGCAAAATTTCATCTTAAAAAAACATTAATTTTTAATGGTACTCCAATCGTCCAAATGCTTCAGACTAGTTACGCATCAACATTCCTCCCACTTCTGCTCCTTCAGATTATTGACAATTTCTGAGGGTTTTTTTCTTGTCAATCATATATTATCATTAACTTGTATACTGTATTTTATTCAGATACTATTCTTGTGTATTATGATATCCATATTTACCGGTCCACAAGTATTTTTCTGTCTTCTCATTATTACTCTATCAATGTTATCATTTAAGATAGAGCATTTTACACCTTATCTTTAAATGTAGTGTAACAGTCAGAAAATGTGTGACTCGTAAACATAGTGCAGAATTCGACCACCATACAGATCAGCAGCACCATCGAGTAGCGAAGCCACCCGTGGTACTGAGTTCGAACATAGTTTATCGGTTCCACAATACCATCCATGAAACAACGCATCTGATGCGATATTAGTAAATATTTCCTTAGGCACGGTGGTCAGGGATATGCAAGAGACTCATGATTTTATTCTCGAGTTAGCCAGTAACCAAACTAATATTAATTAAACATTCATATTTACATAATTGAGGAAATATTATATAGAATGGGTATCAAATAAATGAAACGTAACTGCAGACGTATAGTTTAAAATTATTTATTAATACATTTTAATAAAACAATCTAATAATATTTTATGGACTAACAGCTTCAGTAGCAGGATTTGCGACATGATTATATTTTAAAGAATACATTTATTTATTTAGACATTATTTTATATTGAGGATTTCAGTAGCGGTATTACCGATACTGTAATGTTTACAAAAGGAATACATTTATTTGAAGGCATAATCTAGCTACCTAAAATTCTCGAGTGAGTATTTCTAATGCATTCCTGGAGGGATTTATACTTGCAATGCAAGAGTCTAAAGTATGGGTTATAAGAGTAATGGCAGACATATATTTATTTAATTAAAATATTTATTTATAACCAAGGGCAAACATTTATTTGAGAGTGAATTATGCAGATAATGCAGAGGTGGAGTGATATGTTTAGAATAATAAAACTAAGTAAAGGAACACATGGTATGCTTTAGAAAGGCGATATGGAATGGCAGTATATCAGAACTGCAATGCCGTGAATGAGTTTATAAGAATGTTGGGCTGGTCTCTGCCATCGGCAGACAAAGTAAGGTGTCACATAAGCATAACCAGGGACAAGTGGTCCATGTCACAGTTTGCCGGCTGGCTGCATGACATTGTCAAATCCTACGGGAGCACCCATTATGCCCGCTTGTGTAGGATGACTGGGGTTAATTTCAACTCTGAAGAATCCAGAAATTTCACGGCAGAATGGGTCATCGCGTCTCTAAAACGTAACACATGTATACTGTATAAACGATTATGATGAGATTTAAATAGATTTCTGACTCGGCCCTACATTATCAACACTTACTAAAGAATGTTGGTGACTCTCAAAGAAATGTAATTTTCTGGAAATATTCATGATGATTTAATAAATACACAACCTATATAAATTGGGAATTATTATAACTAATACGTCAGCCATTTGCGAAGTAGTAGACCCTGCATTACAATAAGTGTTGCACTGAATGCGTGTCAATTTATATAAAAGTTAAGTTAGTTATGGTTTATAAGAATGGCGGGCTGGTCTCTGCCTCGGCCCGACGAAGTACATATTAATGAAAATGTGAGACGCATTCACTATTTCAAACGATCATAGATTTAAACTTTGAAAATAGAGACAATTATGAGCATGCAATAATTAGATAATAAATATAGATAAAATGTAGATTTTAAAAATACGCATCCAAGATAGAATGAGGTAAGCTAGATTAGTGGAGAAATTTACACATTAAATTAATTATTCAATTTTAGTTATACAAATGATAGTTTTTACATTTTACAATTTAGATAAGTAGTATGAAGAAAAGCTATAGCATATTATTAGAGTACTCTAGAGTTTGAACACAGACAGGTACCTGTTTTATAAGAAGTTTTCCGAGTCCATTGTTTAGTAGCAAATAGTTCATGAGTGGCAATTCTTTCTTGTATTTAGATATTTCATTTAATTTCACGGCAGCTGCAGCTTTTTCATTTATTTCAGGCAGCAGATCTTCATGGTGAATTTATGATGGGCAATGGAAAGTTCGGCATCTGATAGGCCATCTCCCGATGGAGAATAATCTAGGTGCTTTACTCGGTCATACCTTGGCAGGACAATTTTATTTTATTATTTTGGAGACTCTCAGTGATCGAGAGCAAAGCTAAAGTTTAAGTGAATGTCTCCAGCAAGTCTAAGATGGCCTACTTTCTTATCTTGATCTCTCAAATTTTTGTTAAGATATTTTTAGGTTCTATTTAATCTGCCCTGAGGATAATCAATGCATTTTGTTGGTTTTTAATTAAAGAAAGCTGCCATTCTATTGTTTATATTTTACATTTACTAATTATACTTTGGGGAATTTTTCTTTAATTAATGTATTATCTATCACTGACCAATGCTTTTAAATTTCAAAGACAAAAAGGGAACATAAGATCATTTAAACTTTTAATTAAATATTACATCAGATTTTTTTTTTAGAATTATTATTAAACGAAATTTAAACAAAGCAATAAATACGAACTTTATAATCCAAAATAAATGATTAAAATTATACAAAATTATATAACTAAAAGAAATCTTAATTATATTATTTTATCCCTATTTATTGCGTTTAATTTGAGATCAAAATGTGTGCGTGTTTATGCTGAATTTTACATATATTTATATATTTTTAATATTGTTACCCACACAACTCGATATCAAAAAGTTTAAATTTGGGCGGGATAGACCGGTCAGTGAGAGATGACAGAAAAAGGTGAAACTTAAGATTCGAATACGAATCTTACTGTTTCAGTAGACAGACATTATATATATATAAGCTAATGTTTATTCCATTAATTTATTCACCACTTTCTCCTCCCATATTTATTTATTCCTTATTAGTTGTCCTCAGTAATTATTTATTTTTTTCCACTTATTTTATTTTTTCATTTACAATTTTGATAAATAATTCATTCATTTTTTTTCAGTAAATTACTATAAGTTTATTACAAGTATAAATATAATTTTCATTTAAAATTTTTCTTTTACATTTTGCCTTATATTATATCTATCCATCCTTCTATCTTTTAAGTCTTCATGTACCATATATATAATTCATTATTAAATTTTATTATATATGAAAGTTATACTAAAATTAATAACAATTTGCCAATATGTTGTACACCATTAATATTTTCATTCAGATATGCTTTTATATGTTCTCCCCTAATACTAAGTACACTTTTCCATAGGCAAATATTTTCTCCATTATTCATTACTAATTTAGTTTTAAGTATCTTTAAAATTTTATACTTAACTCTGACAGAAATAATTTTCTTTTTATTAATTAATTGATTCCAATTTAATCTTTTAGATCTTTTATGATTACAACAACATAGTGGTACTTCAAATTTCATAAGAACTACTAAATCATGTATTAACATAATACTCACTGTTGTTTCCTTAAAGTCATGTATTACTTTACAACACTAAGGCATAAATGTACAACTTTTTCTTTTCATTCTTCTAATATTTTTCAATATAATGGTTCCATGATATTATCCAAAAAGTTACCAAATTGTTGATTTCACCAGTAGAGATTTAATTGTTGTTCACTCCTTCGTTTTAACAAAACTTTATAATATATAATTTAAATTCTCAAGTAGATCATAATCAATTACTTTTTTAAAATAATAACATTTAAAAGAATTTAAATTTTTTTTAGAAATAAATGAAGTTACTTTTTCTTCTGATCTGCAATATTTTTTTTTCCTTTTCTTTCTTTCTATATTATTTTCCCTTGATTTTTTTTCTTAAAACCATCACTGGCTGGTTGTTCATTTATTGCAAATTGCACTCTCCCATTTGTTCATTCTTCTACTCACTAGTTACATATAGTTTCACTATTTTTAAAACAAATAGCTGTTTAAAATATTTACTACTAATAAAAAACAATACCTTTCATGAACTTAATAAAATTATGATTTAGATCATTTTAATTTTATTTTTATACAGACTATATGCTAAATTAAATTTATAAACTTTTTATCACATAATTCATATCATAAATAGTAATTATTTTTTTTAAAGAATAAATTAAGATTTCAATGGAAATAGTCACTACTTTATAATATGAGATGCACACAGACATGATTATCTATCTGCATAATACAGATTTGTATTTATAAGATTACATTTGAAATTCCAACCATTGTAAATATTATTAACAATTAATTAGTAACAACTATTATTAAGTTATATTTTATTATTTTAACTCTTATATACCTTTGGAAATAAATGTTTTACCCAAGATTTATATCGTTTATACTATATCAAATGAACTAAATCCAAGTTTAAACTCTTTGACAACTAAGACAGCCTTTATTTTTGTTTAGTTTATAAATAAATATATTTGCTTTAGAAAATTTATAATTATACAACTTAAAATTTATTTCCTATATATATATAAAATGAATAAAATGTCCATTAATTAAAAACAAAGTTGTAATTATAATTGAAATAATAAATTTAACGGTTTACAATCTATTACAAACAATCCTTAAATCTGCTAAAGTACTTTTGGTTAATTTCTTAAACCATAAAAAAATATAACTTAATAATAGTTGTTAACAATTAATTGTTAATAATATTTAAAATGGTTGGGAATTTCAAATGTAATCTTATATATATATATATATGATAAACAAAAATGCAAGTTAAAAAACTTGCTAACGCTTGTATTTATGTCCACAGATGGCGTCCTACCAAAAACACCGATCAAGCGTATGTTTTGTTTACATAAACGTCAGAGTAGCATTCACTATCTCTAACTATAATTCCACTTTCAAATCATGATTTCAAGCTATTTGCTATCATCAGTGAAAGACAGGAATAAAGAAACTAGATCTAAATATAAACTCTGAGCATTTATGAAACAATTTCTATTCAGCTTGCAAGCGTGAATTTTTTAGACACGTAATGTCTTCAAACTCAGCATAGAAAACCAGATAGCTATATGGGTCTGATCTCAGTTCAGCATCACCACATAGTAGAAGCCTCTGCAATCTATATCATTGCAAGAAAGACCTCAAAGGTACATTTATGATAAACAAAAATGCAAGTTAAAAAACTTGCTAACACTTGTATTTATGTCCACAGATAGCGTCATCTGTGGACATAAATACAAGCGTTAGCAAGTTTTTTAACTTGCATTTTTGTTTATCATAAATGTACCTTTGAGGTCTTTCTTGCAATGATATAGATTGCAGAGGCTTCTACTATGTGGTGATGCTGAACTGAGATCAGACCCATATAGCTATCTGGTTTGCTATGCTGAGTTTGAAGACATTACGTGTCTAAAAAATTCACGCTTGCAAGCTGAATAGAAATTGTTTCATAAACGCTCAGAGTTTATATTTAGATCTAGTTTCTTTATTCCTGTCTTTCACTGATGATAGCAAATAGCTTGAAATCATGATCTGAAAGTGGAATTATAGTTAGAGATAGTGAATGCTACTCTGACGTTTATGTAAATAAAACATATGCTTGATCGGTGTTTTTGGTAGGACGCCATCTGTGGACATATATATATATATATTCACAATTGTATTGTATTAATTTTATTGGATTAAGAAATTAAAGCAGATGAAAATAATATATTTCTTCAAAATATTTCATAATAAATATGAACATAATTGGAACCATTGTAAGTGCAGACCTTATTCGAACTATACATAAAATCTTTGAAAACTCTTTTAACACTTGTAAGATTTTTGGTTTAAAGACATAATTTGAATTAAAAACAGCTTTAAATCAGTCATCCTCATATGAATATTTTAATATTTTCTCTGTATAGATAAAAATGTTTGTCTTTCTTTTTTTTTTTTTTGATAATTTATTTTTATTTTCACATACATTTTTATTTATTTCAATCATATTTTTATTAATACTCATAAAACATTTTATTTTGTGAATTATTAATGTTTTATTTAGTTTAAATGATTAATAACCCATATGGTAAATAAATAATAAAATAACAAATGTTTTTCAGATAGTTTAGATTAACTATTTTTTAAACACTTTTATTTAAGTTAGAAATTTTGTTTGGTTAGGATAATTTTGTGATTGAGATTTATCAATCTTTTACCATATGATTTTTTTAAAAAATTGTGTAGGTATGCTAGAAATTAATGTTAATGTGATATAACAATAAAATATTTTAAGTTTATCACCTGGATTGTTTATAGTAGAGGAATTGAAAGACTGGATTTGGAGCATGCTTGCATATGTTCAGTAAGTTTTCAGCTATGCATATAAAAATATGACATATTTTAAATACTCTTATCTAAATAATGGAATATTAAAATAAAAAGTATTAATAATCAATTAAAATAGAAATAAAATAAAATTATACTTTTAATTTATTGTAAATGTTGATCACTTAAAAATGATGAATTTGAAGTTTTTTTTAAAAAAACAAACAAAAATTTATTTCATAAACAAAATAATATTGAATCAATTTTTAATGTGTTGAACTTTTTTTAAAACAATATAGATATTGTGACATTGTTTTTATTCTTCATTTTAAATACAAATAATTATAAAATATATCTCAATAACCAAAAATAATATATAAATAAACAATATTTTGAAATAAATGTTTTTATTTGTTGTGCTGTAAAAAGTAAATAAATAATTTTCTTTAATCACATATAGAGTTTTTATAATTAGCTTGAAATAAAAACCTAGATATCAAGAAACTATTTAATTTTATCGCTACTTTTCACAACAAGAGATTGAATTGATTAGTTTCTGGGTATTCCACACTTTTATTTTATGTTAAGTATAAAAAATCCAATTTTAGCAAGAGAAAACAATTGTTTTTTATGATTTTTTTTGTAAATTTTAAAATATCTGTACATCATGTATTTTTAAAACACTACAATTATCTTAACATTTAAAAATCTTTTATTGTTTTACAAGTTTAAAACATTTGAAATAATAATTGAAATTAATATAATTTTGCTACAAACTCTACTTAAGGGAATATTTTAAACATTTTGTATTGCAAGAGATTTGATTGTTTTTTTTTGCAGGTGAAATTTTTACAAACATTCAACTTTTGATTTTAATATAAAACCATTATTCTATATCAGAATTCACTAAATGTTATTTCATTTTGTATTAATATATAATGGAAAATATTTTTTTTTTATAAATTCATATTTGAGCTTAGCAAATATTGAAAAACATAAGGTCTTCCTAATAACAAAAGTTGTCCTAATCATTGAATTAATGGTAAAACAGTCCAACTTCATAAAATGATAAAATAGTTTTTCATTAAAATTTATTTTCAAAATGTGGACAAAATATATTAATCTTTGAGTAATCAAATTCTTCAAAAAATCTTAAAACTGATTCTTAATGTTTAGAATCTCTCAACATATTTTAAGACAATGATAATAGCAACGTATTGGCATAATTTTCATTAAGTGAGCTGATCAAAACACTGATTTCCTTTGTCAATATTATGCAAAAAGTTATTATCATCTATTTTTAAAAATAAAATATATTCATATAAAATATATAATAATGCATACTCTTGACTGTTAAATTAATATATTCATGAACAAAAGATTTAAAATATCTATAATCTTTATTTATATATGCATAACTAATAGAAATGTTGTTCTGATCATTTGTTAGAGTGCAACTGTGATTAATTTGGCAATGAATGTTATTTTAATACTCTGTTACAAAGTTGCAACAAGCTATGATACATATAACATGTTTAAAATTTCAATAAAAAAAAATAACTCTAAGAAATACTATAATAAAGAAAATTACAAATCATTAAACACACTTTTACTAAATATATGACAATAAAAGATAATAGAGTTAAATAATATAAACATTCTCAAGCCCACATACCATGATATTTAAAATCACTCAAGGAAAGCTTTATACATATTAATTAAAATATATGATAAAAAATGTGTTTACACGCATATATTAGGGTTTACTTTCATGATAAATATGGAAGGCACTCAAAGATTGATATGGCTATTAGCAAAGTCATAATTAATTCATACATGAAATAAAACTTCATAATTACCTAGGATTTATACTTTATGCATCTGAAAACATGACTCCTACTTTCTTGACCATATTTAATCACCAACCAGTGGTTTTTTGGATTTTATTAATGGATTTGGCTTTTGTGTTTATTGGGATAAACATTCCTTGACCACTTAAACTGTTAAGGGGGGCATGATTTCTACATGGAGGACTTCTGACATCCTGGAAGACCAACACTGATGACATGCCACATACTTTGGTGGATTTCTAGCACTGTATTATTTTAGATGGTTCTTCAATAGCTATGAAAATGTCCAATTACATTCTAATGATGCATGCCATACTCGTCTTTCTTCTCTGGAATTAATCAGTGTTGATACTAGCACAATTTTCATATTGTTAATTTTTATGACACTACATACTCATCACAAACCAAGAATTAAATATCAAAGACAAATTTGACTCAGAATGCTATGAATGGATTTTTCATCATTTTATATGATTTCTTTCATTGACTTTTTTATCACTCCTAATTAATTTGTAAATTTTATTAATTAAATTTTTAATGCTTAGATTAATCTAGCTATTGGATAAGATATCAGTTTAAATTACTTTCCATTTTGTTTTCCTTATTGTAATTTTATAGCTATTATTTCCTCCTTTGGTTTATCAACTGAGCAATCTTTAAAAAATTTTAAATTTATGTTATACACTTTCGTTTTACTTATTTTAATTCAACTTTCATTTTTTACACACACATGTTTTCTTATTTTCTTTTAACTATAAATGAATATTTTCACTTTCAAACACAAAAATAAAGTCTTTGTGAAAAGATAGAATGAATCATCTATCTTTTAAACCAAAACATTTATGTATGGGAAAATCTTAAGCATTTGGAAATGAGAGCCATGAACATGTTAAACAATCACTTAAAATTACTTCTAATATGCTTGAATGTCTGATGCTTGAGAAATTTTCTAAAATTTATGATATGTCATTCTTATTTGAAATGAAATATATGTAAATGAAATATTTATTTAATAAAGTGCTATGTTTATATCTTGTGTTTGTAAGTGAGAGTATTCATTTATAGTTAAAAATCTACAAAGTGCATGTGCATTAGCTTAATGCTGATTATCAATATTACAATTTATAAACATAGCACTATATAAAATAAATATTTCATTTAAATATATTTAATTTCAAATAAGAGTGATGTATTGTAAATGCTAAAAAATTTTGCAAGTGTCATTCATTCAAGCATAGTAAAAGTAATTGTAAGTGATCACTTAACATTTCCATGCTCTCATTTCCAAGAGCTTAGGGTTTTCCCATACATAATAGTTTGGGTCAGAAAGATAAATGATTCATTCTATCTGTTAACAAAGACCTTATCTTGTCTTTGATAGTGAGAATATCCTTTTATAGTTAAAAATCTACAAAGCACATTTGCATTAGCTTAATGATGATTATTAATATTACAGTTTATAAACATAGTGCTATATAAAATAAATATTTCATTTACATATTTTTTTTTAAAATAAATGAAAAGATAGAAATATAGTATTTAAATCTTTTTAATTTAGTTAACTTTTTCCTAATTCAAATTATTGGGGTTTTTTTTTAACTTATAAAACTTCTACTAATATATGGCATGGTGATTTGCCCTGTGTCTATCTGCACTTATATATAAAAAACTCTTTAAACTTTCTAAATTACACTTTTATTTCTTAAACTTTTATAAATTAATTCTTTCAAATGAGATTTTTACTTTAATCATTTCTTGATAAAATAATTCAGCAGTATTTTTGTTTAAACATCTTTAACTAATTATAAATTCTTTTCTTATAAACATTTTACAATTTATAACATTTATGAACATGTACCACTGTTCAATAGCAGTACAATATATTACAAGTCAATGTTGTTTTCTCAATACTGTTCTTATAAGACAATTAATATATAACACTTTTCTTTTAGTAGTTTCATCAAAATCACCAGATAGTTTGAAAATGTTGATTAGCCTTACCAAAATTAAGTTTTAATATATAATTAATAATTTATAATTATATTATTGTATAAATTAATAATTAAATAATAAAATACCTTTTTGACTAACATGTCTTCCTTTAATTTGTTTTACATAAGCTAGTTCTTAATTTTTTTAAAAAAAAAAAACATTCATTATATTTAAATACCATATACAAAAGTATAATCATTAAAGAGAGATTGGTGTTTTTTATTGGATGTTAATTATTTCTTTTTAACAAACAGTCATTGTATTTAAAAATTGGGCATAAGTTTATATGTATATTTAAGAACATTTAAAAACATGCTGCATATTTTGTAAAATGTATTTTATTAGACCAATACTTAGTTTAACCCTAATTTTGAAAAATATAAAGCTAACATGGTAGCAAGTAAAATATACATATTAATAAATTAAAAAAATGAAGAAAATGACATTACTAAAGATTTAATGTCAATGAAAATTATATTATTTTGATAAAAATATTTTTTTTTTCTTTAAGCAACTTCATAAAGCTCTTATGAGGATATTGAATCATCAGAAATAAGGTTTTTATGACTAAAATAGTATTCATAATTATTAATACATATAAACAATTTAGCAAGGAAAATTAATCATTTGAATCAATTGTTTCAAATTTATATCAATCATCAAATATATAAAACAATGTGAATAATATATTGAAAGTATTTTAAAGCTAAGAAAAAGAAGCCATTTTATAGTTACCATGTTTCCCTAAAAATAAGACCTGGTTCTATATTATTTTTTGCTTCAAAAGAAAGCTTAGGGATAATTTTCAGGGTCCAATTAGCATTTTTCATGTACAAATATATATATATATATTTATTTGAATACAAAAATCTACATTTATCCAAGTACAAAATAATTTTATTTATTCAATATTACTAATTTCAACAGTATATAAATATTTTTATTGCTGATTGACTATGTCCCATTTAAGATTATAATCTATTGAAGAACATTCCTGTTATATAAGTGAATATTAAAAGTTATTTAGATATTGTGAAAATTAGTAATATTTAATTTGGAATTATATTTGAAATGTTAAGATGGCTTGATTAATTTGTGAACTGAGTCACCCACTAGCAGTAAGTACCAGCTTTTTCAGATATTATTGTTGATTTATTTATAATATATACATATACATGTCAGATGACTGATAAGTATAAAGATGCATTGATTAATGGAAAGAAAAATTCTGTTTGCAAGTTTATTAAAATAATTAATTATGATTCTGCTCAGAAAATAACTTTGAGTGGCATTTATTCAAGTACAAAATTCTACATTTATATTTATTTATACACTCATTACTTTAATTCATTTTTTTTTTGTTACTTGTAATGTATACATATAAACGTTTTGAATTTAACATTCATTAATTTATAATATATTCGACCATGTGTTTCAATAGATGATTGATATTCGTCTAGCAAGCTAACAATATTAACTAAGTTTTATATTTTGGGTAGGGCTTATATTTTAAAATCCTGAAAAATCATGGTAGACTTATTTTCTGGTTAGGTCTTATTTTTGGGAAAATTACATTATTAAATATTTCTATCATTACTAAACTTTACAATAAAGCTGTCAACAAAAGTATGACAATGTATCATAAAAGTTTTAATTTGAGCTTTAAAACATATTTTAGCAGTTAATAGTTGCTCGTTGATAGTTTTATAAGCAATCAAAAGAAAAGATCTTATTTGTGAGAGTCGTGCATATTTAATAAACATCACATGATCGCCATTTTTTATGCTTGCTTATAATTGTTTTTAAAACAGGCAAAACTCTCTATACATATTGCAACTAAGTGTAAACCAAAGTAATCAATGAATGACAAAAGGCTTAGGTATAATGCTCTCAGATCCAAGGCTCCTTTTTGATGAAGGCCACAAGCCAGAAACTAATCTGAGAATATTCTATGAGTAGGCATCATATGGCGATTTTATGCAAAAGTCTTCTGGCATCCATATATTATTCTGTTTGAAGTGAGTGGTAATACGTGTAGATTGTTTTGCAAATTTAATAAAGTATGTCATTTCATATTTGCTCAAAGTTATTTTATCTTTCTATAATCAATACATATAATATGCATAATATGTGACTCTCATCACTGTGGTGTTATTACAGACTATGATATGCATATAGTGCAGTCATTCAGCAATTTATCATCAATTCAATGATATTGTAGTTGTTTATTAAATATTATTTATATCAGAAATATCAGCCATGATAACTAATACAACTCTATGAAATAGCTACCGCTACTCAGTTTAGTGTTAAACATATTACTACTAAAGTTTACTCGTAGAGTATACTATTATCAACTGAATTTGGTTTTGCAAATCAGTGAGATAGTTTATATGTTTCCAAACACTCAACTTCAATTTCTGTTAAAATTTAGATGGCTTTCTAGGAATGAGATAGGTCCTGTATTTAATACTATCAATTGTAAAATGTTTTCAGGACCATTTGAATTGTGACCACTTTTAAAAGAAATGTTTGCATTTGTTTATGATGACAGAATGCCCCGAGTCACGAACAAACCATGTAAGATGTTTTTTTTTCCAAGATCACGTGAAAAGCAATTGAAATAGATTTAATTGTCAATAAAACAATTAATAGGTTTTGTATTTTATTTTTTGTGTGAGCGCTAAAGTAAGTTGAACTTTTTATTAATTATATAACTTTTATATTTCTATTGTTGTATTGATTTAATTGCCTGTTTGAGAATTAAATATTTTGAAGCTCTTTTTTATATGGTTCTGCCTTAGTTAAATTTCAAAAATATATCTATTTATTAATATAGGCTTAGTTATATATATATATATATATATATATATAACTAAGCTATATTTCTGTAGCCAGTTGATATATATATATATATATATATATATATCAACTGGCTACAGAAAGGAGGTTGCTATTAACTGAAAGGAGATCCTTTGATTCCCTTTGGAGGCCTTAAAACAACCGAGCATGGCAAATTTCTAATGTCCACTCCATACATTCTTGACGTTGCAGCTGTTATTATTATGTGATTATTCATATAGTATACGAACATGGATGGGCTGCTCACCAACAGCGTTAGTCGGTGTGGTGAGTTTATTGGCTTTTTACCACTGACTTTAAGATCAAGAAACACCATGGTCCCTCTTTTTAGTGCCTGATAAGGCATAATGAATGTTTTTTTTTTAAATGATAAATATTTTTTTCAATACATATATACAATTTTGACAGACAAAAATAAAGCATGACCCTTATTTCCAGGAGGCTGTAAAGTCACCAACCAAGGCAGTAGTTGGTGACCAAAAACAGAGGGTGCTAAGAATCCCCTGATTGTGGACCCAGGCTGCCATTTGATGATCCCTTTTTTATTTCTGTATTACTTACAACTGCAGATCAATTTCAAGTGAAGGAAGATTGCAAGTGTTAGAAGAAGAATTATCTTATATAATATGGTACAATATTGGACTTTGTGAAGTTAGAAGAAAAGGTAAAGAGACAATTGATTTAAAAAGTGGACATATACTCTATTATAAAGGCACAAATATTGGAAATACAAGTGGAGTAGGATTTATTATAAATAAAAAGTGGAAGAACAATATTGTGGAGATTGATAGTGTATCGGACAGAGTGGCAAGATTAGTTATACAACTTAATAGTGGATACCAAATGCAGATAATTCAGGTTAATGCCCCAACAAGTTCTCATAGTGATGAAGTAGAAGAAGATTTTTATATGGAGATAAAAAGGCTTTTGATCAGATTTTAAACTTTTTAAAATTTTTATGGGAGACGTAAATGCTAGAATTGGTAAACAAATGAAAGATGAAAATGCCGTAGGTAATTTTGGTTATGGTAATAGAAATGAGAGAGGACATAGACTTGTGGAGTTTGCAGAAAAAAAAAACTTTGTATTATGATTTTTTTTTGACAAAAATGTTAAAAGGTAATGAACATGGAAGCATCCAAATGAAAGTACAACAGAATTGGATTATATTTTGACTAACAGGAAATAAATATTTCAAGAGTGTAATGTTCTTAATAAATTTAACACAGGAAGTGATCATCGATTAGTAAGATGTAAAATATGTGTTAATGAAAAACTAGAGAGAAAAAAAATTATTAAGAAAAACAATATTTACAGTTGATATTCCTAATCTTTAGAAACATTCTAATAAATTTAAATTAGAACTTACAAATCGGTTTCAAGAATTAGTAGATTTTGAACATGATTCATATTTGAATGAAATTAATATGAAAATAACAGATACACTTTTAATAACTGCAACAAAGATAGCTGGTTTAAAAAAGCACCAATTGACGAATTAAATTTCTACTGAGACTAGAGAATTTATGAAGAAAAGAAGGATTATGAAGATATACAAAAATGATACATTAAAAAGAATTGAATATCTTGAATTTTGTAAAATGGCGCGGAAATAAGTATAACTGTGAACTAGCAAGAAACGCTGTAGAAGAAAATAAAAGTCTTAAGAATGTAAAACAACATTTTGGTATTGGTGGGAAATTTATATCTGTAATAAGAAAAAAGATGGGATTATTACTAAAAAGAAAGATGACACCACGAAATTAGTAGAAGATTTTTATCAAGAATTATATAGTAATAAAGAAAAAATACCTCCTATATCTACTACATCTTCTGAATTGCCCATAATTTTAAATGAAAAAGTGAGACATGCAATTAAATGTATGAAGAAAAGAAAGGCTCCAGGTAATGATGGAATTAAAATTGATATATTAAAAGAAGCAGGTGAAAAAATAGAATTTTTTTAGCAAAGTTATATACCAAATGTCTAAATGATAAAGATGTATCTGATGATTGAAAGAATGCAGTAATAATATTAATATTTAAAAAAGGTGATAAAGAAAATATTACAAATTAGAGACCTATCAGCCGTATATCAGTTTTATATAAACTTTTTACCAAGATAATTACAACTCGTCTAGAGAGAATATTGGATTTTCAACAATCAAAACAACAATCTGGATTTAAAAGTGTTTTTAGAACAGTAGATCATATCCAGGTATTGAGAGAAGTTATAGAAAGTACAAATTAATATGAGTTGTCATTATGTTTTGGATTTGTAGACTATGAAAAGGAATTTGATTCTATAAACCTTTCTTCAGTGATTAAAGCATTGGATCATCAAGGTATTGATCCAGGATATTGTCATATTTTAAAGAATATTTATAAAAATGCAACAGCAACAATTAGATTACATAATGATACTGGGAAAGTCAAAATTGAGAAAGGTGTAAAACAATGTGACTCCATATCTACAAAACTTTTTACAGCAGTGCTGCAAGAAGTATTTTGTGGATTAAAATGGGAAACTAAAGGACTGAAAGTAAATGGAGTTTATTTAAGTCATTTAGATTTTGCAGATGATGTAGTTGTTTTTGCAAATAATGCTTCAGAGCTGCAGGGAATGTTGCAGGAGTTATCAGATGAAAGTAGGAAAGTAGGACTAGAGATAAATGTTAAAAAGATTAAAGTAATGTTTAATCGATTTGCTCTAAATATAAAAATAAAGATTGATTATGATGAATTAGAAAAAGTTTACAGTTACAAATACCTTGGTCATATTATTAATACAAATGGAAACATAATAGAGAAAATTAATCATAGAATTAAACTTGGAGTGCTTTTAGTAGAAATAATTTGATATTAAAAGGAAATATGCCTATGTGTTTGAAAAGGAAGGTTTTTAACAAATGTGTTTTATCAGTTCCTTACTTATGGATCTGAGACTTGGACACTTAATAGAAGAGCAATACATAGACTTCAGACCACTTAAAGAAGTATGGAGAGATGTATGTTGGGAGTAACAAGAAGAGATCAAAAACACAATGAAAGGGTAAGAGAACAAACAAGTGTTACTGATCTCATTGAAAAAATTAAAAGATTGAAGTGGAGTTAAGCTGGACATATTGCTAGAAGAGATTGCTATAGATGGACAATTGAAATTATAAACTGGATTCTAAAAGATTGTAAAAGACCCAGAAAGGTACCTGTAACATGTGAGATGGATGGATGAAATAAGAAAGTGTGCAGGGGTGATGTGGAGAAAAGAAGCTAAAGTTCGGAGAAGATGGATTAACCTTGGAGAGACCTTCATCCTGCAGTTGATTGATAATGGTTGATAATGATTATGATGATCAAAGTACTTAAATAGCAAAACAATTTAATTAATGACAAGAAACATATTCGATTTAGTTTATATATTATTTTAGATATTCCTGATCATTCTTTTTATTAATCCAGAACAATATATTACATCACGTTTAATAACGTCATCAAATTCTAAAAGATAACAAGACCTGCATTTATGTGTTCCTACTACTTTTAAATCAATTCACATTAAAACATTAGAGTCTGCATTTGTGTGCTCCTTTTTTTTTTTAATTAAAAATAACTTTCAATCATTCAATATGTTTAAGATAATAAAATAAATTTGTAAGCAGATAAATCTATAAAAATGAAATAGTTTAGTGATTTTATCTCTATTTTAATACTAGCAATATATTAATTCTTAGTTTAATAAGCTGATAGAAGCATTAATGATATTAATATAACAAATTTCATTAGTCTTTTGATGAATAAAATAAATGGTTTAATTTGTGTAAATATTTTTGTCTATCTATTTGTTGTCTATCTATCTTCTTTATTAACAAAAAAACTACTTACTGAACTACCCATTCTTTTACTTATCTGTTTATTGTCGTTATGTCTTTATCTATCTATCTATCTATCTATCTATCTATCTATCTATCTATCTATCTATCTATCTATCTATCTATCTATCTATCTATCTATCTATCTATCTATCTATCTATCTATCTATCTATCTATCTATCTATCTATCTATCTATCTATCTATCTATCTATCTATCTATCTATCTATCTATCTATCTATCTATCTATCTATCTATCTATCTATCTATCTATCTATCTATCTATCTATCTATCTATCTATCTATCTATCTATCTATCTATCTATCTAATTATCCATCTATCTAATTATATATTTATTTACCTAATGATATCAAACTACATATCATTTTACATCTTTTCATTAATACCTTTTCATCTATTTAACTATATGTTTGTTTGTATGTCTATCTATCTACCCATCTATTTACCTATATGTAGACTTAGATTTTGATCTATCGATCTTTCTATCTACTTATATTTTACTAAGCTATCTATCCAGAAATATGCTAATGAATAACCACCGATTTTTTATCAGCCTGTATCGGGCGTTAGATTTATTGCTGTTACTACTAACTGTCATCTATCTATTGCTTTATATATCATTTAAAATTTTTGTAGTAATAGGAGGATGAGGAGTAGGAGTAGTAGTAGGCATAGTAGATGGAATAGTAGTAGGAGTAGGAGTAGTAGTAGGAGTACTAGGAGTAGTAGTAGCAGTAGCAGTAGAAGTAGTAGTAGTAGTAGTAGTAGTAGTAGTAGTAGCAGTAGTAGTAGTAATAGTAGTAGCTGTAGCTGTAGCCATAGCCATAGCAGTAGCAGTAGCAGTAGCAGTAGTAGTAGTAGTAGTCGTAGTAGTAGTAGTAGTAGTAGTGATATTTTATTGCTAGGCAGTTATACATTTTCTATGAGGCAACTTGATCACACAAATCGTGAAGATATAAGTGAAAGAATGGGAAACCTTTCTTAAAAAGATAAATTGAGTGGTTTAATGATTTATATATATATATATTTAAATGCGTCTCCTGTTCTTTATCTTTTTTTGTTTGTTTTGATATTAAACTGAAAGATGCTCATTAACGTGATTTTGATAATAAAAACGAATAAATGATTATTGTAAACAATAAATAAAAATTTGTATTATTCTAACATTAGCAACAGCACAAAATAAAAAAATTGCAATAAATACTTTAATTGTTTTTTACTTTTTCTTTCAGAAAAAAAATACAAATGTATATATATATATTATTTAAGCGAATAAACAAACAATAATCGAAGAATAATTTGTAAACATTAAAATTGTAATTACAAATTATTATATTTACAAATAATTCTACTTAACTAGATTCTTTCCTGTACTATAAATATTTTTTAGTAATTTAATTTTAAACTCTTATTTATTTAGATCTATATATACTTAAAATTTAAATTTACTATATTATTTTTTTAATTTTATGTTAACTTGAGATTTCAAAAAAAATATTTTTTTTTTTTTTAAATAATTACATTGGCAATTTAAGTAGAATTGTATCAAAAGATCTATCCAACTTCTTAAAAACAGGATTGATTACTTTTAAAAAATGTATTTCATATTTCCATCTTATTAATCCATTTTTGTTCCCAAACCCGATGCAAATAATGGAAATTGTAGATAATAATTATTGAAAAAGTAAATACATAATATATGTCGTTAAGTCACACATATATAACAAGCGAATATCAATACCAACATGCTTTAGTAATTACAATTTTTTTTCTATAATATATATTAATCACAGTAATTGAATCAGCAACCGGAGACAAATCCCATGCTTGTAAAATGTGTGTGTATATATATATAATATCTTATAAATAACAGAGGAATATTTCTACAAATTTAGTTATTAATAGGTATATGATTGCCTTTGTCATTTATTGAATATAAACACAAATGTTGGTAATATATATATATATAAACACAAGCTAGACATATCTTGCAAAACAGCTTAATCACTCCTCAAATAATCATATAAGTGAATAAATTATATATATATACCTACATTAAATAAATTAATAAACAATTCAAAGGATAAAACTTTATTTACAAATAAAAATTGTGTCATTTAGAAATGGATATATAGTTGAATCGAGGTGCACATTGGAAAAAAGAACAAAGGAACACTTATTGTTATTTAAAAGGGTTCAAAATACAAAACAAAATTTTAAAAATAATGATAATTTATCAGCTTCTGTCTTTTATGACCATAATAAATCATATATATATGGTTTCGATTTTAATTATAACATCATAAAAATATTGGAAATTGAAAGAAATAATAATAAAAGGAAAATTAAAGAGGCGATGTTGATATGTAAATACAAGCAACATTTGGTTAATAGGCAAGCATCAAACATTAAGATCACAGAATTATGGGAAAGTTGACATCATAAAATTATGGAAAAGCTGACATTTTAAATGTGATAGTTGACAAAGCCACAAGTTGGATGAAAGCACTTCTAAGTGACAGTTATACATATATTTTTTATAAGCTTTTAAATACTGTATTTTAAATATTTATTTATAAATTTGCGTATATTATTTTGAAGAAATACAGACATTGATTTATAATATTATATATATATATATGTGTATATATATATATATATATTATAACAAAACCCGTATTTACCTCTCACTAGACATGTATGTATTATCGAATATGTATGAGGCGTATTAATATTCAATTAATTAATTCGACCTAAAATATTATTTAAACTTGTGGTTATTCTCGCAACTGTAATATATATCCCCAATGCGTATTTATGGTCGTCCCAAGGACACCAAGCTCCAAACTTATATGGATATAAGTATTACACGAAGTAGATATATCACCAACTAGAATACCATTTACAGAATGTGAGAGAGTTTCTGACCAACAGCTAGCTCAATCTCATGGTCGGGTGATGTCATAGCCGTGAGTAGCTATGAATGGGGTAAAGAGTTCACTTTTATTTCTATTTTTAAACCTAAAAATATCTAAACAATCCTAAACCAAATAAAAGAATTTTATAAATAATCAAACTGAGTCACTACTCTACATTCTTGATATATGTTTATTGAATAAAAAAAAAATAACAATATTTAGCACTCTGTCATTTTTTTTTAAATTGCAATCATACATCACTCATAGATCTCACAACATATCTTAAGTAGCAAAGATCAATACTATGAAAGTTTGTATCATGTGACTTTTAACCCTCATTGCTTTCTTACGTCTGTAATGGAATGACGCTTTAAAGAATTATCATAAAGTCATTTCACAAGTCACCTTCACTGATTATAAAAACACAAAAATTTATTTTTATAAAGAAAATTTTTAACAGATTAATAATAAGAGTTTACCTGCTTTCCTGGGAAGTAGCAGAAGCAATTTTATTTTTAATTTATTTGTTCTATAGTTCCGTTCTGCAGGTAATTAGGTCATTCAAGGTAGCAATCTTAGATTTTTCTATGTCTGTTGGCTGATGAGGTTTATTTGATTCCACACTGGAATTATGTGTTATTTGAGGTATCCTGGTTTTATGGAGGCAGCTGCAATAAGTTGGGATCAGGGGCTTGAATCCAATGTGGCTTTTCTTACCCTGACATGGCTGTTGAAACCACATTCCATTATGTAGTTTTAAATATTCACTCGTTGAGTTGTTTACTATAGTAGCCCTGCTGGAAAAATATCCTATGCATTGTGGGTGGCTCGCTTTTATAGCCCCTTCCATTGTTTCTAGAAGCTTCTTTTTTTACTTCACTTCCGATCATCAAGGTGGAATAAACACATCCGTAGAAGTGTGACAACTTGTGTCGTAATTTCTGTTTTAATATAACAGAACAATAAAATCCTGTTCTGCCGGAAAACTCTAGTTTTTCAACATGAAACAAAAAAAATCTTGTTTCTCTCTCTTCACTACTTAATTCACCACACACACATATACATCATTAAAAATGACAGAGTCCCTCTCCTCCATGTTTATGTATTTATAACCACCACCACGTAAAAACAAAATTAAATATTAGAGATATCTTTACATATATATATATGACTACCAATTAAATACTTTATTTGTGACTGGGTTCGAACCCATTCTGTCACAATACCCCCACCTCCAAAAGCCTTCAAATACATTTGCGTATTTTGAATGGCTCCTTTTGTACATCACATATGTATTACCTGGTTCTTTGATTTTCCTTTGTTTGCAAAGGGCCAGGCAGACTTTAATGACTGAGCATTATATGACCCCTTGATTCTGTGCCCAGTGTCCACCCAAAATGCATTATTTCCTTGATTATGGCAGATAGTGTATGGGCCTTTATATAGGTTGCAAAATTTGTGGCACATGAACTTACCCAAATCACTGACGTGAGGGGTTTTAACCATGACTCTATCCCCTACTTTAAATATGGGTGCCCTATGCCTCACTTTCTTTCCCCTTTGATGACTCGCCTGCTGTAATGTCTGATATGCTCTAATGTGGTCACTCTTCTTTTCAATAGGTGGTTCTTCCATCCCTGGCACAAAAGTCTTTATCTGACATGGTATGTGCTGTCCTAATTGGAGGTGAAATGGAGCGAACCCACTGGATTCATTTATGTTCCAGTTTATGAAATCCACCACTCAAGGAGTCCATTTAACCAAGCCTTTTTAATTCGTGCCTGTATACATGCGAAACAAATGCTTCAACTCCGTCATTACTCATACGCAAGGGTTGGAATGCAGGTTCCTGATAGAGGTAAAATTATGACTAATCCCCTGTTGCTGGATCCAATTGTGCCATTTCTTGGACATGCAGGGAGTACCATGGTCAGACAATATGCTCTTGGGGTTTTCTCTGTAAAATGTCTCCCTTCTAGTATTTTGATGGCATTCTTCACATTCGCCTGCACAATAAGATATGCTGACATGTATTTTGAAAATAAATCGTACATGATGAAAAGATATTTTTTATTGAATGCCAGCAGAGGGCCGTAAAAATCTAATGCTATCATTTATTGCTGTCTATTTGGTATTATTGACGGCATGGGAGCTGCATAATTCCAGTTTGCTGGTTTGGTTCTCTGACAACTTTGACAATCCCTTAACATTTTCAAAACTGATGCATGGAGGTTCAGCCAGTAAAACCATTTTCGAACCAAATGCTCTGTTTTTAAAGCACCATAATGGCCATATAGTTGGTGGACATAACTTGTCACTTTTTTCCATAATGCAGGAGGTATAACTGGTTTCCACTGCTCTGGACCATCATGTGTCTGGTATTGTAGAATATTTTTGTGAAGCTGGTACCTTGTTTCCTTTCCTGTCTTTGTTGAACTCTCATCATTTGTTCCCTTTTCTATTTGTTTGATTATCTCCCTTAATTGTTCATCTTGATGCTGCCAATCTTCCAAATGAGCCAGGTCCTCTTCAACCCTCTTGTTCCTTCCTATACCCATACTGGCAATATACAGGTTCTCCACACCCAGATAATCAGGATGGTGACCAGATTGATTCCAGCTCAAAATATATGCCACATTATTCTCTGGACCCTTACAATATTGAACGGTATAATCATACTCCTGCAACAACAAGATCCAACAGATCAACTGGCTGTTAATGAGGTAGCTATGATTTATAAACTCAAGGCTCTTAGGATCAGTCATTATGATGACTTCTGACCCCAACAAAAATGGATGAAACTTCTGAAATGCCCAGTTAATCACCATCGCTTCCTTTTCTGTAGTGGAATGATTTAATTCGGGCCCCTTGAGTAATCTGCTGATGAAATACAGCACTCCCATTTGATTTCCTTCCTGTATTTGTGACAGTGTAGCCCCCAAACCATACCCACTGCTATCTGTTTGTACCACAAACGGTTTGGTAAAATCCGGAAAAGAAAGCATAACTTGTCTATTAAATCCCTACTTTAGGTCTTCGAGAGCCCTCTCCTGTTCTTGATCCCATTTCTAGGGTGTACCTTTTCTTAATAATCTAACCAAAGGTTCTGTCCATTCAGCCAATCGCTCATGGAATCGGTTGTAGAAGTTACAAAGACCCAAGAATGACCGTACCTGCTTTCGAGTTTTACATTTAGGAAACTCCTTGATGGCCGATACCTTGTCTGGGTGGGGTTTCATCCCCTGAGCTCCCACCAAGTGACCCAAGAATGTAACTTCATCTTTCATCATAGTACTTTTTTTAAAATTGATTTTGATACCCTTATTCTGACATTCCTGAAGAAACATCTCAACATGTTTTTGATGCTCCTCAGTACTGGATGAGGCTATCAATACATCATCAACATACATCATTATGTGTTTCATGATCTCATCCACCAACACTTGGTCCAGACACCTTAACAAACCAGCCCCACTATTTACGAGCCCAAATGGCATTCTGTTAAATTGGTATGAGTATCCTCCATAACTAAAAGCTGTATATTGCCGGTCCTGTGGGTGGAGCTGGATCTGCCAGTAACTGGCCATCAGGTTGAATGTTGAGAATACCCACTTACCCTTGAATCCTTTCAATAACTCGTGTATCGGATTTGGAATGTTACAGTCTGGAATTGTTGCCTGGTTCAATTGTCTTGCATCCTTATATAATATAATAGCCCCTCTCTTCTTCTTAACCACTACTAGAGGGTTACAATATGGTGATGAACATTTAGATATTATTCCCCATTCTATCATCTGGTTTACTTGTTTTGTTACCTCCTCCCTATATTGGTATGGCATGGAATATGAGCGTGATTGCAAAGGCTAATCCTGCCTCAGTTTGATGCATTGTTCAAAACCCGGTATTATGCCTGGTACTTCTGAAAATACTTGATGATATTGATATAACATCTGCCTGAAGGCCTTCTTCTCTTTGTTTGCCATGATTATCTCCTGGATTTTCTCTTCAATATCACTCTCTTTCCCTTCTGTCTGGATTACTCCTATTGATTGACATAACTGTGCTGTGGTAAACTCGGTGACTTCCTTTTCACATGTGAACTGACTGGTTTTAAAATCTATTGCACATCGATACCGTTTCAAGAAATCTGTTCCTATCAATATATCATGTATCAGAGTTTTCATAATTAGAAAGACATGAGGAAATGGTTTTCCATTGATATGATGATCCATCCATACCTGCTTGGGTTCAACCCTAGCCATTTTATTATTTGCCATTCTGATTTGGATGGGTTTAATGGGTAGGGTCCATATGTTAGTCTGACAGCCGATAATTTGTCTAAACACTTCCTCAGACATCACAGAGATCTGGCTGCCAGAATCCACCAATGCCTCAGCGTGCCTCCCAGCAATCTCTATTTTGATTTTTGGACAGCCCACACTTGCATATTTAGGAATCCATTACAAATCAGAACTTATCAGGTTTCCCATTCACCTCTCTTCCCCCTACCAGTCCCAGTTTTCTTCTTTCATTTCCTTCCACCACTGTTCGCTGATCTCTAATTGTCCTAGTACTCTATCAACCTCCTTTACACTTTTCCTTGATGTATCCCCTATGCTTATAATTATTTTGCTTGGCAGATTTCTGCATACAATCCTTAAAATGTTTTTTCAGACAAATTACATGCCGCTAATTCCCTCAGTTGTGCCACCTGACATCTGAAGAACTGGACATGTGTGTCTTTCCCTTCCTCCTTAAACCTTTTCTGAATGATATGAGCTTTGATCTGTTCCTGTAGTTCCTCACTCCAGAATATTTTGTTTATAGCCCTCTCATACTCTCCAAATAGCTTTGGCTTCATCATTAGTGACCCCCACCAATCCCAGGCATGCTCCTACAAGTGGCTGTGGTCCACTATTATTTGATCACTTTCTCTCATCTCATATCTGTAAAAGTATCTTTTTAAACTCTTTAGATGTTCCCTGGGCTTTTTCCCTCTTTTCCCTTTGAATATCTGTATTTTAAACATCTCATTTCCTTCTCTCTCCATCTTTCTCACCCTTATATATTATTTTAAATTTATTTCTTTGGGTTTTCTAACTCTGGTTGGACATCTCGGACTCACTCCCTCATCCCAGCACCATGCACTGCCCTCCTGTTAGCCACTTTACTCTTGAAACCTTATCCACAAACCAACAATAATCACGGATTACCTATTCTTGGCCTACTTCACTTCCTTTATATAAAATGATCTGAGCAATATATATATATATATATATATATATATATATATATATATATATATATATATATATATATATATATATATTGTAACCATATATTTTAGCATAAATATAATAATTGTTGTAACTAGTATGAAAAATTTCTCTGTCTTCTTTGGTGATTTGATTGGCTTGATTTTCGCTTTGAACAGATTACTCTCTTATATTATTTTAATAAACTTAAATTTGATTCGTTTCATATACTAATTCATATCAAAATGTTTAACTTTTAAAAATTTTTTTCAACACATTAAATTTGGTAAAATAGTATTAAAATATAATACTTTATTTTATTTGTTTAAAATGATCTTAAAAATTATTTCATTTGAATTAACAAAAAACCATTTGTTCAATTAAAATAAATTATTAAAAATAAATACAGTAATTACATATGCGTCTCAATGTAAAAAAAGAAAAGAGCGCGGATTTAAGAGAAGATCGTCTGTTAGTTTGCTTTTGGAGGGAGAGAAAGAAAAGAAAATGGTAAGAAGGCAAATGGTGTAAATTTGATAAGCTTATTTTAAAATAGTTAACAAGTAAACTGATTACCACAAATTTGCTATAAACGTAAAAATAATATTGTGGTATTTAATTATAAGATGAATTGCTAAATTTAAAAGTCTGTTCAAGTCGGCTGGCCAAGTGGATCAAATCACCGGTAATAATTTCCCAATATTACATTTGAAATGTCGGAGCTTCCCAGTTTAAAAGAATTAATTGCAAGAATTTGGTATGTTTTAAAATGTTTATTGTTCTACAATTTGGAAAATTTAAATAAGTATTTTAATTACAGAAGTTTTATAAATATGAAAATTTGCTTTTTAAAAAAGAAGAAGTTTAAATTAAAGTAAAATGTTAAAGTTATCAACATATTTAAATATTTCCATTTTCAAATTCTAATAAAAATATAGTATTGATTGATATTTAACTTTATAATGCCAGTAATATATTTTCTAGTTAATTTGTTTGTCATTTGGATAATAAACAGTCTTCAATAATTGATCAAAGCTATTTTCTAATTTTATCGTCAGTGTGGAATGATTAAATAAATTGCTATAATTGTTATTCCTAGATTTAAGTGTGGATAAATAAATATTTAGCAAGGATGTAATAAACTTGGAACATTTTTAATAGAGAAATGTAGAAATTAATAACTTTTGAAAAACATTTTCATTTAAGTTCTGCGTGTCATGTTTTTGAAATTGTTTCTTGTTTATGGAGCCACGTAAAAATCCTTAATCTAATATTGCTGATAATAATTAACACAAATGGATAAAATTACATGTATGGAATTCAATTATAATTGTAGCTATTACTTCGTACATTTATTGTTCGACGCATCATACATGGATTTCACGGATCATATTTGTCGTTATAAAATGCTATACAATCTAATTTGTGACACACACACCTGCTAAAATTCATATATTGAACTATAAAATGCTATACATTTAATTTATATCACACACACACCTCTTAGATTTTATGTATTTGATGAATAATTCATTACTTAAATTTTATCGTTATATGAACTTGCATGTGAAGTTCATAAGTTATATTTATTAAGTTTAAATTAATAGGGGTGAATAAAATACTTATTCAAGAGAATAGCGCTTGCGAAAAAGCTTGAAAAGTACTAAATGAATTCATGAGATGTATCAATCTTTATGAGGTATTTTGTGAGTCTTTCCAGATTTATATTCCTATGCTAATATTACTTATATTGCATTACACATGTTTTATTTTAAGTAAGATAAGTTAGTACATTAGTTCTCCTGATTAGTGTAACATTTTATTATGCAAGAACCCACATTTGCTAAAGTGTTAGTGTTTTCTGAATGATCAGAGTAACTGAGGAGGATGATTTTGCACTTTAATGTGAAGTAAATAGTAATGTTGTTTTTTAATGTTGAAAGGCATTAATCTGTGCCAGTGGTTAATCCGCAGATTATTTAATTGCCATTTTTTGTATTTTACATTCATTCCAGCGCTGGTGGTTAATCGGCGGAATTGTGTAATTATACGTATTTTTTATGATGGTGTATCAATCCACAAAGTGTTTAGTATTATTTAATTCCTATGTGTAGATGAATACATCCACAGGAATATGTTTTACTTCATAGATATAAGTTGGGCAAAGTATTTTAGTTAATCTGCTAAATCATCTTCTTCCATTTGTAAGCATAATTCATAAGTTAGATCATCAAATTGTAGCAGGACATTCTATTCAAGTTACTTCATAGTAATTAACTGTCGGTTGATTATTATTTACCGGAGTGTAAGTTTACATTTTCATTTTATTTAATGATTACATTATAGCTAAATATTACAGATATAATATTATTTATTATATTATTATAAGTTTATGGTATGGATTTATTGAATCTGGAAATGACGTTAAATATTTCATGAGTTGATATGGAATTTAGTATAATATGCTCAAGATTCATTATATCAAATTGAAATAAGGTATGATTAGGTTTTTAAAACCGTACCTATGATATGTTAGTGAAGAAAGTTGATGGAATTATAATTTATTTATTTTATTTGTTTATTTTTGTTTTTTAATTATAACATTGGAATTAATTATTTATTATTCATAAATTTGTAAATAAACGTTGATTTATAATTAAACTTACTGTGCCGTTGCTATGTGTCATTCTTAAAATCAGAAATCATAAACCTTGGATAGAGCATACATGAAGTACATACCATTGTCAACATGATATCAGAGTTTAGTGATATTTTGAGAAAACATTTGGATGCTTTTAGTCTTCGGTAGTTTATGATGTGTGGGGTACAATAAAATCCCATTTTCCTTTATCATCATTTTGGCTTTGCGTAGTTGATTCTAGTATGCAATATAAATTAATTATTAGACTTGTAAACAGATTTACCAAATAATGATATGATTGAAAATATTTACTTAACATTTTAAATTGTCATTTGTCAGTATAAAAGAGTGTCAGTGATATAGTAAACTATAAAAAGAACCCAAGTATTTATGTTTATTTATTGCAAAGCTTTACCTGGACTAGCATTTGTATAAGAAATCATATAGATGGTTTAAAATTTCATAATCGTATGTAATTTCACAAATAGTGCCATCTTGTACATGGTCGGCCATCGGGTCTCATACAATAAAAATCGCAAATTAAGGTTTGTAACATAATAACATTACACTTATAATTTGTTTACTGTATTTTATCATACTACTATGATAGGTCATCGCGGTACACCCTGGCTGCGATCAAATTAAATCATAATAGTTTATGTTAGATCATTAGTTTGGTCTGTGGTAAGTTGTTCTAGATGTTGGTTGTGGTCTTTGGTGCATAAAATAGATAGCATAATATGCTCTTAGATACAGCTCTTAATAGCTGACAATGTGTAGTGGGAATTGATCAGTGATCGAGGTAACGATTCTTAGTGCACTTACGTTACGGAGTTGACCACACTTTAGTAGTTGGGACCACACTTACATACCACTTTGGAGGGTTACAATATATATATGCCAAACAAATGTACTTTAATCTATTTACAGAGATTCGCGTTTGAATCATCTATTTATATACACAAACATTTTTCCCGAATAATATCACTTTGATAACGGATTTAAAAAGGAAACACAGCACATATTTTAATTTATTTAAACTAATTGAGTGATATATATATATATATATATATATATATATATATATATATATATATATATATATATATATAAATATATATAGATAGACAAAACAAATGTACCTTAATCTATTTAAAGTTATTTGCATTTGACTTCTCTATTTAAAAACCTATAAACGCTTTTCCCACAATACTTTAAACAAATATCGTTTTGTTAACGTATTTCTAATATCTCTTAACTTTCCCCATCCCCTCTACTTCTCTTCGAAGCCCTTTAATTGGGACGTCATTATAACAAAACCCATATTTACCTCTCACTAGACACATATGTACTATCGAATATGTATGAGGCATAGTAATATTTAATTAATTAATTCGACCAAAAAATATTATTTAAAATTGTGGTTATTCTCGGAACTGTAATATATTCCCAATGTTTATTTATGGTCATCCCAAGGACACCAAGCGCCAAACTTATATGGATATAAGTATTACGCGAAGTAGATATATCACCAGTCATCCCAAGGACACCAAGCGCCAAACTTATATGGATATAAGTATTACATGAAGTGGATACATCACCAACAGGAATACTATTTACATAATGTGAAAGAGGTTCTGACCACCAGCTAGCTCAGTTTCATGGTCAGGTGACATCATAGCCATGAGTAGCTATGAATGGGGTAAAGAGTTCACTTTTACTTCTATTTTTAAACCTAAAAATATCTAAGCAATCCTAAACCAAATAAAATGATTTTATAAATAATCAAACTGAGTAAGTACTCTACTTTCTTGATATATGTTTATTGAATAAAAAAATAACAATATTTAGAACTCTATAATTTTTTAAATCGCAATCATACATCATTCTCTCATAGATCTCACAACATATTTTAAGTAGCGAAGATCGATACTATGAAAGTTTGTATCATGTGACTTTTAACCCTTGTTGCTTTCTTACGTCTGTAATGAAATGACGCTTTAAAGAATTATCATAAAGTTATTTCACAAGTCACCTTCACTGACTATAAAAATACAAAAATTTCTTTTTATAATGAAATTTTTAACAGATTAATAATAAGAGTTCTTTACCTGCTTTCCCAGGAAGTAGCAGAAGTAATTTTTTTTGTTTATTTGTTCCATAGTTCTGTTCCGCATGTAATTAGACCATTCAAGGTAGTGATCTTAAATTTTTTTATGTCCGTTGGCTGATGAAGTTTATTTGATTCGACGCTGGAATCATGTGTTATTTGAAATATCCTGGTTTTATGGAGGCAGCTGCAGTAAGTTGGGATCAGGGGCTTGAATCCAATGTGGCTTTTCTTACCCCGACATGTCTGTTGAAACCGCCATTATGTAGTTTTAAATATTCACTCATTGAGTTATTTACTATTGTAGCTCTGCCAGAAAAAGATCTTATGCATTGTGGGTGGCTCGCTTTTATAGCCCCCTCCATTGTTTCTAGAAGCTTCTTTTTTACTTCACTTCCAATCTTCAAGGTTGAATAACCAGATCCGTAGAAGTGTGATAACTCATGTCGTAATTTCTGTTTTAATATAATAGAACAATTAAATCCTCTTCTGCCAAAAAACTCTAGTTTTTCAACATGAAACAAAAAAAATCTCATTTCTCTCTCTTCACTACTTAATTCATTTATACACACATTTATCACACACACATATACATCATTAAAAACGACAGAGTCCCTCCTCCCCATGTTTATGTATTTATAACCACCACCACCACGTAATAACAAAATAAATATTAGATATATCTTTACATATATATATATATATATATATATATATATGACTACCAATTAAATACTTTATTTGTTAAAGGGTTCGAACCCATTCTGTCATAATATGAAAAACAAAACAAGTTTTATATATGTAAAATCCTGCTATTACTTGTATTAATGATCAATGAGCTTTACCAAGACCTCCAAACAAGCGTATTTGTTCACATAAACATCAGAGTCAATATTCGCTGTTTCTCTCATTTTACTACGCACTCAAATCAGCTGATTTCAAGCTGATTTGCTATCATCAGTGAGGGATAGGAGTTAGATCTAGACCTAAATATTAACTCCAAGCATTTATTCAAAACGTTTCTATCAGTTTGCAAGCATGAATTTTTTAGACACCTAAATGTCTTCAAACTCAGCCTATCAAACTAGGTAGCTATATGGGTCTGATATCAGTTCAGTTTCTCTACATAGTCAAAGCTTCTGCAATCTATATCATTGCAAGAAAACTTTAAAGGTATATTTATGAAAAACAAAACAAGTTGTATATATGTAAAAACCTGCTATCGCTTGTATTAATGATCAATAGATGGAGCTTTACCAAGACCTCCAAAAAAGCATATTTGTTTACATAAATGTCAGAGCCAATATTCACTGTCTCTTTCATTTTGCTCCACCCTCAGATCAGCTGATTTCAAGCTGATTTGCTTTCATCAGTGAAGGGATAGGAGTTAGAAACTAGATCTAAATATTAACTCCAAGCGTTTATGCAAAACGTTTCTACAAGTTTGCAAGCATGAATTATTTAGACACCTAAATGTCTTCAAACTCAGTCTATCAAACTAGATAGCTATATGGGTCTGATATCAGTTCAGTTTCTCCACATAGTCAAAGCTTCTGCAATCTATATCATTGCAAGAAAACTTTAAAGGTACATTTATAAAAAACAAAAACAAGTTTTATATATGTAAAAACCTGCTATCGCTTGTATTAATAATCAATAGGTGGAGCTTTACCAAGACCTCCAAAAAAATTCATGCTTGCAAACTGAGAGAACATTTTGCATAAACGCTTGAAGTTAATATTTTAGTCTAGTTTCTAACTCCTATCCCTTCACTGATGAGAGCAAATCAGCTTGAAATCATCTGATCTGAGGGTGGAGCAAAATAAAAGAGACAGTGAATATTGACTCTGACGTTTATGTAAACAAGTACACTTGTTTGGAGGTGTTGATAAAGCTCCATCTATTGACCATTAATACAAGCAATAGCAGGTTTTTACATATATAAAACTTGTTTTGTTTTTCATAAATGTACCTTTAAAGTTTTCTTGCAATGATATAGATTGCAGAAGCTTTGACTATGTTGTGAAACTGAATTGATATCAGACCCATATAGATATCTAGTTTGATAGGCTGAGTTTGAAGACATTTAGGTGTCTAAAAAATATATGCTTGCAAACTGATAGAAACGTTTTGCATAAACGCTTGGAGGTAATATTAAGGTCTAGTTTCTAACTCCTATCCCTTCACTGATGGGAGCAAATCAGCTTGAAATCAGCTGATCTGAGGGTGGAGCAAAATGAAAAAGACAGTGAATATTGACTCTGCCGTTTATGGAAAAAAATACACCTGTTTGGAGGTCTTGGTAAAGCTCCATCTATTGATCATATATATATATATATATATTCTTACCTTGCCCTTGTGCGTCCTCACTTCCAGATAGTATATGATATAAAATAAAACGGGTCCTATCTCAGTTAATAATTAATAACTAAAATATTCAGTATTAAAATTAAAATATTTCACTAGCTCAAATTTTAAATACGAATAAGGTTCAGTTTATAAAAATAAATTAAATAAATATTTAATATTTTCATGAGACTTGAAGTGAAAATACAGGTGACAAGATAGATTACATTGAGCCAATATCCTACAGGATACTACTTCAATGGCATAAGAACACTATCCCCCCTTATTACTATTTCAAATAATAAACTCATAGTATTCTTACGACTTTAATAACTTCTACTCACTAAGATTAAACTAATAATTAAATCTTAATCTTCTATTTAATAATAATCTAACTCGATAAAATAATCTCAGGTTCATAAAATTTATTCTAAGTTAATTTTAAAATACGGTAGTAAAATATGAGAAAGGATTTTATATCATAATCTACTACACTTAAACTAATAATAATAAATAACAATAATAATATTTTTCATGTAATAATATAATAAATATGTGGTAGCATTTTAATAATCTGACAAACAAAATACGTGTGGCAACAGATAGCATATAATTTAATATAATATTGTGATAACTGATTTATGACCAATAAATAATGTAAGATTATGATTATTTAATTATAATGAATACCAATAAAATATTTAAATTCTTAAATAATTTTTTATTTATCTTTTTGTGCAAAATTATATATTTGTTTCAGTTATTATGCATATATCGTGTTTTCATGCATTGATGTGGAGAAGTAAATAACTCGGACACAATTTTTTTTAAATAACAAAATTTAACAAAGTTTATTACTAACAACAAATAAATAACAATTTATTTACATTATTTACAGTGGGTGTCCTTAACCTTTTTACTTTACAGTTTGATCTACCGGGTTATAAAAAAAATAATTTATATTTCAATTACATCTTTATTTAGATTTAGGACAAAATTTAAAAAAAAAAATGTTACTATTTGGTTTCTCATTATGGTTAACTTATTACAAATAAATTTATGTACGTTATTAGCAGCAGCATTTTATCCTTAATATTATTAAACTATCTTATTTTTTAAAAAAAATCCATACTTAGAAAACATTCTATAGAAAACAAAATTTTATAATGAGTATGGACTTCTCAAAATATTAAAAAATTTCATCTTGCAAAGTCAAAGATGTTACACAAAATATTATCCAAAATTCAGTACTAGATTTTATTATTTATTACACCATGTTTACTAATCATAATCTATTCTTCTTTAAGCCTTACTTTAGTATGATATAAGTGTAATCATTAATATATTTCTGTTAATCAATAAACAAAAAATATACTATGCATATTGTTTACATATCTTACTTTGTACTATTGTATTTTAAAATATGCAATACTTATATTCTCTTTAAAAAATAATAATAATAATAAAGCATTTAAAATTATTATCACTTTAAAGAAAATATCTTTGTTTAGATACCTTATTTTAAAAAAATATATATATTTCATTTTCGAAAAAAAATTCAAAATATATTCTATGATTCTTTTCTTTCCTTAAGATACTTTGGATCTTCAATTTTAAGTTATAATATTCTGCTCCTTATAAGCAAATAAACTAATCTTATACAAAAACAATAGCATAACCTAAGTTCTAAATTATTTATCATTTCTCTTAAACATACCCTACTGAACGATGCAGTTACATGAAATAAAGATAGCGAAAACAGATGCATAGGATTAAGGAAGAAAGCTAGAGTATTATTCTTAACATATCTCAAAATCATGGTACAGTGTGAAGAGGTAGGACATTTACCTGCCTAATATCCTCTAGTACAGGGATGATGTTAAAGCTATTTCTTCAGCTTTATTAGAACATCAAATATTTAAAGAAATATAAACACTGTCCAATAAAATGTGTATCAGTCATAGGGCTATGTTAACTATGCTGATAACCACATAAAGACTATATATCATTCCCATTCCTTATCATATCCTATTTTAAAAATACATCATCTTAGTTTCCTGTTCACTAAGTACGTCCAAGCCACTATCTCAACATTATTTCTCAAGATTTTTCTACATCTTACATCGATAAATAACTATCTGCATTTACAAAACAATAAATAAAATTCATTAATAGTTAAACAATCTAGCTGTTCCACAAGAGTCTGCTTGCTTCATTATTCTATATGTCTAATCATATACAATCTACTTAGACAAGATTTGAATATCCCACAACATAAAAATTTTAAAAAAATCACATAATTATTTGTTATGTTGGATTATATTACTAATAAATAAAAAATAAAAAAAAATTGTCGTATGCATATTTTCAAATCAATCCTATCTCATAATGTTTTTTAAAATGTTGTATAAAATGCGGTACATATAAGTAAAAAAAAAAAAAAATTTTACACTTCATTCTTCCAATTTATGGATGATCTAAAGAAAACAAAAAATATACATTATAAATTATCAATAGTTATTATTATTACCAATAACCTTTATCTAGTCATCGTGTTCAGTAGGCTTTTCTTTATCCACTTGAGCATTCCAGATATAAAAAATTCACACCCATACACTTTATATTAAAATATTTTTAGCTAAATTATTAGATTGTATTTATAAAATTTTAATATTAATAAATTAATGTTTTTATGTTTTTCCTAATCTTATATAAAATTTTAGATTTAAACTAGGTTAACAAAAGAAAAAGAATCAAAACTATAGATACATATTTTCTTGATGATAGTTCCTGATAAGTCCAAAATGTTTATTATTTTCTCTAGAGTTTTTAAAAATGTTCTCCAAGCGCATTAAAGTTTAAAATAAAAATAATTATTAATCCATTTAGTAAAATTTAGAAAATAATCCTTGGTTTTAATTTAAGACGATAATTATTAAATCATAATATTAATTAATCCCGTGAAGCTTCTTAATCTTCTCTACCAATATTTTCTGCATATCCAATGCATCAATCCATCTAATTTAACTTTAAAAATATTTGATGAACTTTTAAGTTCTATTTGTATTTCCATGGATCAATTTTTTTTTTTATCTATGTGTTCACTTTTTTATATACATTTCCTTCTTGATACATTTAAATTTTCGTTTGGTTTTTTATTTTTTATAAATCTCTTTTAAAATAAAACTTCAAGTATTTTTTGAACAAATCTTTTCCAAATACATTTTAAATAATTCTAAGAACGGATATTTTAATATCAAAAACGCTTCTATAACATAATCTCCTGGGTTCTCTCTTAAATTTTGCACTCGAAAATATTTTTTTAAAAAATGTTACCTTTAGAAAGGATATAACATTTTACTCCTTTGAATATAATATTATATAAAATAATTCATGCAATATATGATTATCTTATTACCACTTAAAAAATAAATCTTGAATTAGCTTATAAATAATAATGTGTCTCCAATTTTTTTCATTAGACTCCGTATGATGTCTGAGCTGTGTTTTTTTATGTACCAAAACAGTTCTTCGGTGAAATATTAATAAAGCTGTATCAATAAATATTTTAAATATTTCTTCAGTATTACAATTTATATCCATTTTATTTCGTAGTATATCCATTTTTTATTGCGTAGTTTAGGTTAAACTTTTAGATAAAATATGACTTATAAAGAACTTTAAAAAATTTAACAAAGCATGTTAAACGAAATTATTAAAATATTTTTTTAGTTTATTCTCTCTTTTGCAAAAATATTTTTTTTAAATTATGAATTAGTTTTTATGCAGATAAAGTTATAAGAAAGTACTAAAAAAAATTGACTAAAATAAAAAAAATTTAAAAAAAATACTATCTCTTTGGGAGCTGCAAATATACCTTTCTTTGGTTTCAATACATTATTAATCTCCCCCGATAACTTAGTTATGACGATATTTATTGTCTGTAAGAATACCTATTCCTATTGGTTAATTCTTACTTTAGTTTGAGAATTATTTACATATTTTCAATTTATAGCAGAATTATATTTGAAAATAAAAAAAATATGACATAATGAATTTAAAATATTATTTAAAATACTACTTTTAAATAAATTATTATTTTATTAAAACTATTTAAACATTTAAAATAACTTTTAAAATAACTTTAATAACTTATTCCATTTCTTAGTATTCAATTTATCTATTTTTATTCAAATAAAATATTTATTTTTTATATATCTGTATTCGTCTTTATTACATTATTTAAAACATTACATACGATAGTTAACTTAATGTTTAATACATATTTACTTTTATGATAGGCAATAATTCTATCCAATTCTATAATATAACTTTTAAAATATTTTAAACTTTGTTATTAATTCAAACAAGCAGTGTGTGTGATAGTATACATTAAAAATCACGTGATTAATAACTTTGACAGATGATTTTCAATCTATTTCTCTGCCTAGACTAATAAAATTCATACACTTATTATATTATATAAAATAATTATAAAAATTTAAAAGAATAATTTAGAAAATATAGAATTAAATACAATTTTCACCATCATAAAGTTTATTTTAAAATATACTATACTAATTTTGACTATTAAATATGATTATAAATTTAAACACTGTATTTATTAACTTATCAGTTTTAAACTATTAAAATCGAATTTATTAAATATACTTTTAATTATTTACAGCTGTGTTATTTAATATGGCCAACTTTTACAACTATACGCAACAATATTTTAAGCTTTACATAACTACTTTTAAAATGATTTTATACTACGTATTCTCTTTAGCTTTAAATTGTACTTTAAAAATATAATCGACAAACTATAATTAATATATTAAAAGAACATATTCTAAATTTAAAATTTTTAGTAATTGACTGTTATGAATTATTACTGACCTATAGAAAAGGGCACAATATATATATATATATATATATATATATATATATGTGCTCTTCCGATCTAATATATATATATCACTGTTATTATAAAAAGCTTTCTAATTTGCCTTAATATTATACTATTTCTCTTGTTTCACTTTTTTTTTTTTTTTTTAGATTTTCTTCAAATAACATCAGTCCCACTCATTTTATAACTATGGTGTTGTGTAATAAAGTTGCCATTTTTCTCATTAAAGAAAATAATAATTTCTTATTGCCGTTACTTAACGTTCATTTTATTATATGCATTAAAAATAACATTTTGATTTAAATGTAATGTTAGAGACTTAATAATATAATCAATGGTACCCTCTTATATAAATGGTCATAGTATTTCACAAAGATGGAGATACTACTTTCATCATATATAAATAACTTTCAAGACTTAAGATGACAATTTTTAATGATATGATAATACCATCTCTTATTTAGATTTGCATAGTGGTATGAAAACAGTGTTTGTAATATTAAAAATAAAAACACTGCAGGTTATGATGAGATATCTTAACCATCCCATTTTTAATTACAAAATTTTATTTTGCTACAAGTCAAAAAAATTGTATTTGCATTTTTCGCTCTCTACTGTGAAATTTTACAAACCTTATTTTACAGAATTAAAATTCACATGTATTTTACCCAACATTTTAATTTTAAAAAAAATTCAAAACACATCATGATAATTGTAAAAGTGAGTCTTCAATGTCCCAGATGATGGGTGCCTATTATATATTTCATAATCTCAAACTTTGTGAGATTAGTTTAAGAAAATTTTACGATGGTCTAAAAACTTGATTTTTTTGGAAAATTCATGATCATTTTTTTATAATAATTAGATAATAATTATTGGAAATCATATATATATATATATATATATATGACTACAGATGTGTTATACCAAAAACACCTTCAAGCGTTTGTTTACATAAACATCAGAGCGTATTTCACTATCTCTAATTTAATTTCCACCTTCATATCATGATTTCAAGCTATTTGCTATCGTCAGTGAAGGACAGGATTAAGAAACTAGATCCAAAACACAAACTCTGAGCATTTAAGAAACAGTTTCTATTCAGCTTGCGAGCGTGAATCTTTTAGACACGTAATGTCTTCAAACTCAGCATCGCATGCCAGATAGCTACATGGGTCTGATATCAGTTCAGCATCACCACATAGTAGAAGTCTCTGCAATATATATCATTGCAAGAAAAGACCTCAAAGATACATTTATGAAAAACAAAAAACACAAGTTAAAAACTTGCATACGCTTGTATTTATGACTACAGATGGCATTATACCAAAAACACCTTCAAGCGTTTGTTTTTGGTATAACGCCATCTGTAGTCATAAATACAAGCGTATGCAAGTTTTTAACTTGTGTTTTTTGTTTTTCATAAATGTACCTATGAGGTCTTTTCTTGCAATGATATATATTGCAGAGACTTCTACTATGTGGTGATGCTGAACTGATATCAGACCCATGTAGCTATCTGGCATATGATGCTGAGTTTGAAGACATTACGTGTCTAAAAGATTCACGCTCGCAAGCTGAAAAGAAACTGTTTCTTAAACTCTCAGAGTTTGTGTTTTAGATCTAGTTTCTTAATCCTGTCCTTCACTGACGATAGCAAATAGCTTGAAATCATGATATGAAGGTGGAAATTAAGTTAGAGATAGTGAAATACACTCTGACGTTTATGTAAACAAACGCTTGAAGGTGTTTTTGGTATAACACCATCTGTAGTCATAAATACAAGCGTATGCAAGTTTTTAACTTGTGTTTTTTGTTTTTCATAAATGTACCTTTGAGGTCTTTTCTTGCAATGATATATATTGCAGAGACTTCTACTATGTGGTGATGCTGAACTGATATCAGACCCATGTAGCTATCTGGCATGCAATGCTGAGTTTGAAGACATTACATGTCTAAAAGATTCACGTTCGCAAGCTGAATAGAAACTGTTTCTTAAACGCTCAGAGTTTGTTTTAGATCTAGTTTCTTAATCCTGTCCTTCACTGATGATAGCAAATAGCTTGAAATCATGATATGAAGGTGGAAATTAAGTTAAAGATAGTGAAATACTTCTGACATTTATGTAAACAAACGCTTGAAGGTGTTTTTGGTATAACGCCATCTGTAGTCATAAATACAAGCGTATGCAAGTTTTTAACTTGTGTTTTTTGTTTTTCATATATATATATATACAGAAATGTTTTATTTTTAAATGTAAAAGAATATATTATTCTGAATATTTTACCGTACAGATTATTGTGCAAACAATAAAACTTTCTACAAATGTTGTTACCAAACAGCTGCTACAACATTTAGTGATATTATAAAAATTACAAAATAATTTTAAACTTTTAAAACATAAATAGATAGATTTTCTAGATATAAAAATAATCAATACAGATATTCAAAACAAACAAAGAAGATTTGTTCAATTTGCAAATTGAATCTGCTCTATCTGAACTTTTTTTCCATATGTCATAGCATTGGCTAGGAGGTGAACCCACAAAAACTTTCTGAAACCAACTGCTTGCTTGTAAAATTGATGTGCTGACCTCTGAGCTAACAATGTTTTTTTTTTTACTTTTTACATGTTTATATGACAATTCAATAATAATGATAATAAGAATAATGGTGATTTAATGACTGCTTCAGTTTTCTTTGATCATGAAAAAACATGTATATTTAAATTTAAATTTATTTTGAAAGTGTGAACATTCTTCATGAAGAGAGAAACCATAATAAAAGAAAAATAAGAAGCAATTTTTATAAATAGGAATAAAATGCATTTAATAAACAAACATGTTGCTAACATTAAAATATGGAATTCCAGGATTTGAATTGATGACGTTTCTTTCCACTTTGGTTTTTTTTTTATTTAAAGGCACTTGAGGCAGATTTAAGTTATTAACTGAAAGTACTTCTGCATATAATATATATATATATGACATTATTTTTTGTGTGATTGTATGCTATCATATATAGTTGAATCTAGATGCAATATTGAGAAGAGATTGATGGAGCAAAAATTGTTATACAAGCGTGTAAAATGTAAAAATAATTGTGATTTAATATCTTCTTCAGTTTTCTTTGATCACGAAAAAACATGTAAATATAAATTTAAATTTGATTTTGAAAATGTGAAAATTCTTCATGAAGAGAGAAACTATAGTGAAAGAAAAATTAAAGAGGCAATTTTTATAAACAGGAATAAAATCCATTTAATAAATCGATAAGCTGCTAACATTAAAATACAAGATTCATGAAATTTGAATTGATGATGTGTCCTTCCGCTTTTTTTTTTTTAATTTAATAGTAGTTGAGACAGGTTTAAAAAATTAACCAAAAGTATTTCTTCAGATTTAAGGATTGTTTGTAATAGTTTGTAAACCATTAAATTTATTATTTCAATTATAATTACAATTTTGTTTTTAATTAATGGACATTTTATTTATTTTACACACACACACATTATATATATATATATACCGGACAAAAGCTATAGACTCACAAAAACTGACCGCCAGGGTGCCACTAGTCCGAAATTTGGAACTAGACATTTCTTTTTAAGGGGTTACAGGATATGCGAATCGAATGCGCTGGACTAGCTCAATCAAGCAAATGAAATCTATGTTTTGTTCAGTGAGTTGGAAAGGTAGCAACAGAAAACAAAATCAACTAAGTAAATGAATAAAATAATTTTATTAAAAGTATGATTAAATAAACATAAATCTAAATAATAATCATTAAAGCACACTTAAAATATGTATTACATGTACATTCATCAAAATAGAACTAAAATATTTATATGGCTTTGAGAGCAATTTCCTGTGCATGAAAGAGTGCAAAATACTGGCAGTAGCAGAAGTATTAGTAAGTATACAGTGATCTCACGCCAGACAAGGGAGGTTACCTTCCTGCTTATAACTCATAGTTAGGAAAAGAGATTTATGTTGAAACAGAAGAAATATGAAGGTAGCTTCCAAAACTTTAATAATAATAATAAAAGAGTGTTGAAAGTTATTACTTTCAATTGATTGACCTCTCTCTGAGTGAGACAGGCTAGGAGCTCATGATCTACCTATTGAGAGGGTTAAAACGATCATATGTGCCCCTAATAAATGAAGTGGAAGCTTGAAGAAATAAAACTAAGAACTATTATATTTCTTAATAGTCTAGGAAATAAGAAAGTAGCTTCCAAAACATTAATAATAATAAAAAGAGTGTTGAAAGTTATTACTTTCAATCGATTGACCTCCCCCTGATTGAGACAGGCTAGGAGCTCACAATCTACCTATTGAGAGGATTAAAACATTGTACGTGCCCCTAATAAACGAATTGGAAGCTTGAAGAAATAAAACTAAGAATTATTATATTTCTTAATAGTCTATTATAAATAAAGTTGCATGACATAAGTAGAACTAATAATAAAATGGGTCACAAGCCAGAAGTCAATTAAAATAGTCTGTAATATCCAGACAGCTTTCCATAATAAAAGGGATGTGAGATTATAAAGATAAACTACTATCTTATGTACTAAGTCTTAAATTGGACAGACAGTAATAGGTTTGAAACTAGCACTCGTTAAAAAAAAATATCAAGAACACAGAAATCGAATTACATAAGATACAACTTGAAAAACATTTATATTTAAAAACAAAAGGGAACAAATCTAAGACAACATTATTTAAATTGCAAAAATGTAAGGTACCTTAATAATTTATTTCAATGGTAGTGCACTAGACTTCTGAGGTTAGTCCATTGCTCTGGATTCACTGATGATCGGCTTGAGTGAGTTGGTTAGTGGTTTCTTTGGAGCCAGTTCTTATGGCATTGTAGGCAGTTAATGGACACACAGGATGACTGAACCTGTCCTGGCGAGAAGCTTAGCACATCATGGTAAAGAAAATATTCTTGCTGTAGGTTTAATGTTCATTCTAGGTAGAATAATTACTGGATCAGCTTTCAGAATATGCAGGAATCATTCTTTCCAAGTATTTTGGCAGGAATTGTGCAATTCTCCTGTCAGAATTGGTGTCTGTCTCTTTGCGCTGGTGCAAGTATACTAGCTGATGCAAGTATTCCAGCTTTTCTAAGATAATCCGAAGGCCTGATTAGAACTTGTTATCTGAATCATATCTCCTAATTACAAAACTTTTTCTTTTTAATTAAAATTTAAAAATTCTCTATCTAGCTAACAATAGTTATCTAATTAATGAAATAAATTGCCCTTTACAGATCCAGGAACCAACTAATGAAAAATTCTTTTCTTTTTGTTTTCTTTCTTTTTTAATTATTCTTATCAATATAAATCCAAAATCTGTAAAGCAATCTATTTGTACACTTTACTTTTACATAAATTTAACAAAAAAAGTAATCTTAGTTTTCTTTTTTAAAAATCAAAATTAAAAACCAAATATAACTGTTGCATTAAAATATAATTCCCACGCATATATATATATATATAAATATATATGCGTGCATATATATATATATATATATATATTAGTACAAGCATTAAAAAAACCTTTAATTAAGTTTTACAAATGAAATCCTAAATAAAAATCTTTTTTATTTTCTTTACCCCTATAAAAGTATAATTTTTGTAATAGTGTCTTAACATCCATTATAATATATTATATATATATATATATATATATTCCATTTATAATGAAAATATATGTAATTCCATGAACCAGTACAATAATTAATACAGTAAACAAAATTTATATATATATATATATATATATATATATATATATATTTTATTTATATATATATATATATATATATATATAAATTTCAATAAATTAATTTCTACTGCAAGCCAATTTATCAGGTTTTGATAATTAAATCTTAGTCCATCCTTTAAGTTATTGTTGAAATGTTTTATAAGATTTAATTGTATTAAAGTCACTTTTAATTTTTTACTATAGTTATTTAAACCCATCTATAGCTATAAATGACTTCCAGTAGTTTTAATTAGCTATATTTTACTATGTACAATAATAAGTTTAATGTTAAAGCTATTAAAACCTAAAATTAGTTTATTATATCTCCCTGCATATTAAAATTTAATGTTCAAATAAACTCTAAGAATAACTGAATTTGAATCTTTAATGCTAAGTATTAGTACTTAATTTACTTGCTTATAAGAAAGCATTTCAGTCATTTGATAATAAAATAATATTTTTGTTAATGATAATTATAATAAGATTAAATTAGTAAAAATAATATTAAGCCATTCTAATCAAAATATAATGAGTTAATTTATTACTATTAAAAGTTATTAGTTTTCAAATGTTTATCATCATGCTTGCATTTAAAGTTATATCTTTCAATTCCTTGTTTGTAATATGTAATTGTTCTCACATTTTTTTAACTAAAAACACTGAAAAGTATTCTGGAAAGCTTCTCTTTCATTAAATATTATATAATTGTTTAAAAAATAATGTAAATTAATATTCCAAAAAAGTAATAACAATAATGAAATTTATTATATAATAATTTATTTTGTTTTTATTGTAATAATTTTAATTTTATAAATAATTGTTTTAAGATATAATATTTTAATTACACAATCAAGACAGTTATGCAAATGAGTTTATTTTTAGCCTTGTTTCATTGAATACTAAATAATTTTTGAACTGTAATAAAGTGGGTCAACTAGTAGGAGATCTAAAATGTCACTTTATTTTTCAAAGATTTATCACATGATCAGGAGTATGAAATAGGAAGATGTTACACCCATTTCCTTACTATTTCTCTTATTATTACTTTTATTTCTTTAATTAATTATTTAGTTGCAGAATTAATTATTTTTAATACTTCTCAGTTCAATTACTTTTAATTATTTTTTATTTTTCTAGTAATATGTGTGTTTAAATAAGTTACAATCCAGGTTTTAGAAATTTAAACTAAAGTTGACTAGGCAGTATGAAATCTACATCATTATTAAACAGTATGGAAAAATAGAATAATTGTTCTTCAACAGTGGTTAAGGTATTTTTATGAGCATTAGTACTTCAATAATTTTTTTTCATGGAATTCCACACATGTAATTTTTTATTGATTTCCAATACTTTATTTACAATAAATTTTATTATTGGTTCAATATTTTTGTGCCATAATATAAATATTGTTAAAGTCTTTATGTATATACTGTATTTTATAACAGTTCTTAATATTATAAAATGATTTTATTTAATTATTGGAAAATGCTAATATATATTAAAAGTCTTTAAAATATTTATTCTTCAACAATATCTATTTAAAAATATTTATTTCAATTATTGTCTTACATTCAAATAGTAGTTTCTTCAGAATAATTCATTATTTTCATAAATGGACTATTACAATTTTGGATGGCAGAACCTATTTATTAGATTTGAGATAACACTTTAATTACTAATTTCTTAACATCATGGCTGAATGAAAACAGTCTCTTGCAAAATGTATAATCTATATCTAATACAGGATAAGGTAGAAATAATATCTCCCAAGTCTGTGAAATATAATTATTAACCTACTTTTTTATTTAAAACTTATTGGTGGACTATTTATGTTTAAAAATATGAAACATATTCATAAAAGTTACTATTACTGTCATTTAACTGCAGGACATACAAAATAACTGGAACATACATATGCATTATAAAATTAATATAAAATGCTTTTAAGAAAATTATCTTTCAAGCTTATTATGAAATTAACATTTATTATAAACCTGATTTACACCTTATTATTATCATTATTATGATGATAAATTTTAAAAATATCTGCTCTATAATAAAACCAGTGTTATCCAAAAAATATAGACTACAGTACCTCAATATTAAGATATGATATCCTAAGATTATATCAAACTAGAAATTACCAGTTGAATGGGCATTGATATATTTGTGGGTTTATGCTTAGCAGGAAATATGTTGCTTATAGGAAACATTTTGAATGTTATACATATAATTTTAAATATGCTGTGTTTTCAACTTTACAAGAAAAGTTTCTATGTTTGCAGAATGGTAATTGAAGAACTGGGTGCTTTAACTGGTAGTGTATCCAGGAATGAGAACCTTTAATTATTTATTTTTAGTAACCTGGGTATAATTTAAAATTATAACTTTATGCTATTGTAATTTACCATGTATTTTATTTATTTATATTTTGCATTTTTGTCTGAAATATTTTTATGCATTATTTGTAAACTGTAATATCCAGAAGTCTGCAGAATATTCACTATGTTATAATACTATATAATCTTAAAGTGTTTTGTCCTTTGTCATGAGTAATTTATTTATTTATTTCAAAATATGGTATTCTGCAGAACGATTGAAGATCCTTTATATTCTTATTGTTTATTACAGGTCATGTTTTTATTAGTCCAAATTCAGCAAATAGTTTTATTGTCTGTCTTAAACATCAATTAATTATTATATTTGTGTATATGATCATAGCATTAGAGATTTTTTACCTTTTATTGTTCATTCTTACCTTGTGATTATATTATCCAAAATGTATTAGCTATAGGTCTCTCTTGTGGATATCTATTTTCCTGTTATATTATATCAAAAAGATCATATCTGTATCTCTTTCTTCTTGATGTTTATTTTTGCTAGTACATATATTTTATAAAAAAGTTTATGTTGTGTCTCTCTCTCTTATTCTAGGACATACCACAAGTTATATTTTATAATTCATATTTAGTATAATTATTTTATTTACAGGAAGTACTTTTGTTCCTAATATTTTTGAAAGTTCTTTCTGACTTTCCTTATATTTAGAATCAAAATCCTGCCATACCCCCCCCCCCAATTGTAGGGGCATCTTTTGAGTTCATATTATTATTTGACACTTATTGTCCTATTCATCTTTCTCTCTCAGATGTATTGTATTATGTATATTTTATATAAAAACATGTGTGGTGTACCCAACATGATAATTGCAGAACTGTACCCTCTTAAATGTAGAATATCTAGGATGAAAGACTTTTAATTATATATTTATATTAAACTGGGTGTAATTTTAAATTATAATTTTAAACTATTGTAATTTAGCATGTATTTTCATTATTTATATTATGCATTTTTGTTTTATATATTTTTATGCATTATTTGTAAACTGTAATATTTAGAAGTTTGCAGAATATTTACTATTTTCTAATACTATACAATTTTAAACTGCTATTTGACCTTTGTCATAAATAAATTCATTTATATATTTGAGCGTATGATTTATGCAGCACGAGTAAAGATGTTCTTTAGACTTATTGCTTATTTCAGACCATTTTTAATATGTCAGTGAAGTTGTAAATGTTGCTTTACATATTTGTGCTTTACTTGTTGATAATTATATAACTACTAACATGGGTTTGAACCCAACTTATATATAATTAGCACCACTATCTCACAATAGGTGATTATATATATATATACACACACGAATTTAAATGGATCTTTACTAAATTTAAATCTTTTATAGAAAATTAATTATGAAAAAACATTTATTTTTCTTCTATAAATTATCAAGAAATTTTAAGTTCTTTTACATATTTAATTTGTGTATGTATATATATATATATATATATATATATATATATATATGAGATAAATATTGAAGCAATGGATCTGAAGCCCGATCCATGCTTCACATCTTCCTATAAACTTAATTAGTATTGTAGACCTGAATTAAGTTTATAGTTCAATATCAGCAGGGTTTTGCATTAGAGTTAAAAATAATTATGCTTATCAAATGTGTATTACATTTAAATATTTTGTTTTAAATAAATTTCATTCTATTAATAAAAATTGCTTAACCTATTAGTCAAACATATATATACATCTAGCGTATATATATGAGTTAATGCAAAATTCTGCTGAAATAAAATGCTTATTTACTATAAAAAAAATAAGAATATATTTTTTTGTAAAATCTTGTTAAAATATTTAGTATGATTTATTTTGAGATAAGCCTGCCAAACATTTTCTAAAAGAATGTATTTTTAATTAATTAGTCCATTCAAGGCTAATTAAAGATGGACTTCTCTTTCCTTCTTTTTCAATTAATAAAAATTCAAACTTTAAAGAAATAAATTTGGAGTTTTAAGTAGAAGCTTATTTTTAGAAAGTGTTACCTTGAAACAAAAGAGTGTGGGTGGGCTTATCAAGATCTAAGATCATACAAACAATAGAAGGTAGCTGAGAAAAAAAGTTATAAAAGGGAGAGAACAAAAAAGGAGAGTCATATCAGATTTTGCTATTGCAAGGTTGATTCAAGATTTTGCTATTGCAAGGCATTCAGATTTTGCTATTGCAAGTTTCATTCAGATCTGCTATTGCAAGGTCCATTCAGATTTCTCTTAGGAGAACTCTGTCAGATTTTGTTTGTGATTTTATTCCAAAAAGTCTACAATTATCGTCTACAAATCATGAAGAAGTTTGAACCTGCTCAAGCTAAAAATCATATAAGTTTGATGGATTCTACTATGCTCGGCTAGGCAAATAAATAGCTTTGCCTATCGCCGAGGTTCCTAAATACCATCAAAATGCCTTAATATCCACTCCATAGTCATCTGAACTCTGTGCTGTGTCTGTAGGACTTTTCGTAAAAGCATGCTACTTATTTCCACCTTCCTTGTCCGAACAAATAGCTATCGATGGACGGATCAAGCTACGCTCGTCGATGGAACATGACCAAGGAACAAGGACGGTAATCATTATCTCTCCTCCATTGAACTATTTATTTTCTACCTTTTTATTTTTTTTTATATATCTTTCTTAATTGAATTATATTATGAATTGTTTTATGTAACGATTATGTAATTTAACCATTGTTCTTATTAGATTAGTCTTAAATATATATGTGTGATCATCTACCTATATTTAACCTTTTTTCCTTCGCTATTCTTCATTACCAATGTATACATATTTGGTATTGCATTGCGGTTAAGTTTAATAGTTAATTGTTCATTTAAAAATCTCTTTCCAATTTTGTTTATGTTTTTAAATTCCATACGTGTAAAGTTTCCTTTGTTTGCTAACTTGATCTCCTCAATAGCGCCTCTTTTGTCCGCCATTAGCTTATAACGTATATCAGATTTAGCTATATACGTTTTAAATAATTTTTAAACTCTGTTTTTAGCGCAAAGCAATTAGAAATGCTTTGCGAAAGATTTTTACTATTGTATTTGATCGAGGAGATTCAAGTTGACTATTTTAATAAAATTGGGAATAAAAGATTTAGACCGCAAACATATTAATCTGTTTTTATTGTCTAATTAGTTTTCATTAATTTAGGGGAATAGTGGAGGCCATTATATCATTAGTCATATTATTAAAGTCATTAATTAAACATATGATTTAACTATAAAAAGCTTGAGTTTCTTAATTGTATATTAAATGCTTTATTTTTACTTTTCAATGATCCAGGCATGCAAAACACACATATTTCTTAGTATTTTTACACACATTTAACTAACTATTTAGCTCCGTAGGTGTTCCCGTCCGTGTCTCCTGCTGATGCTAAGCTTTGTGGCCTGGTTGAGGAATATCTATGCGTGTCTCAGATAGTGTTGTTGGTTCGTGGGTTAGTCTCGAGAATAGACGAAGAGGGCAGGGGTCATAGTATTCTTGATTTAATATCTCGCATATGAGTGGCCCTGAGGTACCTTCGCCTAGTATTCGAACTTGGTTAAGCCAACATACATCATCTGACTGTCACAGTAGATTTTTTTTCTCGGATTCTGTCGACCAACGTGGGCCGAATTTTATTTTTTTGGAAGAATAGGAATAGAGTATTTGAAAATATAGGTAGACGTATAGAATTTTTTTTCTCGGATTCTGGCATCCATTGTGGCTATGCGAAATTTTCCACACCCTGTAGGCAGTGTTTGTTTTAAATAATAATATATATGTAGAATTATTTCCTCAGATTTGTGCGCATATATATGGTGATTTTTTTTTTAAATAACACGAGTAATTGTTAATTAGACGTAAAATTTTTTTGCTTCGAGTTTGTCTCCGTGGACGAATGTCATTTTTTAAAAAAAAAATTATACCCTGAGAAGTTAGTTTTAGTTGAATATATTTATATAAAAATAATATATGTATAATTTTCCAAGTTTGTTTTCTAATGTGAGCCAAATGTCATTTTTTAAAATTAATTAACAAGTTAAATGTGTCACAAAGTAAAAAAAATTTTTTTTCCGAGTTTAGTATATATAGTAATGAATAGTTTATATTTTAAAAGTTAACACTCCGTTAGTTATTTTTTTTGTGTGATTATAAAATTAGATTTCAGAATTAAACCAATTTTTTTTGCCTAATGAATAGATTTGTCATGGCCAGTTCACCATATTTGTTTTCGTATAAAGTAGATAGCTTCGATGAGGTGGAAGTGTCAAATATATACCCACCCGCCCTCCCTTAAATTAGCTTTCGTACTTTAGATTATTTTTAGTATTGCTCAAATATGAGAAGTTTTGATGTAATAATGTTTTTTTTTCGAAATATAGTGTATATTCGGTTGTGTTAATATTGTAGTAAAAAAAAGTACAATTAGATAATATAATTTTTTCTCCGTTTGTATACATTTTTGTAAAGATCTTAGATAACATTTTTTTTCTGTTAATAGAAATTTTTTCTAAGATCGAAAGTTTTGATAAGTCAAATTAACACGTATCAACGTACGGTGTTAACAAATATTTTTTTCACTTTCTCTGCATTTCGTTTTTATATAAAGAAAATAGCAAACTTAATTTTCAACTGAATAATTAGTAAATGCGTATGTTCGTTTAATATATATATTAAAGTATTTTCGGTATAACATACATGTCAGCCACCTTTAGTTAAGATTTTTTTTTCCCTCTCAGTTCGGATTATGCTATTGAGTCATTTATTGAGTAACAGTTAGGTGAAGACCCTTTGAGTAACCGTTAGGTGAAGCCCTTGTTTTTTAGTGATCGTTTTTGGTGAAGATTCCCTTAGTAACCGTTTAGGTGAAGACCCCTTACACTGTAGAGTTCTAAATTGCTGAGTAGCCTGAAATAATAGGTCTACATCTGCAATCATTGCTTCCTTGTTATATTTGCGATCAGCATTTACTAGCCTGAAATAATAGGAGTATGCGGTCTGCAATATGACAAATCTTTCTAGTAAAAATCATGTGCATGATAAGCAAAAAAAATTTGTATAGGTATATCTGTTTGTATATTTATATGTAGTCATATATATGCTTATATAGTGATGTACATATTCATATATATGGGTGTATATGGTATACACTTCGTTATAGTTTGGTAAAACCCATTTTTATATAAATGTTTTTTAAACAGTTTTTGATCTCAATGCATGATTCTGTAAAGTTACTTGATAATTGTTAATCTATTTCGAGTTGTGGCCAAAATGGTAGTTGGTTTCGATCCCAGGTTCATAATTCGGAGTGGCAGTTATCATGGGATTTTACTTTTATTTTTAATTTTTTGTGTATATTTTGTTTTGTTAATCATACTTTGGCTGTTTGAATTTTTTTTTGTGTCTTGACCAAAATGGTAACTGGTTTCAATCCCAGGTCAGACAAATTACCGTACTTAGTTGTTATACGTCTTAGATTTAAATAATATTGTGTCATTTAAAATAGCATTTACTTATTCATGCAGAGAATATTTTTTTCGTTCAGCAGAATCAAATTAAATTTTTTTTTAAAGTGAACTGAAACGCAAAGTAAAATTTTAATTGCATTAAAACTTTATAAACCCTTATAAATGTGTGCTTGGATCATTATCCATTAATATGTATATTTGATATGGCCATTGTCTTGTTGACTGGCGCCCTTCTCAAATAAATTTGTCGGCAAGTGCAATCTCTCATATCGGATATCAAATAAACCAAACTATAGTAGATGATCAAAATAACAATGTATGCTTAGTGAGCCAAAATAATTTTTAAACATGACTTATGTATATTTTGCTCACATATTTCTTTATATATATATACTTGTATTAATGTAAATGCATTTTTTAGTTGTTTCAGGTGTCAGAGAAAGCCAGGTCAAGCTGTAAGTGTGTTACTTTAATTATATTGGGACAAAATAGCAGTGATATTTTAATGAAATATAACAATAAATAAAGTGAGGAGAATAATATGTAGTATAAATATTAAAGACAGACACGGCAGGATTTTATATATATATATATATTTTCATGTACAAACAGATACATATAGGCATAGGGTTAAGATAGGACCTCGTGAGGTAGGCAAAGTTAATTTCTGAAAACATAAATAAAACAGATAGTTATACAAAATAAAAAACTTAGAATAGTGACTTATTTTAGAAAGAAATAATTTTTTTTTGTGTTAATAACTAGTATAAAAATATACTTATCCAGATTGTTTATTAAAAGACAAACACATTTTACAAACAAAGTGAATGTTATATAACAAAATAGCCAATATTAGGCAAAAATGGACCAACTGAAGAAAGTTGCAGATTATGACAGCGATGAGGAGGTAATGCTCAACCTTCCAAATACAGCAACATCGACTCATAGTGACCAAGAAAACAATGGGAAAGATCTCATCACAGAAATGGGAGACAAAAGAAAAATGATGATGAACATGTTCCAAGAATTCATGAATATGACATCACAAAGACTGAACCGTTTGGAGGAAAACATGGGTCTCCAGCAACAACATACCAGAACAAAAGTATTGCCAGATGAGGATACTCAGTTAAAATGGCAACAGAAACAAGATGATACACAACTTAAATCATTGATAGATAATGAATTAGGAAAGGATATGCATGCCTTGGATGTGTCAGTCAAGCATCAAATACAGGAGGGAGAAGAAAATGGACAGATGAATGTGGATAAAAAGGAAATGAACATTCATCAACAGATGAATCCAATCCAGGTGCAACAAGGCAACCAAATCCTTACGCCAATAATAATTAATCCGGTAACATCTCCTGTGGCAAAATTCGTACATATACAATGTTTTAGAGGGGAACCGGGTGGAAACCCTAGACACCACCTAGACAGTCTCAAAATGTTTTTTCAATTTCAGAATATGACAGAACAAGAAAAAGTGGCGATCTCCAGTCATCATTTAAAAGAATCTGCCAGAGACTGGTGGAACACTCTGTCTATACAACCACAAACATTTATGGAATATGAGAATGCAATGATGTCAATGTATTGGAGTGCAGAGCGGCAGGAAGGTTTGATGTATTCCATAATGCATGAAAGATACCCAGCTAACCATCAAGAGACTTATGCTCAGTTTTTTGTTAGGCAGGTAAATCGAATTAAAGCCCTAAGTGCATTCAATTATCCAGAAATGCAGATAGTAAGGATGATTAGGCACAACATGCCACTCTGGATAAGGAAAAATTTAATAAGCAGTCAAGTACAAAATATTGAAGGTACAACTCGTATACTAACGGCTATCGAATATGAATATATTGATGAAGACAGAAATGAAAAGGAGGTAAAATTTCAAAATAAATCTATTGCCAAACAAAAGAGTACAAACCTGTCAAGAGTAGAAAATACAGAAGCTGTGCCATCCCATACAGCAATTGTACAACAAAAGGATAACGAAGACATAGGCACAAATTCAAACGCAGTCATTCAAGTAATCATAAACGACAATGAAATACAAGCATTAGTTGACTCTGGCAGTCAAGTATCTATCATATCAAAAAAACTAGCCATGGAATATGAAAGCAACCCAAAATACTTAATATGAAAGCAACCCAAAATACTTAAAGTTTCCCATGCGCCCTATCCAGTTAACTCTGGCAAATGGAAGAAAAATGAATAGTGAATGATACCAAATGTGGTTGGAGATGAAAATTAGTGGTAAATGTTTTAATCATGCCTTCTTAGTAATGGAGGGTTTGTTGTATGACTTAGTATTAGGTTCAGATTTCCTTCAGGAGTATCAAGGGATCATACATTACCCAACGAGGAAATGTATGTTAGAAGGCATACAAGTCCCATTTACAATAGTGGCTCAAGAGAATCACCCCATTGGCAGTTGTGTTATACAAGCGATCGATGAGGAAATGATAAAACAAAAAGTGGGCATATCAACGATTAGGAATAACGAGTATAGTCAGCAGTTGCAACAAATTTTACAAAGATATGCAGTGGTATTTTCTGACATACCAGGAAAAATTAGAGGGTACATTCACCGAATTAGGCTTAGAGAGGAATCGTACCACCAAACAAAAACATACCCTATCCCATTCCAATACAAAGAGGAAGTGGATAAACAAATAAAGCAGATGCTGGAATGGGATATTATTGAACGGGCCCCTTCACCCTACAATAACCCATTGATTGTAATCAAGAAGAAAAACGGAAATGTGCGTTTGTGTTTAGATGCGCGTCGCCTAAATAATATGACCATTACGGAACGTGATGTGCCGCCACCAATGCATGAAACATTTGTGCAGCTCACAGGGAAGACTGTATTCTCTACCATGGATATGACAGCAAGTTATTGGCAAATGCCGTTGGACCAACGCGATAGAAAGTATACGGCATTTCGTTACAAGGGCCAGACTCACGTGTTCAAGAGGATTCCATTCGGTTTAATTAATAGTGGAGCAGGCCTCATGAGATGTTTGAAGAATGTTTTATCTCCTCAAATACAGGAACACATGGTGTGTTACGTGGACGATATCGTGATCACATCAAAGGACATCGATGAGCATTTGCGTCATTTGGAAAGCTTCTTTCGTGAATGCATACGTGAAAATATAACCATCAACATGGAAAAGAGTTTTTTTGCAGTGGAAGAAATTGAATTTTTGGGCCATGTTGTAAATAGTCAAGGTGTCAAACCCCATCCTGCAAAAATAGAAGCTATAAAGAATTTTCCAACTCCCACCAACCAGAAGCAGGTTCGAGCATTTCTGGGATTGTGTAATTTCTATCACCACTTCTATCCTAGATTTGCTTATGACACCACACAGCTAATTGAATTAATAAAGAAGAGTAGTAAAAAATGGGAATGGAAAGAGAGGCATGAGCAAGAAATGTCTAAAGTAAAAGATAAGTTCTTGGAAACAGTAATGTTATACCATCCGGATTTTTCTCACCCCTTTTACCTTCAAACAGATAGCAGTAGGCAAGGCTTGGGTGCTGTGTTGTTTCAAATTGGTGATAAAAATGAGCATCAAGTGTTATACTTTATTAGTTGGACGTTGAGAGGGGCAGAAAAGCATTATACAACAACTGAGCAGGAGACGTTAGCAATAGTGTGGGCGTGCCAGAAACTGAAACAGTTTTTGTTGGGATCAGAAGTGGTAATCATAACTGACCACAAATGTTTGGAATTTCTGAACAAGAGCTTTTTAAACAATGACAGATTGATAAGGTGGAGCCTGATTCTTCAACAGTTTCGGTATAGTGTCATTTATTGCCCTGGATCACAGAAGATTGTGGCTGATATTTTAAGCCGCCACCCTAAGCCCATGGCTGCTCAGAATCCAGATTTAGGAAACCAGGCAATGAAGATAATGACAACCACAGCAGAAAAAACAGTGGAATCTCACCTCCAGAATTTAGCGTATTGGCAGTCCCAGGATGCTCAATATAAGAAAATAATTAACATTATTACATCTAAGATGGCAGCCAATAGGCACTATAATCAATACAGAATCACAGATGGGATCCTTCAGATTACTACCAAAAGCCCTCACAATCCATGGAAAGTCATAATACCTCACAAATTGAGACACCAAATTATTACCCACATCCATCAGTCGGTGGGACATTATGGTCCTCAGAAAGTAGAAGAAGCAATAAAACATCAATTTTATTGGCCAGGGATGTACTCACAGATCTTACGTGTGTTGAAAACCTGTGAGATTTGTGCTCGGAGCAAGGCACCAAATCGATCGTATGCAGGAGAGCCACAACCGATCCTCGCATCTAAACCAAATGAGCTGCTAGCTGTAGATCATTATGGCCCATTACCGATGTTTCGACGATTCCAATATCTATTTGTCATGTATGATGTGTTTTCAAAGTACGTGAAAGCATACCCAGTAAGGACAGCAAACGCTAGAGGAGCAATAAAGGCACTTCGGGAAAAACAGTTGCCAGAAGATGGAAAACCCCAGATAGTGATATCTGATCATGGCACAGCATTTATATCCAAAGAATGGAAGACATGGATGGCTAAACAAGGAATTCATCATAGGCTAACTTCCATTAGAAATCCACAGGCTAACCCTTGTGAAAGAGTCATGCGAGAAATAGGGCGACTCTTTAGGACATATATACCAACCAACCATCAGGACTGGGTAAATAAAACCGAAAAGGTGGTACAATATATTAACAACACAATGAATGAGTCGACAGGATTTACTCCAACTCGCCTGCATTATGGGAAAGAATGTCCTCAGTTATTTAAAACCAAAATGCCGATGGAAGAGGAGAAGATAAATAAACTACAAGATCAAAAGATAGCATATGAACGATTAAAACGGGCTGCCCTGCACCGGAAAAATAAAAAACGAAACCAGCAATATCAATTCAGGCAAGGGGAGCAAGTATGGCTGAGAGACCCTAGGCCAAGTAATACATTGCGGAAAGAATTCAAAAAGTTTATCCCAATATATCAAGGGCCATACACATTGAAAAAGGAATGCGGGAGAAATGCGTTCCTTTTGGAAGATAATAACGGCATAAAAGGAGTATACAATGCCAGAAACTTAAAACCTTGCATACCACCAGACCCCGGAAAATATGCAAATTAAAAATACATACATACCATGTTAGACTAAATACAACACAGACCCGATTTAAGACACAGAAGATTGAATTATGGATAAACGGTGAGATATAATAAAGTAAAGAAAACACCGTAGGTAGTAACAAATTAAATATTACAGCAAATAAAGAGTAGGTTTGAACTCACCTGGCACAAATTCTTACCTCTGACCTGAAGCAACAGCATTTTTTTAACATTTTTTTTTTGCTCACTAACTATTGGGAAATGAAGCAATGGATCTGAAGCCCGATCCATGCTTCACATCTTCCTATAAACTTAATTAGTATTGTAGACCTGAATTAAGTTTATAGTTCAATATCAGCAGGGTTTTGCATTAGAGTTAAAAATAATTATGCTTATCAAATGTGTATTACATTTAAATATTTTGTTTTAAATAAATTTCATTCTATTAATAAAAATTGCTTAACCTATTAGTCAAACATATATATACATCTAGCGTATATATATGAGTTAATGCAAAATTCTGCTGAAATAAAATGCTTATTTACTATAAAAAAATAAGAATATATTTTTTTGTAAAATCTTGTTAAAATATTTAGTATGATTTATTTTGAGATAAGCCTGCCAAACATTTTCTAAAAGAATGTATGTTTTAATTAATTAGTCCATTCAAGGCTAATTAAAGATGGACTTCTCTTTCCTTCTTTTTTAATTAATAAAAATTCAAACTTTAAAGAAATAAATTTGGAGTTTTAAGTAGAAGCTTATTTTTAGAAAGTGTTACCTTGAAACAAAAGAGTGTGGGTGGGCTTATCAAGATCTAAGATCATACAAACAATAGAAGGTAGCTGAGAAAAAAAGTTATAAAAGGGAGAGAACAAAAGAGGAGAGTCATATCAGATTTTGCTATTGCAAGGTTGATTCAAGATTTTGCTATTGCAAGGCATTCAGATTTTGCTATTGCAAGTTTCATTCAGATCTACTATTGCAAGGTGCATTCAGATTTCTCTTAGGAGAACTCTGTCAGATTTTGTTTGTGATTTTATTCCAAAAAGTCTACAATTATCGTCTACAAATCATGAAGAAGTTTGAACCTGCTCAAGATAAAAATCATATGTTTGATGGATTCTACTATGCTCGGCTAGGCAAATAAATAGCTTTGCCTATCGCCGAGGTTCCTAAATACCATCAAAATGCCTTAATATCCACTCCATAGTCATCTGAACTCTGTGCTGTGTCTGTAGGACTTTTCGTAAAAGCATGTTACTTATTTCCACCTTCCTTGTCCGAACAAATAGCTATCGATGGACGGATCAAGCTACGCTCGTCGATGGAACATGACCAAGGAACAAGGACGGTAATCATTATCTCTCCTCCATTGAACTATTTATTTTCTACCTTTTTATTTTTTTTTTATATATCTTTCTTAATTGAATTATATTATGAATTGTTTTATGTAACGATTATGTAATTTAACCATTGTTCTTATTAGATTAGTCTTAAATATATATGTGTGATCATCTATCTATATTTAACCTTTTTTCCTTCGCTATTCTTCATTACCAATGTATACATATTTGGTATTGCATTGCGGTTAAGTTTAATAGTTAATTGTTCATTTAAAAATCTCTTTCCAATTTTGTTTATGTTTTTAAATTCCATACGTGTAAAGTTTCCTTTGTTTGCTAACTTGATCTCCTCAATAGTGCCTCTTTTGTCCGCCATTAGCTTATAACGTATATCAGATTTAGCTATATACGTTTTAAATAATTTTTAAACTCTGTTTTTAGCGCAAAGCAATTAGAAATGCTTTACGAAAGATTTTTACTATTGTATTTGATCGAGGCGATTCAAGTTGACTATTTTAATAAAATTGGGAATAAAAGATTTAGACCGCAAACATATTAATCTGTTTTTATTGTCTAATTAGTTTTCATTAATTTAGGGGAATAGCGGAGGCTATTATATCATTAGTCATATTATTAAAGTCATTAATTAAACATATGATTTAACTATAAAAAGCTTGAGTTTCTTAATTGTATATTAAATGCTTTATTTTTACTTTTCAATGATCCAGGCATGCAAAACACACATATTTCTTAGTATTTTTACACACATTTAACTAACTATTTAGCTCCATAGGTGTTCCCATCCATGTCTCCCGCTGATGCTAAGCTTTGTGGCCTGGTTGAGGAATATCTATGCGTGTCTCAGATAGTGTTGTTGGTTCGTGGATTAGTCTCGAGAATAGATGAAGAGGGCAGGGGTCATAGTATTCTTGATTTAATATCTCGCATATGAGTGGCCCCGAGGTACCTTCGCCTAGTATTTGAACTGGGTTAAGCCAACATACATCATCTGACTGTCACAATATATAAACTTATCTATTGTAAATAAAAATAATTACTAATAATTTATATAAAACACATATATATTTAACAGTCACTCAATGTAATTGTTAAATCCGGTAGTATTGATGAGTCATTGTTTCATGTCAAAAATGTAAAAAAAAATGTATAAATACCAAAGATTCTTTAATTAAATTTCCCTTGTCTAATTGATCCATCTTTTTATACCATATATGGAAATGTAGGTCAATTTAGTTAAATTTACTTGGGTATTGATATGAAAATGTAGATCAATTTAGAATCTCAAGCAAGTATACCAAGTTTAAAGCAATGGCTGGAAAGAATTTGATCAAATTAATATCTAAACAAAAATGTAAGGGAAACAAAATATCATGTCCTGTTTCTAGATATGTGTGAATTGAATAAAATATTTTGCATCAAGGCAACATTTTTTAAATATTCACATTGTGTATAAATAACTAAATGTTTGGCTATCAGGGATACTTGTTCTATGTTTTATATCAGAGTGCTAACATATCCCCTGCTAGTTTAATTTGTGAAATACATAATACCAGAGTAAAGAAAGTGACTGTTTACTTTCCCATACCTCTGGGACTCTCAATTCTCCACTCATGAGGCAGAAGCGCTTTCACTTCTATTTTATTGGCATTATCACCTTTGGCATTAATATTATATTGTTTTTATGATGATATGGCACTGATTACGTTTATAAAAGTTTAAGTAGGTCTTTTAGTATGTGTTGATATATCTATTCCATAATTAGCCTATTAAAATTTTAATTAGTTTATAGAAATAATATTAAAAAAACCATTTATTTCAGGTGTTACGACCTGCATTCTTTAATTATCTATTTATTTTAATGCTAATAATGCACTCATATTGAAATAGTTGTTTTAAAATATAGTATTCAAAAATGATGTTAATAAATTTGAAGTGAATCTTGTCAATAAGACAATATTATTGACATCATAATTTTCAAACACATGATTTGAATGCTTATAAATATAAAATTATATGATAATCCCAAAGTCTATTTGAGTTATAATTGAACTGCACTCTAACAACCTTGATTAATCACTTTGTACAGCAAGTAAATGGCCTACATAAAACGATCTAAACTACAGTAGAAATTAATATGTTCCTTTTATAAAAAGTTGTAGAACATGACTGATAGAGGACAGTATCACTATTGATTAAATAGACAATATGCTTCATATAAAATTTCACATTTATTTAGTATATAGCTATTGTGGATCATTAATACCAGTCAAGAAATAAAAAATTCCAATATCAATAACAATCAACAATCTCACCCTGTTGTCAAGGTAACCGTCTTTTAACAATAAAAATAGAATCCATCTTTATTTATAGACCAATATATTTATATGGACATTAAATATTGCAACTTAACCACCAAGATGGAAATTATTGATACAAAGAAGTTCAAATAAATCTTCTGAAACAGGTAAGTATAACCTGTTCTGAATGCAGATTAATAAATAGTCAGTTATTTCATTATAACTGCAATTATAATTTTCAAATTGCACCTAAAGTGTACATAAATAATTAAGTATAATAATAATCAAGGATATATATATATATATATATATATATCCTTGATTATTATATATATATATATATATATATATATAGATGTGTGTGTGTGTGTGACTATTTATTGTGCATTTTTATAAATGAATATAATGTCTAAACTCTCTAAAATTAATATCAATTCTTTCTAAATTATTTTACATTAATGTATATGATTGTCCTCAGGCTGTTATGATTCTAAATAACTTTACATAAAAAGATGTAAAATACAATATAGGATGTGATCATTTTTCCTATTATAAAAAGTTGTTGAACATGGCAACTAAATGATGGTCCAGATATCAATTAAATAGACTTGGTGATTATCACATTAATTTATATTTATTCAACACAATCATTATATGTATTTATATCATTCATATTATGATTACATATTATAGAATATAAATAATTACATTTTATTATTTAGTTATTATAAGAAACAACTGGACAATACAGCTTGATACATTACATTTACCAGTTTCAGAAAGTTTCTATTTTCACAAAACTGAAGTTTACATTTTATATCTTTATGATGAATGTATTATAAATATTAAACTTTGTGCATATTTTTTAAATTTTGGCTTGATGTAGTAATTTAGAATTCTGACATTAGAAGTTGCCATTATTATATGATTTTTTTTATTTTCTGTTTCACTTGTTTTGTTACACTTGTAGCATTAGAATCATAATTTCGTTTTTGGACCTTGCCTAGAGTTGGGAAATGTGTATCTCTCAATTATATATATATATATATATATTGTAACGGGATATATATCTGCATTACATTGAAATTTTAAAACTTAATTTTTTTTGTAAACATCTAATACTAAATTAAAGCACAAACGTTCAAAATGCACAAATAATGAATTATTAATTTATTAATATGTTTGATTTAAATATTAAAATAAGATAAGCTTTAAAAAAATTATAGAGTCGAAGCAAATATTCTAATCTTTAAAAAAAATATAATAAAAACCTTTTGATTTTAAAATTAATGAGGAGAGTTTTTAATCTTAAAAATAAAAATTACAAACAGATCCTTAGGGCAAAATGACCATTGAAAAGAAAATGATTACAAAATAGTTAAGAGTTGAAGAATAGAAACAAAAGACTTGCTTTTCTTGCCCAAACAGATAGACACAGACCTCATTGGAAAAATCCACTTAGCCACAAACCCAAAATCTACTTAGCCACAAACTCAATGACCCAATGAAATACAGATATAGAATATGTTTGATGGATCCATGCATTCCAGAGATAATATGCCTGAGGACTATAAAAAGAAAAATCCAAAAGAAAGAATGAATTATAGAATTAGAAGATTAGAATTTTGAACCCATTGTCATTGCTAAAAAAGTTAAAAAGTTATAGTCACCGTTACCAAAAATGTAATCTATTTTAATTGCTTCTTTCGGTTTGGCCGGCCGAAGGCAGCTTTCATCTCTATGGATCCCAGCATGTAACCACTAGTAATGTCTTCGGAAATCTTCATAAAATCATTGTCCATACAAAATGGCCCTTGCATAAACTCAGATCTTCATCATGAAGGAATGAGTGCGGAGAAAGGAAATTATAAATTATAAATATGAAATATAAACTCTTCAATTTAAAATCTCTGAACTTTATTTTTCTTTAAATATAAACTATAGAGTTTCTTTCCTGATCAAACCAGAACTTTATTTTTTATAAACTTTGCAATTTTAAATTCTTATCTAAAGTATAAACGTAGTTGAAAGATATACACATCATTATTTGTGCATTATTGGATTTTAAAAATAGGTCAAAAATATTATTTGTGTCAAAGAGAAAAAAATAAGTTGAATGCAATGTAATTTTAAAATAAGTTAAATACTATAAACTAAATATTTTTTTAAAGAATTAAATTATTAAATTGACTTAACTTTAAGTTGAGTATGGATAGCTGCTGTGACTCATTTAAGTATATGTTAGTTTAAAGGGGAATTGATTTTGGACCTATTTGTTTTGTAGTTGTGTCAATGCTGGTGGAGGGATATATGGATGTTTACATCAATGTAATGTGAAGTGTGTTAGCAAATAAGAGTGATGAGCCCAACTGAATGCATGACCCCAAATAGGCAGTCATATCATTGCAATGGACGCAGACATATTTCTTGCACCATTGACACATTCCAGCTCTATGGATTGGGATGATAAGCTGGTAAGATAGGACACTCTCCCATCCATATGAAGCATTATTCTCTTTATTATATTACATGCATGATTCCTTCACCAGACAAATGTACATTCCTGTACTGGATGAAAGTCATGTTTTCTCAAATAATATCACACTGTCAGATGCGCATTCCTGTCAGCGTGGTTTGATGTTAACATGTTCACATTGCATTGGTTGTGGATATATATTTGGAAGTGAGCATTGGCATGGTTATGGACCTTTACCCTGGAGTCAAATGTTGTATAAATCTTTTAAGTGCATTGTCTAGGTGGCCTATCCATGCTCAACATTCTAAGATTAAAAATTAAAGTAAAAAAAAAAGATAATAATAATGAAACATAAAACATAATTTTTTTATAGTAATTATTTTTCAAGTATGTGTGTTATCACCTATATATATGTGAATAAAATCTTTTGTGTTATTAGTACTGACAGTGATCTAATTTATTTTTTTTAATCTTTATTGAAATATATTTTAATAAATATAGTTTTAAAACCTCTGCTACTCCATGAGCTAGTGACTAGGGCTGGCGGTCATGAAAAATATCTATGTAGAAGTTGGATCTTTAACAGCGCATATCTGCCTACTCTATAAATTTTCTAGGTTCAAGTATCCTAGTGGTGCCCTGTAGTGCAGATACGGTAAGACTGATATTTTCCAAATCCCCGACCGTTATAATATATATATATATATCATACCAGACAAAAAGATTTTTCTTTCACATATACTGATTTCAAGGGCACCACTTGTCCAAAAATCATTGCTAGACATTTATTTTAAGGGTGCAGGATATACAAACATGCATGTTTTGGACTGGATCAATTAAGCAAATGAGATTTTATATTTTGTTCTGAAAGTTGGAAAGGTAGCAACAGAAACAAAATCAACTAAGTAAAATAAATAAATATTTTATTAGTAGTATGATTAAATAAGCATAAATCTAGATATCAAACATTAAAATCCAATTTAAAACGTACTACTCATATGTTGATCAAAAACTAAAATAGTCTAACATGGCTTAGAGAGTGATTTCCTGTGTATAATAAAATTATATCAAAAATAATGCACAAATACTGACAGTAGCAAAAGTACTAGTAAGTGTTCAGTGATCTCATATAACTAAAGGGGATTAGCATTTTGTTTATAATCAATAGTTATAAAAAGAATGAATATCTGTATTTGAGATTTCTTAGAGCTTATGTCAAAACAAGAGAAATGTGAAGATAGCTTTCAAAACATTACATTTAAGAAACAAAACAAGGGTGTTGAAAGTTATTACTCTCAATAAATTGACCTCTCTCAGAGTGAAACAAGCTAGGAGCTTACAATCTACCTACTGAAAGTGTTAAAATGATTGTACATGCCCATAATAAATAAAGTGGAATCTTCATGGAATAAAACTTAATGCTATTACATTTTGTAATAGTATAGTATAAATAAGTATAGTTTCTCAATATAAGTCAGGCTAATAACAAAATGATTCATGAGCCAGAATCTAATTAAAATAGTCTGTAATGTCCAGACTGCTCTATATAACAAAAAGAAATGTGAGATTACAATTAAGACTATACTACCTTACTTACTAAGATTTGAATGGAACATACAGTATAAGTTTGAAACTGACACTTATTTAAGAAAAAATATCAAACACACAGAATCTGAATTTCACAGTGTATTAATAATTAAAAATGTTCATGAATATTGAAAGTCCTTACCTGTCTGCATTAATAATTTCCTTAAAATTATTTGTTACTATCATAATTATCTTGATATTAATTTATCTATAAGAAATATTTACAAAATATTACAATTTTAAAATGAAATTATTATTCGTATAAGTACAAAGAAAATCTTGAAGACGATTTCTGATCAGTTGAAACATTGGAAAAGAATTTAAAAAGTTTTTTTTTTTAAATGTACAATTTTCAACATTAATACATTGTACAGGCTTAAACCTGTATTTATATATATAATATATGCAGGATTCAAACTCAGACTTTCAGACGACTCACAACTCTCAGTGTCATCTTATATTGCTGACCCAGCTGATCACACACATGTTGAAAAGATAAATAATCACCAATATACGTATTTCATGCTAAACCAGAAATCGTCAGTTGGTCTAGATTACTATCCTCACACATATATATATATAATCAGTTCCCAGCTTTATATTAAGATAGCCAATCTTCATACTTTAATGGACAGGCTTCAAACTATTTTAACTCACAACTCTTCAGCCTCCCATTTCATTGAAAATCTGAAGATGGAACGTTCAAAGCCCTTATTAGTGCCAATGTCGTCAAATATTAATATATTAAATCCGACTTTTATTTAACCTTCATTATTTTTTATTTATATTTAAAAAACTATAATTAATGTTTTTTTGCATTAATTAAAATACAGGAACTTTAATTATAGCTTTTTTCCAAGTGAAAGTGCATTCTTGTATGCGAGGGTGTTAAAATTTCTTTTTTTAAAAGCAAAATTGTAGTTTTCAAATATCTAGAAGTGTAAGTTGGAAAGAAAACTTTTTCAAGTAATGATAATTTATCACTCCTGATGGCGGAACTATTGTCTGACATCTTTTTAAATCAAAATATTCTAGCAGCTCGTATAATATTATACACTTTAATGAGCTCTGATTTCTTAACAACATCACAATCACTCCTTTCACGTCTTCGAGAAGAGAATACATATTTTTATTAAATATATAATAACGTTAGTCAATCTTCAAATAATTACAAATATATATATAATTTTGCTAATCCCGTCGTGCTTTGACAAAGATGCTCGGTATCAAAAGTCTGGCTTAGCAGATTAATACATTTATTGTATTCTTATTTTGCCTTACTGTAATTATTATTTATTTGCTTCTTTGAATATTATGTATATATCATATTATCTGATATCAATCGGACTGATTTATAATACTATCTTACTGATCTTTTCCTTGGGTTGCACTTGTCAAAACATCCAGTAAAAGTAGAATTGTAAATAATACATTAATAATTATTCCTCATGAATGTATTAACATGGATGTTTGTGTGTGTACATGCATGACTACTTATTTTTCTGATGAAATATTTGGCATATGTTAGAATAATTCATTTGTCAATTTATCAGTATCCTTCCCCTTCCTATATTTTCATCAATAGTTAACCTTTAGTTCAAATTGCAAACTTCTGGCATTCTTTTATGTTAAATGTTAAAATAATAATCATATAATTTGTTTCTCAGAATAGCAACTGATATTTGAACACCCAGTGGCAGATTGAACTATAAAGCATGTCGTTCAATTGACAAAATTAATATTCTCATTTAAATATACTGCAATGAGAATCAGTTTAGAAATCATTATGATTTTAAGCTCCTCTTTCTATTATCTCATACAATTGCACAAGACTTTACATGATATTCCAGGAAAGTTATTATTCATTATCAATTGGAATATTGTGTTTAATTATTTAACAGTCATAACGAATATTTTTATTAATCTTACTGATAGAATTTTTGCATGTTAAATTTATTTAATGTTTAGAGCATTAAAAAACTCCCAAATTAACCTCTTTAAATTTCTAACAATCTTCAAAGAATTTCAAAAATACTTTTAAGAAAACGTTTTATTTTGTTGTAGAATAAAAAATATTTTTTAAAAAAAAAATCATATTAAAAATAAACAGGCATATGAGATATATTTTTATAAACTGTGTGTATGTTAAGCTTAATGTAAAATATGCTGACAGTTTGTTCTACAATGTTTGGGTTCAGTATGCAGATTATGAAAGAACAAATAAATCTATTATTATGAAAGCAATATATTGTTCCCGGATTTGCTCGATTATTAAACTGTTTTATTTCAGAATATCTGTAAAAATATAATCATATATTATTTAGTTACCAGTCTATATTTCTAAGTCCAGCACAAATATAATCATTTTTATCATTATTTACAAACATCGTGGAACTCTTCACGTTTAATCCACTTTCCAATCTAGAGTATCTGCTCTCCATTAAATGGGGTCGTTTATAATTTAATGGGGCCTAATTTATTTTTTTAATATTCATCTATTTTTTATATATTCTAATATTGCATTCATTCTTATTTCAATTAAGGGTTAATTTTGTCAAAAATAACAGTAAGTTATAAATCTAAAATTCATTATTAATAATATGGCATATGTAGATGGAAAGATGTATAGATAAGTACATATAAATATTACAGCAATCAAATGTTTTATAAAATAATCGTATAATATAGTAAAATATCCAACTACTATTTTCAACATGTATGTAGATGTTGGACTATATCCATCATCTAACTAAATCCTGAATGTCTTTAGAAAATGTTGAAATTTTATTTTAATTTTTCAATTACATCAACTATTAATAATAGCACACAGGTTAATATCTGTACAATGATTCCATTGACATTAATTTCTTCTCTTTTTCAGATGGTACTGGTCTGATCAGTGACAGTACCAGCGTGGAAATCGAACCTGGACTTTTAATTTCTTGAATATTGAATTTTAAGAAATATTTTTATTCAACTGAATTATTCTGCCAAATCTCAGTTATATAGAGTGTTTTCTTAAAATTCAATATTCAATAATTTAAAGGTCCAAGTTAGATTACAGTGCTAGTACTATCATGATAAGATAAGCAACACCTGAAGAAGAGGAGATAATAATGTCATTTGAAACATTGGGTAGATAATAACCGGTGTGTTATAACTAATAGGTGAATGTAGATGATGCAATTAGTCCAAAGTACAAATGCAATGTCATTATCATAACCCTTTAGACATATATATATATATGATTACGTAATTTTAAAAGGTACCTGCGACAAATAAATACACATATTTTGTGCCATCTAATTTTTTTTTCTCAGAAAGTGAATTTTATCAAAAACAAAATTATATATAAACAAATTGTTCTTAAACTTAATTTTAAATCATACTAGCTAATTAATTCATAAGAAGAAAACATTTTTTAGCTTTGAGGTCGCATCAAAATATCACATAATCATCTCTAGCAGTATGACTTTTATTTAGTTGACTTCAGAATTATGTTTAGAAGTATAAAATCATTATTCCGGAATACGATAATAGTTATTGTAAACGTATTACCTGATGCGATTTAAATTTTTAATGAAGAATAAATATCATTTTAGCAGTAACACATTTAGTTAATATATATGAATTGTGGTTTTTAGTCATTTATATATATATTTCATTGATTATATTTCTTTTAATACCATTATGTTGCCTTTTTTATATACTTTCTCCTGAGCTGAATATAATCAATTTAATAGACAACTACATAATTGAATTAAAATTTTATTTTCATCAAATTGGCTTTCGTTCAAAGTTGAACTTGGTCATGATGTTACAATAATTCAAAAAACGCCATGTGATTTACATACCATCTAGAACACCTTCTATTGGCCAATCCCAACTCTAAAAATGTTTTCATACTTTCCAATTTTTATATAATACCAATTTTTTTCCGAACTTTATTGTATCTTGTACTAAATTCATACATCTCTTTTTATTTTCTTGTGTGTGTATATATATATATATGTGTGTGTGTGTGTGTGTGTGTGTGTAATTATATAACTGAATATTTGTAAATACAGTAACTTAATAATTAAAAAAAATTTGAAAAATGAATATTATCAAAAAAATATTACTGCATATTATCGATATGTTGATGATGTTTTTGTATGTGGTAAACCAAATACAATTAATGAGTTATTTAAGGAATTAAATTGTTTGAAAGGCCTAAGATGGATAAAAACAGATGAAGATTTAATGTGCGTTCAGTTTCTTGATCTTAAAATAACTAGAAATCAATGCATGCTGGATTGCTGTATGACCATTAAACCTATAGTAAAAAGAGGTTATATCCCATATAAATCAAAAGTGCCAATGTCAGACAAAATGGCAGGTTTGAAGTCCTTTTTATTTAGAAATAATAGTCTTTGCAAATATTTATCAGATAAAGGCAAAAATATTGAAATATATTCAAATGAATTGTTAAATGTTGGCTACAGTTATAATCACATATATAATGTTATTAGAAATTTTAATATAAAATATAAAAATAAAAATCTTAATAATAATATTGATTCTCCTGCTAATAAAAAAATATGAATATCAATCCCATATATTTCAAATTATCAATTAAAGTTTATAAGGAAAATTTATAAAGATATATGTGACGTTGCATTTTACACACCTCCTACATTAAACAAATTAATAAATAACTCCAAAGATAAAACCTCGTTTTTAAATAAAAATTGTGTCATATATAAATGGATATGTAGGTGTGATGATGGATATATAGGTGAATCTAGATGTACGTTGGAAAAAAGAACTAAAGAACACTTGCTATTATTAAAACGTGTTCAGAAATTAAAAGAAAATTGCATAGTAGATAATAATATTTCAGCATCTGTTTTTTACGACCATAATAAATCATGTATTTATGGTTTTGACTTCAATTTTAACAGTGCAAAAATATTGCAAATTGAAAAAAATAATAACAAAAGAAAAATTAAGGAGGCTATGCTAATAAACAAATATAAATATGAATTGATTAACAGGCAAGCAGCAAACGTTAAGATCACGGGAAAGTTAGCATTTCAAAGCTTTAGTTGAAACAGATTACTGGGATAATCGAAAGCGCTTCTAAGTGGATAAAATATTTTTAATTATTAAATTACTGTATTTACAAATATTCAATTATATAATTACGTATATTGTTTTTAAAAATACAGACATCGAATCATAATATTATTACAGATATACCAATAGAATTTAATACAAGAAATGAAATGTGGATTGTTAAAGAATGGCGAAAGGTAACTTTCAAAATAATTGACTTAAAATGTAGATTGCAGTTTTTATCCAATTGCAAAAGATTTAAAATATATCCGAATTGCTGTAATATAAAAGTTAATCAGTCATGTAAGTTGTCTTTGAATACGATTTGTTATATGAAAATGATTGTATTACGAAGTGTAATTTCCATGTGCAAATGTTTAATATTTGATAAAAGGCAATATTTAAAAAGTTTAAATTGTTTAATTGATTTGAATAACCGAGATGATTGGTTTAATTTTAAAAGTAACTGTCAAATGCTATTTAATTGATATTATGAAAAAATGTGTATGAAATTTGATAAAAAAGTTAACTTTTTATATTATAAGTGCCTTAAAAGTCAATCTCAAGATAATTACGTTAATTTGTCGAATATGGATCTTGATTTTCAACAAAAACATATATTAAATCTTGGTGCAAAATATGTTGGTGGTCAGTGGGAAGACAGTGATCTAGAATTAAAATATTCAGTTGAAAATTCATTAAGCATAATTAAATCTGATTTAAAAATTTGTAATGATTTAGTAAAAAAAAGTAAAAGAAAAAAAGTTTAATTATAAAACAGATTACGATTGGAATGTACAAATATATAAATTTAAAAAATTTACATCTGCGAATAATTTAATTTGTATAAAAGAGGACAAAGGTCTTAGCATGTGTTTGTTATTAAAATCCGATTATGAAGACAAAGTCATTACTCAAATGAAAAATCTTAACTTTATAAAAATTGATAAAGTAAATATAGAAAACTTACGTATTCAATTTATTAATAACATTTTCAAAAAAACCAAGAATAAAGCAATTGATAATAGTACTTATTATAAAATTTACCCTTCTGCTGCAATATGTCCTAAGATTTTTTCAAATATAAAACTGCATAAATAAAATGAACCATTACGTTTAATGATTGATTTTGGAGGGACATTTTATTATGAAACTTGTTGTTTAATTGAGAAAATGCTACAAGAAATTTTTGGTTTTGGTAAATATACAATATGTTCTTCATTTGATTTTGTTAATAAAATCCATAATGTTAAGATCGATGTTAATGATGTTATATGTACTCTAGATGTTAGTGAAATGTATGGATCAATTGATCGATTGGCATCTATCGAAATTATTTCCAATGCATTAAGTTTAAAAAATGTTAACGTGAAAATAATAAAGTTTATAA